>CM069594.1:45995533-46577589 GCA_035771175.1 Paratinospora sagittata | reverse complement strand
TATAACGCACTATCCACGGTTTGAGACAAAAATCAGATATTTCTAACGAGAAAAATGTGCCCACTTCTCCTCGCTCGACTTTTTTATACCTTACACAGTTTTTCCTGGTTATCTTAATTGAAATATTATCTACTAACGCCTTGATGATTCCCATTGTCTCGCACACCCAAAACAACTTTAGATTAAACAACGTTTTGAATTCAAATCATTTTGTACTCTCTTCATCTTTAACCTGCAGCTACTAATTTTATAAAACCCTCATTCTCTGATTTTCAAAGATAGAACACGCACGATTTTTGCAAGTTAGACTGAGCATTCCAAATAGTGTTTAAATCGAAGAAAGCCGTTATTCTTGCATTTGTCCAAACAACCTTCGAACTGAATCAAAATTGCAAATTGTCATGAAAATATCCTCATTATTTCGCAAGTTCTTCATTTTATTCCTTTTGTGCTGAGATTTCCAGAGGCTATCTATTGTTTTAAACTGTAAGTATGTGAAGTGTTCTCGGTAAGAGAAAACATCACCTGTATTTTTTTTTTCTAAGAGCTTGAACTAATCATCAACAACACATCATACAATAGGTATCGAAGTCTACAAAGATCAAGCTCGAAGAACGAAGACATATCTCATGTCTAATGCAATAGTTTTATCTTTGGTGTCTAGGGTAACTTCTCGATCAATCTAAGCACTAAAACTCTGAAAATTAAAAAGTCTTCAAATTCACTTCGATATAGTATTCCATTTTGAAAAAATGTTTTTCGAAAGGTTTTAATCCTAATTTCAATGAGTGTTTTTATTATTTAATAGTTTTTAATCTTATATCAATATGTTTTGAGTCAATGGAACGGTTCTTGAGTGTCAAAATATTAATTTTCCAAAAATAAGGCTACTCAGCAATTTTGCAAAAATTTTCCAGTAGGCACTAGCGCCCTATCAGTGTTGATTGCCCGGTGATAGGGTTGTATAAGAAAACATTTGTTTTTCTTGAAAATTGTCTATTGCGCGCTATCCCCTTTGATAACTCGCTATAAAGATGTTGCCGTTATCTTTCCATTTTTAGTAAAGTGTGCAATAGCGCGCTATAGGCCATGATAACTCGCTATCGGAAAGTTTGAAAAACTCGAGCTCTCGGGTTTGTGTATATCGACCGGCTATCTTTCAATAGAGAACATGATACACAACCCAATAACACGCTATCCACCTTTGAGACAAAAATCAGATATTTCTAACGAGAAAAATGAGGCCACTTCTCCTTGCTCGAATTTTCTATACCCTACACAGTTTTGCCTGGTTATCTTAATTGAAATATTCTCTACTAACACCTTGATGATTCCCATTGTCTCGCACGCCCAAAACAACTTTAGATTAAACAACGTTTTGAATTCAAATCATTTTGTACTCTCTTCCTCTTTAACCAGCAACTGCTAATTTTATAAAACCCTCATTCTCTAATTTTCAAAGATAGAACACGCACGATTTTTGCAAGTTAGACTGAGCTTTCCAAAGAGTGTTTAAATCGAAAAAAGTTGTTATTCTTGCATTTGTCCAAACAACATTCGAACTGAATCAAAATTGCAAACTGTCTTGAAGATAACCTCGTTATTTCGCAAGTTCATCATTTTATTCCTATTGTTTTGAGATTTCCAGAGGCTATCTATTGTTTTAAACTGTAAGTATGTGAAGTGTTCTCGGTAAGAGAAAACATCACCGGTATTTTTTTTCTAAGAGCTTGAACTAATCATCAACAACACATCAAACAATAGGTATCAAAGTCTACAAAGATCAAGCTCGAAGAACGAAGACATATCTTTTGTCTAATTCAATAGTTTTATCTTTGGTGTGTAGGGTAATTTTTCGATCAATCTCAGCACTAAAACTCAAAAAATTGACAAGTATTGAAAATTACTTCGATATAGTATTCCATTTTGAAAAAAATGTTGTCCGGAAGGTTGTAATCATAATTTCAACGAGTTTTGAATTATTTAATAGTTTTTAATCTTATATCAATATGTTTTGAGTCAATGGAATGGTTCTTGAGTGTCAAAATATTAATTTTCCAAAAATAAGGCTATTTAGCAATTTGCAAAAATTTTCCAGTTGGCACTTGCGCCCTATCAGTGTTGATAGCCCGCTGATAGGGTTGTATAATAAAACATTTGTTTTTCTTGAAAATTGTCTATAGCGCCATCCCCTTTGATAACTCGCTATAAAGATGTTGTCGTGATCTTTCCATTTTTAGTAAAGTGGGCAATAGCGCGCTATAGGCCTCGATAACTCGCTATCGAAAAGTCTAAAAAACTCGAACTCTCGTGTTTGTGTATATCGGCCTGCTATCTTTTAATAGAGAACATGATACACAACCCAATAATAACGCACTATCCACGGTTTGAGACAAAAATCAGATATTTCTAACGAGAAAAATGTGCCCACTTCTCCTCGCTCGACTTTTTTATACCTTACACAGTTTTTCCTGGTTATCTTAATTGAAATATTATCTACTAACGCCTTGATGATTCCCATTGTCTCGCACACCCAAAACAACTTTAGATTAAACAACGTTTTGAATTCAAATCATTTTGTACTCTCTTCATCTTTAACCTGCAGCTACTAATTTTATAAAACCCTCATTCTCTGATTTTCAAAGATAGAACACGCACGATTTTTGCAAGTTAGACTGAGCATTCCAAATAGTGTTTAAATCGAAGAAAGCCGTTATTCTTGCATTTGTCCAAACAACCTTCGAACTGAATCAAAATTGCAAATTGTCATGAAAATATCCTCATTATTTCGCAAGTTCTTCATTTTATTCCTTTTGTGCTGAGATTTCCAGAGGCTATCTATTGTTTTAAACTGTAAGTATGTGAAGTGTTCTCGGTAAGAGAAAACATCACCTGTATTTTTTTTTTCTAAGAGCTTGAACTAATCATCAACAACACATCATACAATAGGTATCGAAGTCTACAAAGATCAAGCTCGAAGAACGAAGACATATCTCATGTCTAATGCAATAGTTTTATCTTTGGTGTCTAGGGTAACTTCTCGATCAATCTAAGCACTAAAACTCTGAAAATTAAAAAGTCTTCAAATTCACTTCGATATAGTATTCCATTTTGAAAAAATGTTTTCGAAAGGTTTTAATCCTAATTTCAATGAGTGTTTTTATTATTTAATAGTTTTTAATCTTATATCAATATGTTTTGAGTCAATGGAACGGTTCTTGAGTGTCAAAATATTAATTTTCCAAAAATAAGGCTACTCAGCAATTTTGCAAAAATTTTCCAGTAGGCACTAGCGCCCTATCAGTGTTGATTGCCCGGTGATAGGGTTGTATAAGAAAACATTTGTTTTTCTTGAAAATTGTCTATTGCGCGCTATCCCCTTTGATAACTCGCTATAAAGATGTTGCCGTTATCTTTCCATTTTTAGTAAAGTGTGCAATAGCGCGCTATAGGCCATGATAACTCGCTATCGGAAAGTTTGAAAAACTCGAGCTCTCGGGTTTGTGTATATCGACCGGCTATCTTTCAATAGAGAACATGATACACAACCCAATAACACGCTATCCACCTTTGAGACAAAAATCAGATATTTCTAACGAGAAAAATGAGGCCACTTCTCCTTGCTCGAATTTTCTATACCCTACACAGTTTTGCCTGGTTATCTTAATTGAAATATTCTCTACTAACACCTTGATGATTCCCATTGTCTCGCACGCCCAAAACAACTTTAGATTAAACAACGTTTTGAATTCAAATCATTTTGTACTCTCTTCCTCTTTAACCAGCAACTGCTAATTTTATAAAACCCTCATTCTCTAATTTTCAAAGATAGAACACGCACGATTTTTGCAAGTTAGACTGAGCTTTCCAAAGAGTGTTTAAATCGAAAAAAGTTGTTATTCTTGCATTTGTCCAAACAACATTCGAACTGAATCAAAATTGCAAACTGTCTTGAAGATAACCTCGTTATTTCGCAAGTTCATCATTTTATTCCTATTGTTTTGAGATTTCCAGAGGCTATCTATTGTTTTAAACTGTAAGTATGTGAAGTGTTCTCGGTAAGAGAAAACATCACCGGTATTTTTTTTCTAAGAGCTTGAACTAATCATCAACAACACATCAAACAATAGGTATCAAAGTCTACAAAGATCAAGCTCGAAGAACGAAGACATATCTTTTGTCTAATTCAATAGTTTTATCTTTGGTGTGTAGGGTAATTTTTCGATCAATCTCAGCACTAAAACTCAAAAAATTGACAAGTATTGAAAATTACTTCGATATAGTATTCCATTTTGAAAAAAATGTTGTCCGGAAGGTTGTAATCATAATTTCAACGAGTTTTGAATTATTTAATAGTTTTTAATCTTATATCAATATGTTTTGAGTCAATGGAATGGTTCTTGAGTGTCAAAATATTAATTTTCCAAAAATAAGGCTATTTAGCAATTTGCAAAAATTTTCCAGTTGGCACTTGCGCCCTATCAGTGTTGATAGCCCGCTGATAGGGTTGTATAATAAAACATTTGTTTTTCTTGAAAATTGTCTATAGCGCCATCCCCTTTGATAACTCGCTATAAAGATGTTGTCGTGATCTTTCCATTTTTAGTAAAGTGGGCAATAGCGCGCTATAGGCCTCGATAACTCGCTATCGAAAAGTCTAAAAAACTCGAACTCTCGTGTTTGTGTATATCGGCCTGCTATCTTTTAATAGAGAACATGATACACAACCCAATAATAACGCACTATCCACGGTTTGAGACAAAAATCAGATATTTCTAACGAGAAAAATGTGCCCACTTCTCCTCGCTCGACTTTTTTATACCTTACACAGTTTTTCCTGGTTATCTTAATTGAAATATTATCTACTAACGCCTTGATGATTCCCATTGTCTCGCACACCCAAAACAACTTTAGATTAAACAACGTTTTGAATTCAAATCATTTTGTACTCTCTTCATCTTTAACCTGCAGCTACTAATTTTATAAAACCCTCATTCTCTGATTTTCAAAGATAGAACACGCACGATTTTTGCAAGTTAGACTGAGCATTCCAAATAGTGTTTAAATCGAAGAAAGCCGTTATTCTTGCATTTGTCCAAACAACCTTCGAACTGAATCAAAATTGCAAATTGTCATGAAAATATCCTCATTATTTCGCAAGTTCTTCATTTTATTCCTTTTGTGCTGAGATTTCCAGAGGCTATCTATTGTTTTAAACTGTAAGTATGTGAAGTGTTCTCGGTAAGAGAAAACATCACCTGTATTTTTTTTTTCTAAGAGCTTGAACTAATCATCAACAACACATCATACAATAGGTATCGAAGTCTACAAAGATCAAGCTCGAAGAACGAAGACATATCTCATGTCTAATGCAATAGTTTTATCTTTGGTGTCTAGGGTAACTTCTCGATCAATCTAAGCACTAAAACTCTGAAAATTAAAAAGTCTTCAAATTCACTTCGATATAGTATTCCATTTTGAAAAAATGTTTTCGAAAGGTTTTAATCCTAATTTCAATGAGTGTTTTTATTATTTAATAGTTTTTAATCTTATATCAATATGTTTTGAGTCAATGGAACGGTTCTTGAGTGTCAAAATATTAATTTTCCAAAAATAAGGCTACTCAGCAATTTTGCAAAAATTTTCCAGTAGGCACTAGCGCCCTATCAGTGTTGATTGCCCGGTGATAGGGTTGTATAAGAAAACATTTGTTTTTCTTGAAAATTGTCTATTGCGCGCTATCCCCTTTGATAACTCGCTATAAAGATGTTGCCGTTATCTTTCCATTTTTAGTAAAGTGTGCAATAGCGCGCTATAGGCCATGATAACTCGCTATCGGAAAGTTTGAAAAACTCGAGCTCTCGGGTTTGTGTATATCGACCGGCTATCTTTCAATAGAGAACATGATACACAACCCAATAACACGCTATCCACCTTTGAGACAAAAATCAGATATTTCTAACGAGAAAAATGAGGCCACTTCTCCTTGCTCGAATTTTCTATACCCTACACAGTTTTGCCTGGTTATCTTAATTGAAATATTCTCTACTAACACCTTGATGATTCCCATTGTCTCGCACGCCCAAAACAACTTTAGATTAAACAACGTTTTGAATTCAAATCATTTTGTACTCTCTTCCTCTTTAACCAGCAACTGCTAATTTTATAAAACCCTCATTCTCTAATTTTCAAAGATAGAACACGCACGATTTTTGCAAGTTAGACTGAGCTTTCCAAAGAGTGTTTAAATCGAAAAAAGTTGTTATTCTTGCATTTGTCCAAACAACATTCGAACTGAATCAAAATTGCAAACTGTCTTGAAGATAACCTCGTTATTTCGCAAGTTCATCATTTTATTCCTATTGTTTTGAGATTTCCAGAGGCTATCTATTGTTTTAAACTGTAAGTATGTGAAGTGTTCTCGGTAAGAGAAAACATCACCGGTATTTTTTTTCTAAGAGCTTGAACTAATCATCAACAACACATCAAACAATAGGTATCAAAGTCTACAAAGATCAAGCTCGAAGAACGAAGACATATCTTTTGTCTAATTCAATAGTTTTATCTTTGGTGTGTAGGGTAATTTTTCGATCAATCTCAGCACTAAAACTCAAAAAATTGACAAGTATTGAAAATTACTTCGATATAGTATTCCATTTTGAAAAAAATGTTGTCCGGAAGGTTGTAATCATAATTTCAACGAGTTTTGAATTATTTAATAGTTTTTAATCTTATATCAATATGTTTTGAGTCAATGGAATGGTTCTTGAGTGTCAAAATATTAATTTTCCAAAAATAAGGCTATTTAGCAATTTGCAAAAATTTTCCAGTTGGCACTTGCGCCCTATCAGTGTTGATAGCCCGCTGATAGGGTTGTATAATAAAACATTTGTTTTTCTTGAAAATTGTCTATAGCGCCATCCCCTTTGATAACTCGCTATAAAGATGTTGTCGTGATCTTTCCATTTTTAGTAAAGTGGGCAATAGCGCGCTATAGGCCTCGATAACTCGCTATCGAAAAGTCTAAAAAACTCGAACTCTCGTGTTTGTGTATATCGGCCTGCTATCTTTTAATAGAGAACATGATACACAACCCAATAATAACGCACTATCCACGGTTTGAGACAAAAATCAGATATTTCTAACGAGAAAAATGTGCCCACTTCTCCTCGCTCGACTTTTTTATACCTTACACAGTTTTTCCTGGTTATCTTAATTGAAATATTATCTACTAACGCCTTGATGATTCCCATTGTCTCGCACACCCAAAACAACTTTAGATTAAACAACGTTTTGAATTCAAATCATTTTGTACTCTCTTCATCTTTAACCTGCAGCTACTAATTTTATAAAACCCTCATTCTCTGATTTTCAAAGATAGAACACGCACGATTTTTGCAAGTTAGACTGAGCATTCCAAATAGTGTTTAAATCGAAGAAAGCCGTTATTCTTGCATTTGTCCAAACAACCTTCGAACTGAATCAAAATTGCAAATTGTCATGAAAATATCCTCATTATTTCGCAAGTTCTTCATTTTATTCCTTTTGTGCTGAGATTTCCAGAGGCTATCTATTGTTTTAAACTGTAAGTATGTGAAGTGTTCTCGGTAAGAGAAAACATCACCTGTATTTTTTTTTTCTAAGAGCTTGAACTAATCATCAACAACACATCATACAATAGGTATCGAAGTCTACAAAGATCAAGCTCGAAGAACGAAGACATATCTCATGTCTAATGCAATAGTTTTATCTTTGGTGTCTAGGGTAACTTCTCGATCAATCTAAGCACTAAAACTCTGAAAATTAAAAAGTCTTCAAATTCACTTCGATATAGTATTCCATTTTGAAAAAATGTTTTCGAAAGGTTTTAATCCTAATTTCAATGAGTGTTTTTATTATTTAATAGTTTTTAATCTTATATCAATATGTTTTGAGTCAATGGAACGGTTCTTGAGTGTCAAAATATTAATTTTCCAAAAATAAGGCTACTCAGCAATTTTGCAAAAATTTTCCAGTAGGCACTAGCGCCCTATCAGTGTTGATTGCCCGGTGATAGGGTTGTATAAGAAAACATTTGTTTTTCTTGAAAATTGTCTATTGCGCGCTATCCCCTTTGATAACTCGCTATAAAGATGTTGCCGTTATCTTTCCATTTTTAGTAAAGTGTGCAATAGCGCGCTATAGGCCATGATAACTCGCTATCGGAAAGTTTGAAAAACTCGAGCTCTCGGGTTTGTGTATATCGACCGGCTATCTTTCAATAGAGAACATGATACACAACCCAATAACACGCTATCCACCTTTGAGACAAAAATCAGATATTTCTAACGAGAAAAATGAGGCCACTTCTCCTTGCTCGAATTTTCTATACCCTACACAGTTTTGCCTGGTTATCTTAATTGAAATATTCTCTACTAACACCTTGATGATTCCCATTGTCTCGCACGCCCAAAACAACTTTAGATTAAACAACGTTTTGAATTCAAATCATTTTGTACTCTCTTCCTCTTTAACCAGCAACTGCTAATTTTATAAAACCCTCATTCTCTAATTTTCAAAGATAGAACACGCACGATTTTTGCAAGTTAGACTGAGCTTTCCAAAGAGTGTTTAAATCGAAAAAAGTTGTTATTCTTGCATTTGTCCAAACAACATTCGAACTGAATCAAAATTGCAAACTGTCTTGAAGATAACCTCGTTATTTCGCAAGTTCATCATTTTATTCCTATTGTTTTGAGATTTCCAGAGGCTATCTATTGTTTTAAACTGTAAGTATGTGAAGTGTTCTCGGTAAGAGAAAACATCACCGGTATTTTTTTTCTAAGAGCTTGAACTAATCATCAACAACACATCAAACAATAGGTATCAAAGTCTACAAAGATCAAGCTCGAAGAACGAAGACATATCTTTTGTCTAATTCAATAGTTTTATCTTTGGTGTGTAGGGTAATTTTTCGATCAATCTCAGCACTAAAACTCAAAAAATTGACAAGTATTGAAAATTACTTCGATATAGTATTCCATTTTGAAAAAAATGTTGTCCGGAAGGTTGTAATCATAATTTCAACGAGTTTTGAATTATTTAATAGTTTTTAATCTTATATCAATATGTTTTGAGTCAATGGAATGGTTCTTGAGTGTCAAAATATTAATTTTCCAAAAATAAGGCTATTTAGCAATTTGCAAAAATTTTCCAGTTGGCACTTGCGCCCTATCAGTGTTGATAGCCCGCTGATAGGGTTGTATAATAAAACATTTGTTTTTCTTGAAAATTGTCTATAGCGCCATCCCCTTTGATAACTCGCTATAAAGATGTTGTCGTGATCTTTCCATTTTTAGTAAAGTGGGCAATAGCGCGCTATAGGCCTCGATAACTCGCTATCGAAAAGTCTAAAAAACTCGAACTCTCGTGTTTGTGTATATCGGCCTGCTATCTTTTAATAGAGAACATGATACACAACCCAATAATAACGCACTATCCACGGTTTGAGACAAAAATCAGATATTTCTAACGAGAAAAATGTGCCCACTTCTCCTCGCTCGACTTTTTTATACCTTACACAGTTTTTCCTGGTTATCTTAATTGAAATATTATCTACTAACGCCTTGATGATTCCCATTGTCTCGCACACCCAAAACAACTTTAGATTAAACAACGTTTTGAATTCAAATCATTTTGTACTCTCTTCATCTTTAACCTGCAGCTACTAATTTTATAAAACCCTCATTCTCTGATTTTCAAAGATAGAACACGCACGATTTTTGCAAGTTAGACTGAGCATTCCAAATAGTGTTTAAATCGAAGAAAGCCGTTATTCTTGCATTTGTCCAAACAACCTTCGAACTGAATCAAAATTGCAAATTGTCATGAAAATATCCTCATTATTTCGCAAGTTCTTCATTTTATTCCTTTTGTGCTGAGATTTCCAGAGGCTATCTATTGTTTTAAACTGTAAGTATGTGAAGTGTTCTCGGTAAGAGAAAACATCACCTGTATTTTTTTTTTCTAAGAGCTTGAACTAATCATCAACAACACATCATACAATAGGTATCGAAGTCTACAAAGATCAAGCTCGAAGAACGAAGACATATCTCATGTCTAATGCAATAGTTTTATCTTTGGTGTCTAGGGTAACTTCTCGATCAATCTAAGCACTAAAACTCTGAAAATTAAAAAGTCTTCAAATTCACTTCGATATAGTATTCCATTTTGAAAAAATGTTTTCGAAAGGTTTTAATCCTAATTTCAATGAGTGTTTTTATTATTTAATAGTTTTTAATCTTATATCAATATGTTTTGAGTCAATGGAACGGTTCTTGAGTGTCAAAATATTAATTTTCCAAAAATGAGGCTACTCAGCAATTTTGCAAAAATTTTCCAGTAGGCACTAGCGCCCTATCAGTGTTGATTGCCCGGTGATAGGGTTGTATAAGAAAACATTTGTTTTTCTTGAAAATTGTCTATTGCGCGCTATCCCCTTTGATAACTCGCTATAAAGATGTTGCCGTTATCTTTCCATTTTTAGTAAAGTGTGCAATAGCGCGCTATAGGCCATGATAACTCGCTATCGGAAAGTTTGAAAAACTCGAGCTCTCGGGTTTGTGTATATCGACCGGCTATCTTTCAATAGAGAACATGATACACAACCCAATAACACGCTATCCACCTTTGAGACAAAAATCAGATATTTCTAACGAGAAAAATGAGGCCACTTCTCCTTGCTCGAATTTTCTATACCCTACACAGTTTTGCCTGGTTATCTTAATTGAAATATTCTCTACTAACACCTTGATGATTCCCATTGTCTCGCACGCCCAAAACAACTTTAGATTAAACAACGTTTTGAATTCAAATCATTTTGTACTCTCTTCCTCTTTAACCAGCAACTGCTAATTTTATAAAACCCTCATTCTCTAATTTTCAAAGATAGAACACGCACGATTTTTGCAAGTTAGACTGAGCTTTCCAAAGAGTGTTTAAATCGAAAAAAGTTGTTATTCTTGCATTTGTCCAAACAACATTCGAACTGAATCAAAATTGCAAACTGTCTTGAAGATAACCTCGTTATTTCGCAAGTTCATCATTTTATTCCTATTGTTTTGAGATTTCCAGAGGCTATCTATTGTTTTAAACTGTAAGTATGTGAAGTGTTCTCGGTAAGAGAAAACATCACCGGTATTTTTTTTCTAAGAGCTTGAACTAATCATCAACAACACATCAAACAATAGGTATCAAAGTCTACAAAGATCAAGCTCGAAGAACGAAGACATATCTTTTGTCTAATTCAATAGTTTTATCTTTGGTGTGTAGGGTAATTTTTCGATCAATCTCAGCACTAAAACTCAAAAAATTGACAAGTATTGAAAATTACTTCGATATAGTATTCCATTTTGAAAAAAATGTTGTCCGGAAGGTTGTAATCATAATTTCAACGAGTTTTGAATTATTTAATAGTTTTTAATCTTATATCAATATGTTTTGAGTCAATGGAATGGTTCTTGAGTGTCAAAATATTAATTTTCCAAAAATAAGGCTATTTAGCAATTTGCAAAAATTTTCCAGTTGGCACTTGCGCCCTATCAGTGTTGATAGCCCGCTGATAGGGTTGTATAATAAAACATTTGTTTTTCTTGAAAATTGTCTATAGCGCCATCCCCTTTGATAACTCGCTATAAAGATGTTGTCGTGATCTTTCCATTTTTAGTAAAGTGGGCAATAGCGCGCTATAGGCCTCGATAACTCGCTATCGAAAAGTCTAAAAAACTCGAACTCTCGTGTTTGTGTATATCGGCCTGCTATCTTTTAATAGAGAACATGATACACAACCCAATAATAACGCACTATCCACGGTTTGAGACAAAAATCAGATATTTCTAACGAGAAAAATGTGCCCACTTCTCCTCGCTCGACTTTTTTATACCTTACACAGTTTTTCCTGGTTATCTTAATTGAAATATTATCTACTAACGCCTTGATGATTCCCATTGTCTCGCACACCCAAAACAACTTTAGATTAAACAACGTTTTGAATTCAAATCATTTTGTACTCTCTTCATCTTTAACCTGCAGCTACTAATTTTATAAAACCCTCATTCTCTGATTTTCAAAGATAGAACACGCACGATTTTTGCAAGTTAGACTGAGCATTCCAAATAGTGTTTAAATCGAAGAAAGCCGTTATTCTTGCATTTGTCCAAACAACCTTCGAACTGAATCAAAATTGCAAATTGTCATGAAAATATCCTCATTATTTCGCAAGTTCTTCATTTTATTCCTTTTGTGCTGAGATTTCCAGAGGCTATCTATTGTTTTAAACTGTAAGTATGTGAAGTGTTCTCGGTAAGAGAAAACATCACCTGTATTTTTTTTTTCTAAGAGCTTGAACTAATCATCAACAACACATCATACAATAGGTATCGAAGTCTACAAAGATCAAGCTCGAAGAACGAAGACATATCTCATGTCTAATGCAATAGTTTTATCTTTGGTGTCTAGGGTAACTTCTCGATCAATCTAAGCACTAAAACTCTGAAAATTAAAAAGTCTTCAAATTCACTTCGATATAGTATTCCATTTTGAAAAAATGTTTTCGAAAGGTTTTAATCCTAATTTCAATGAGTGTTTTTATTATTTAATAGTTTTTAATCTTATATCAATATGTTTTGAGTCAATGGAACGGTTCTTGAGTGTCAAAATATTAATTTTCCAAAAATGAGGCTACTCAGCAATTTTGCAAAAATTTTCCAGTAGGCACTAGCGCCCTATCAGTGTTGATTGCCCGGTGATAGGGTTGTATAAGAAAACATTTGTTTTTCTTGAAAATTGTCTATTGCGCGCTATCCCCTTTGATAACTCGCTATAAAGATGTTGCCGTTATCTTTCCATTTTTAGTAAAGTGTGCAATAGCGCGCTATAGGCCATGATAACTCGCTATCGGAAAGTTTGAAAAACTCGAGCTCTCGGGTTTGTGTATATCGACCGGCTATCTTTCAATAGAGAACATGATACACAACCCAATAACACGCTATCCACCTTTGAGACAAAAATCAGATATTTCTAACGAGAAAAATGAGGCCACTTCTCCTTGCTCGAATTTTCTATACCCTACACAGTTTTGCCTGGTTATCTTAATTGAAATATTCTCTACTAACACCTTGATGATTCCCATTGTCTCGCACGCCCAAAACAACTTTAGATTAAACAACGTTTTGAATTCAAATCATTTTGTACTCTCTTCCTCTTTAACCAGCAACTGCTAATTTTATAAAACCCTCATTCTCTAATTTTCAAAGATAGAACACGCACGATTTTTGCAAGTTAGACTGAGCTTTCCAAAGAGTGTTTAAATCGAAAAAAGTTGTTATTCTTGCATTTGTCAAAACAACATTCGAACTGAATCAAAATTGCAAACTGTCTTGAAGATAACCTCGTTATTTCGCAAGTTCATCATTTTATTCCTATTGTTTTGAGATTTCCAGAGGCTATCTATTGTTTTAAACTGTAAGTATGTGAAGTGTTCTCGGTAAGAGAAAACATCACCGGTATTTTTTTTCTAAGAGCTTGAACTAATCATCAACAACACATCAAACAATAGGTATCAAAGTCTACAAAGATCAAGCTCGAAGAACGAAGACATATCTTTTGTCTAATTCAATAGTTTTATCTTTGGTGTGTAGGGTAATTTTTCGATCAATCTCAGCACTAAAACTCAAAAAATTGACAAGTATTGAAAATTACTTCGATATAGTATTCCATTTTGAAAAAAATGTTGTCCGGAAGGTTGTAATCATAATTTCAACGAGTTTTGAATTATTTAATAGTTTTTAATCTTATATCAATATGTTTTGAGTCAATGGAATGGTTCTTGAGTGTCAAAATATTAATTTTCCAAAAATAAGGCTATTTAGCAATTTGCAAAAATTTTCCAGTTGGCACTTGCGCCCTATCAGTGTTGATAGCCCGCTGATAGGGTTGTATAATAAAACATTTGTTTTTCTTGAAAATTGTCTATTGCGCGCTATCCCCTTTGATAACTCGCTATAAAGATGTTGCCGTTATCTTTCCATTTTTAGTAAAGTGTGCAATAGCGCGCTATAGGCCATGATAACTCGCTATCGGAAAGTTTGAAAAACTCGAGCTCTCGGGTTTGTGTATATCGACCGGCTATCTTTCAATAGAGAACATGATACACAACCCAATAACACGCTATCCACCTTTGAGACAAAAATCAGATATTTCTAACGAGAAAAATGAGGCCACTTCTCCTTGCTCGAATTTTCTATACCCTACACAGTTTTGCCTGGTTATCTTAATTGAAATATTCTCTACTAACACCTTGATGATTCCCATTGTCTCGCACGCCCAAAACAACTTTAGATTAAACAACGTTTTGAATTCAAATCATTTTGTACTCTCTTCCTCTTTAACCAGCAACTGCTAATTTTATAAAACCCTCATTCTCTAATTTTCAAAGATAGAACACGCACGATTTTTGCAAGTTAGACTGAGCTTTCCAAAGAGTGTTTAAATCGAAAAAAGTTGTTATTCTTGCATTTGTCAAAACAACATTCGAACTGAATCAAAATTGCAAACTGTCTTGAAGATAACCTCATTATTTCGCAAGTTCATCATTTTATTCCTATTGTTTTGAGATTTCCAGAGGCTATCTATTGTTTTAAACTGTAAGTATGTGAAGTGTTCTCGGTAAGAGAAAACATCACCGGTATTTTTTTTCTAAGAGCTTGAACTAATCATCAACAACACATCAAACAATAGGTATCAAAGTCTACAAAGATCAAGCTCGAAGAACGAAGACATATCTTTTGTCTAATTCAATAGTTTTATCTTTGGTGTGTAGGGTAATTTTTCGATCAATCTCAGCACTAAAACTCAAAAAATTGACAAGTATTGAAAATTACTTCGATATAGTATTCCATTTTGAAAAAAATGTTGTCCGGAAGGTTGTAATCATAATTTCAACGAGTTTTGAATTATTTAATAGTTTTTAATCTTATATCAATATGTTTTGAGTCAATGGAATGGTTCTTGAGTGTCAAAATATTAATTCTCCAAAAATAAGGCTATTTAGCAATTTGCAAAAATTTTCCAGTTGGCACTTGCGCCCTATCAGTGTTGATAGCCCGCTGATAGGGTTGTATAATAAAACATTTGTTTTTCTTGAAAATTGTCTATAGCGCCATCCCCTTTGATAACTCGCTATAAAGATGTTGTCGTGATCTTTCCATTTTTAGTAAAGTGGGCAATAGCGCGCTATAGGCCTCGATAACTCGCTATCGAAAAGTCTAAAAAACTCGAACTCTCGTGTTTGTGTATATCGGCCTGCTATCTTTTAATAGAGAACATGATACACAACCCAATAATAACGCACTATCCACGGTTTGAGACAAAAATCAGATATTTCTAACGAGAAAAATGTGCCCACTTCTCCTCGCTCGACTTTTTTATACCTTACACAGTTTTTCCTGGTTATCTTAATTGAAATATTATCTACTAACGCCTTGATGATTCCCCATTGTCTCGCACACCCAAAACAACTTTAGATTAAACAACGTTTTGAATTCAAATCATTTTGTACTCTCTTCATCTTTAACCTGCAACTACTAATTTTATAAAACCCTCATTCTCTGATTTTCAAAGATAGAACACGCACGATTTTTGCAAGTTAGACTGAGCATTCCAAATAGTGTTTAAATCGAAGAAAGCCGTTATTCTTGCATTTGTCCAAACAACCTTCGAACTGAATCAAAATTGCAAATTGTCATGAAAATATCCTCATTATTTGGCAAGTTCTTCATTTTATTCCTTTTGTGCTGAGATTTCCAGAGGCTATCTATTGTTTTAAACTGTAAGTATGTGAAGTGTTCTCGGTAAGAGAAAACATCACCTGTATTTTTTTTTTCTAAGAGCTTGAACTAATCATCAACAACACATCATACAATAGGTATCGAAGTCTACAAAGATCAAGCTCGAAGAACGAAGACATATCTCATGTCTAATGCAATAGTTTTATCTTTGGTGTCTAGGGTAACTTCTCGATCAATCTAAGCACTAAAACTCTGAAAATTAAAAAGTCTTCAAATTCACTTCGATATAGTATTCCATTTTGAAAAAATGTTTTCGAAAGGTTTTAATCCTAATTTCAATGAGTGTTTTTATTATTTAATAGTTTTTAATCTTATATCAATATGTTTTGAGTCAATGGAACGGTTCTTGAGTGTCAAAATATTAATTTTCCAAAAATGAGGCTACTCAGCAATTTTGCAAAAATTTTCCAGTAGGCATTAGCGCCCTATCAGTGTTGATTGCCCGGTGATAGGGTTGTATAAGAAAACATTTGTTTTTCTTGAAAATTGTCTATTGCGCGCTATCCCCTTTGATAACTCGCTATAAAGATGTTGCCGTTATCTTTCCATTTTTAGTAAAGTGTGCAATAGCGCGCTATAGGCCATGATAACTCGCTATCGGAAAGTTTGAAAAACTCGAGCTCTCGGGTTTGTGTATATCGACCGGCTATCTTTCAATAGAGAACATGATACACAACCCAATAACACGCTATCCACCTTTGAGACAAAAATCAGATATTTCTAACGAGAAAAATGAGGCCACTTCTCCTTGCTCGAATTTTCTATACCCTACACAGTTTTGCCTGGTTATCTTAATTGAAATATTCTCTACTAACACCTTGATGATTCCCATTGTCTCGCACGCCCAAAACAACTTTAGATTAAACAACGTTTTGAATTCAAATCATTTTGTACTCTCTTCCTCTTTAACCAGCAACTGCTAATTTTATAAAACCCTCATTCTCTAATTTTCAAAGATAGAACACGCACGATTTTTGCAAGTTAGACTGAGCTTTCCAAAGAGTGTTTAAATCGAAAAAAGTTGTTATTCTTGCATTTGTCAAAACAACATTCGAACTGAATCAAAATTGCAAACTGTCTTGAAGATAACCTCATTATTTCACAAGTTCATCATTTTATTCCTATTGTTTTGAGATTTCCAGAGGCTATCTATTGTTTTAAACTGTAAGTATGTGAAGTGTTCTCGGTAAGAGAAAACATCACCGGTATTTTTTTTCTAAGAGCTTGAACTAATCATCAACAACACATCAAACAATAGGTATCAAAGTCTACAAAGATCAAGCTCGAAGAACGAAGACATATCTTTTGTCTAATTCAATAGTTTTATCTTTGGTGTGTAGGGTAATTTTTCGATCAATCTCAGCACTAAAACTCAAAAAATTGACAAGTATTGAAAATTACTTCGATATAGTATTCCATTTTGAAAAAAATGTTGTCCGGAAGGTTGTAATCATAATTTCAACGAGTTTTGAATTATTTAATAGTTTTTAATCTTATATCAATATGTTTTGAGTCAATGGAATGGTTCTTGAGTGTCAAAATATTAATTCTCCAAAAATAAGGCTATTTAGCAATTTGCAAAAATTTTCCAGTTGGCACTTGCGCCCTATCAGTGTTGATAGCCCGCTGATAGGGTTGTATAATAAAACATTTGTTTTTCTTGAAAATTGTCTATAGCGCCATCCCCTTTGATAACTCGCTATAAAGATGTTGTCGTGATCTTTCCATTTTTAGTAAAGTGGGCAATAGCGCGCTATAGGCCTCGATAACTCGCTATCGAAAAGTCTAAAAAACTCGAACTCTCGTGTTTGTGTATATCGGCCTGCTATCTTTTAATAGAGAACATGATACACAACCCAATAATAACGCACTATCCACGGTTTGAGACAAAAATCAGATATTTCTAACGAGAAAAATGTGCCCACTTCTCCTCGCTCGACTTTTTTATACCTTACACAGTTTTTCCTGGTTATCTTAATTGAAATATTATCTACTAACGCCTTGATGATTCCCCATTGTCTCGCACACCCAAAACAACTTTAGATTAAACAACGTTTTGAATTCAAATCATTTTGTACTCTCTTCATCTTTAACCTGCAACTACTAATTTTATAAAACCCTCATTCTCTGATTTTCAAAGATAGAACACGCACGATTTTTGCAAGTTAGACTGAGCATTCCAAATAGTGTTTAAATCGAAGAAAGCCGTTATTCTTGCATTTGTCCAAACAACCTTCGAACTGAATCAAAATTGCAAATTGTCATGAAAATATCCTCATTATTTGGCAAGTTCTTCATTTTATTCCTTTTGTGCTGAGATTTCCAGAGGCTATCTATTGTTTTAAACTGTAAGTATGTGAAGTGTTCTCGGTAAGAGAAAACATCACCTGTATTTTTTTTTTCTAAGAGCTTGAACTAATCATCAACAACACATCATACAATAGGTATCGAAGTCTACAAAGATCAAGCTCGAAGAACGAAGACATATCTCATGTCTAATGCAATAGTTTTATCTTTGGTGTCTAGGGTAACTTCTCGATCAATCTAAGCACTAAAACTCTGAAAATTAAAAAGTCTTCAAATTCACTTCGATATAGTATTCCATTTTGAAAAAATGTTTTCGAAAGGTTTTAATCCTAATTTCAATGAGTGTTTTTATTATTTAATAGTTTTTAATCTTATATCAATATGTTTTGAGTCAATGGAACGGTTCTTGAGTGTCAAAATATTAATTTTCCAAAAATGAGGCTACTCAGCAATTTTGCAAAAATTTTCCAGTAGGCATTAGCGCCCTATCAGTGTTGATTGCCCGGTGATAGGGTTGTATAAGAAAACATTTGTTTTTCTTGAAAATTGTCTATTGCGCGCTATCCCCTTTGATAACTCGCTATAAAGATGTTGCCGTTATCTTTCCATTTTTAGTAAAGTGTGCAATAGCGCGCTATAGGCCATGATAACTCGCTATCGGAAAGTTTGAAAAACTCGAGCTCTCGGGTTTGTGTATATCGACCGGCTATCTTTCAATAGAGAACATGATACACAACCCAATAACACGCTATCCACCTTTGAGACAAAAATCAGATATTTCTAACGAGAAAAATGAGGCCACTTCTCCTTGCTCGAATTTTCTATACCCTACACAGTTTTGCCTGGTTATCTTAATTGAAATATTCTCTACTAACACCTTGATGATTCCCATTGTCTCGCACGCCCAAAACAACTTTAGATTAAACAACGTTTTGAATTCAAATCATTTTGTACTCTCTTCCTCTTTAACCAGCAACTGCTAATTTTATAAAACCCTCATTCTCTAATTTTCAAAGATAGAACACGCACGATTTTTGCAAGTTAGACTGAGCTTTCCAAAGAGTGTTTAAATCGAAAAAAGTTGTTATTCTTGCATTTGTCAAAACAACATTCGAACTGAATCAAAATTGCAAACTGTCTTGAAGATAACCTCATTATTTCACAAGTTCATCATTTTATTCCTATTGTTTTGAGATTTCCAGAGGCTATCTATTGTTTTAAACTGTAAGTATGTGAAGTGTTCTCGGTAAGAGAAAACATCACCGGTATTTTTTTTCTAAGAGCTTGAACTAATCATCAACAACACATCAAACAATAGGTATCAAAGTCTACAAAGATCAAGCTCGAAGAACGAAGACATATCTTTTGTCTAATTCAATAGTTTTATCTTTGGTGTGTAGGGTAATTTTTCGATCAATCTCAGCACTAAAACTCAAAAAATTGACAAGTATTGAAAATTACTTCGATATAGTATTCCATTTTGAAAAAAATGTTGTCCGGAAGGTTGTAATCATAATTTCAACGAGTTTTGAATTATTTAATAGTTTTTAATCTTATATCAATATGTTTTGAGTCAATGGAATGGTTCTTGAGTGTCAAAATATTAATTTTCCAAAAATAAGGCTATTTAGCAATTTGCAAAAATTTTCCAGTTGGCACTTGCGCCCTATCAGTGTTGATAGCCCGCTGATAGGGTTGTATAATAAAACATTTGTTTTTCTTGAAAATTGTCTATTGCGCCATCCCCTTTGATAACTCGCTATAAAGATGTTGCCGTTATCTTTCCATTTTTAGTAAAGTGTGCAATAGCGCGCTATAGGCCATGATAACTCGCTATCGGAAAGTTTGAAAAACTCGAGCTCTCGGGTTTGTGTATATCGACCGGCTATCTTTCAATAGAGAACATGATACACAACCCAATAACACGCTATCCACCTTTGAGACAAAAATCAGATATTTCTAACGAGAAAAATGAGGCCACTTCTCCTTGCTCGAATTTTCTATACCCTACACAGTTTTGCCTGGTTATCTTAATTGAAATATTCTCTACTAACACCTTGATGATTCCCATTGTCTCGCACGCCCAAAACAACTTTAGATTAAACAACGTTTTGAATTCAAATCATTTTGTACTCTCTTCCTCTTTAACCAGCAACTGCTAATTTTATAAAACCCTCATTCTCTAATTTTCAAAGATAGAACACGCACGATTTTTGCAAGTTAGACTGAGCTTTCCAAAGAGTGTTTAAATCGAAAAAAGTTGTTATTCTTGCATTTGTCAAAACAACATTCGAACAGAATCAAAATTGCAAACTGTCTTGAAGATAACCTCATTATTTCGCAAGTTCATCATTTTATTCCTATTGTTTTGAGATTTCCAGAGGCTATCTATTGTTTTAAACTGTAAGTATGTGAAGTGTTCTCGGTAAGAGAAAACATCACCGGTATTTTTTTTCTAAGAGCTTGAACTAATCATCAACAACACATCAAACAATAGGTATCAAAGTCTACAAAGATCAAGCTCGAAGAACGAAGACATATCTCATGTCTAATGCAATAGTTTTATCTTTGGTGTGTAGGGTAACTTCTCGATCAATCTAAGCACTAAAACTCTGAAAATTAAAAAGTCTTCAAATTCACTTCGATATAGTATTCCATTTTGAAAAAATGTTTTCGAAAGGTTTTAATCCTAATTTCAATGAGTGTTTTTATTATTTAATAGTTTTTAATCTTATATCAATATGTTTTGAGTCAATGGAACGGTTCTTGAGTGTCAAAATATTAATTTTCCAAAAATGAGGCTACTCAGCAATTTTGCAAAAATTTTCCAGTAGGCACTAGCGCCCTATCAGTGTTGATTGCCCGGTGATAGGGTTGTATAAGAAAACATTTGTTTTTCTTGAAAATTGTCTATTGCGCGCTATCCCCTTTGATAACTCGGTATAAAGATGTTGCCGTTATCTTTCCATTTTTAGTAAAGTGTGCAATAGCGCGCTATAGGCCATGATAACTCGCTATCGGAAAGTTTGAAAAACTCGAGCTCTCGGGTTTGTGTATATCGACCGGCTATCTTTCAATAGAGAACATGATACACAACCCAATAACACGCTATCCACCTTTGAGACAAAAATCAGATATTTCTAACGAGAAAAATGAGGCCACTTCTCCTTGCTCGAATTTTCTATACCCTACACAGTTTTGCCTGGTTATCTTAATTGAAATATTCTCTACTAACACCTTGATGATTCCCATTGTCTCGCACGCCCAAAACAACTTTAGATTAAACAACGTTTTGAATTCAAATCATTTTGTACTCTCTTCCTCTTTAACCAGCAACTGCTAATTTTATAAAACCCTCATTCTCTAATTTTCAAAGATAGAACACGCACGATTTTTGCAAGTTAGACTGAGCTTTCCAAAGAGTGTTTAAATCGAAAAAAGTTGTTATTCTTGCATTTGTCCAAACAACATTCGAACTGAATCAAAATTGCAAACTGTCTTGAAGATAACCTCATTATTTCGCAAGTTCATCATTTTATTCCTATTGTTTTGAGATTTCCAGAGGCTATCTATTGTTTTAAACTGTAAGTATGTGAAGTGTTCTCGGTAAGAGAAAACATCACCGGTATTTTTTTTCTAAGAGCTTGAACTAATCATCAACAACACATCAAACAATAGGTATCAAAGTCTACAAAGATCAAGCTCGAAGAACGAAGACATATCTTTTGTCTAATTCAATAGTTTTATCTTTGGTGTGTAGGGTAATTTTTCGATCAATCTCAGCACTAAAACTCAAAAAATTGACAAGTATTGAAAATTACTTCGATATAGTATTCCATTTTGAAAAAAATGTTGTCCGGAAGGTTGTAATCATAATTTCAACGAGTTTTGAATTATTTAATAGTTTTTAATCTTATATCAATATGTTTTGAGTCAATGGAATGGTTCTTGAGTGTCAAAATATTAATTTTCCAAAAATAAGGCTATTTAGCAATTTGCAAAAATTTTCCAGTTGGCACTTGCGCCCTATCAGTGTTGATAGCCCGCTGATAGGGTTGTATAATAAAACATTTGTTTTTCTTGAAAATTGTCTATTGCGCGCTATCCCCTTTGATTACTCGCTATAAAGATGTTGCCGTTATCTTTCCATTTTTAGTAAAGTGTGCAATAGCGCGCTATAGGCCATGATAACTCGCTATCGGAAAGTTTGAAAAACTCGAGCTCTCGGGTTTGTGTATATCGACCGGCTATCTTTCAATAGAGAACATGATACACAACCCAATAACACGCTATCCACCTTTGAGACAAAAATCAGATATTTCTAACGAGAAAAATGAGGCCACTTCTCCTTGCTCGAATTTTCTATACCCTACACAGTTTTGCCTGGTTATCTTAATTGAAATATTCTCTACTAACACCTTGATGATTCCCATTGTCTCGCACGCCCAAAACAACTTTAGATTAAACAACGTTTTGAATTCAAATCATTTTGTACTCTCTTCCTCTTTAACCAGCAACTGCTAATTTTATAAAACCCTCATTCTC
The DNA here is from genome assembly GCA_035771175.1 of Paratinospora sagittata. Lineage (NCBI taxonomy): Eukaryota > Viridiplantae > Streptophyta > Magnoliopsida > Ranunculales > Menispermaceae > Paratinospora > Paratinospora sagittata. The sequence continues at coordinate 46,554,853 of CM069594.1, read as the reverse complement.
TAATTTTCAAAGATAGAACACGCACGATTTTTGCAAGTTAGACTGAGCTTTCCAAAGAGTGTTTAAATCGAAAAAAGTTGTTATTCTTGCATTTGTCAAAACAACATTCGAACTGAATCAAAATTGCAAACTGTCTTGAAGATAACCTCATTATTTCGCAAGTTCATCATTTTATTCCTATTGTTTTGAGATTTCCAGAGGCTATCTATTGTTTTAAACTGTAAGTATGTGAAGTGTTCTCGGTAAGAGAAAACATCACCGGTATTTTTTTTCTAAGAGCTTGAACTAATCATCAACAACACATCAAACAATAGGTATCAAAGTCTACAAAGATCAAGCTCGAAGAACGAAGACATATCTTTTGTCTAATTCAATAGTTTTATCTTTGGTGTGTAGGGTAATTTTTCGATCAATCTCAGCACTAAAACTCAAAAAATTGACAAGTATTGAAAATTACTTCGATATAGTATTCCATTTTGAAAAAAATGTTGTCCGGAAGGTTGTAATCATAATTTCAACGAGTTTTGAATTATTTAATAGTTTTTAATCTTATATCAATATGTTTTGAGTCAATGGAATGGTTCTTGAGTGTCAAAATATTAATTTTCCAAAAATAAGGCTATTTAGCAATTTGCAAAAATTTTCCAGTTGGCACTTGCGCCCTATCAGTGTTGATAGCCCGCTGATAGGGTTGTATAATAAAACATTTGTTTTTCTTGAAAATTGTCTATAGCGCCATCCCCTTTGATAACTCGCTATAAAGATGTTGTCGTGATCTTTCCATTTTTAGTAAAGTGGGCAATAGCGCGCTATAGGCCTCGATAACTCGCTATCGAAAAGTCTAAAAAACTCGAACTCTCGTGTTTGTGTATATCGGCCTGCTATCTTTTAATAGAGAACATGATACACAACCCAATAATAACGCACTATCCACGGTTTGAGACAAAAATCAGATATTTCTAACGAGAAAAATGTGCCCACTTCTCCTCGCTCGACTTTTTTATACCTTACACAGTTTTTCCTGGTTATCTTAATTGAAATATTATCTACTAACGCCTTGATGATTCCCCATTGTCTCGCACACCCAAAACAACTTTAGATTAAACAACGTTTTGAATTCAAATCATTTTGTACTCTCTTCATCTTTAACCTGCAACTACTAATTTTATAAAACCCTCATTCTCTGATTTTCAAAGATAGAACACGCACGATTTTTGCAAGTTAGACTGAGCATTCCAAATAGTGTTTAAATCGAAGAAAGCCGTTATTCTTGCATTTGTCCAAACAACCTTCGAACTGAATCAAAATTGCAAATTGTCATGAAAATATCCTCATTATTTGGCAAGTTCTTCATTTTATTCCTTTTGTGCTGAGATTTCCAGAGGCTATCTATTGTTTTAAACTGTAAGTATGTGAAGTGTTCTCGGTAAGAGAAAACATCACCTGTATTTTTTTTTTCTAAGAGCTTGAACTAATCATCAACAACACATCATACAATAGGTATCGAAGTCTACAAAGATCAAGCTCGAAGAACGAAGACATATCTCATGTCTAATGCAATAGTTTTATCTTTGGTGTCTAGGGTAACTTCTCGATCAATCTAAGCACTAAAACTCTGAAAATTAAAAAGTCTTCAAATTCACTTCGATATAGTATTCCATTTTGAAAAAATGTTTTCGAAAGGTTTTAATCCTAATTTCAATGAGTGTTTTTATTATTTAATAGTTTTTAATCTTATATCAATATGTTTTGAGTCAATGGAACGGTTCTTGAGTGTCAAAATATTAATTTTCCAAAAATGAGGCTACTCAGCAATTTTGCAAAAATTTTCCAGTAGGCACTAGCGCCCTATCAGTGTTGATTGCCCGGTGATAGGGTTGTATAAGAAAACATTTGTTTTTCTTGAAAATTGTCTATTGCGCGCTATCCCCTTTGATAACTCGCTATAAAGATGTTGCCGTTATCTTTCCATTTTTAGTAAAGTGTGCAATAGCGCGCTATAGGCCATGATAACTCGCTATCGGAAAGTTTGAAAAACTCGAGCTCTCGGGTTTGTGTATATCGACCGGCTATCTTTCAATAGAGAACATGATACACAACCCAATAACACGCTATCCACCTTTGAGACAAAAATCAGATATTTCTAACGAGAAAAATGAGGCCACTTCTCCTTGCTCGAATTTTCGATACCCTACACAGTTTTGCCTGGTTATCTTAATTGAAATATTCTCTACTAACACCTTGATGATTCCCATTGTCTCGCACGCCCAAAACAACTTTAGATTAAACAACGTTTTGAATTCAAATCATTTTGTACTCTCTTCCTCTTTAACCAGCAACTGCTAATTTTATAAAACCCTCATTCTCTAATTTTCAAAGATAGAACACGCACGATTTTTGCAAGTTAGACTGAGCTTTCCAAAGAGTGTTTAAATCGAAAAAAGTTGTTATTCTTGCATTTGTCAAAACAACATTCGAACTGAATCAAAATTGCAAACTGTCTTGAAGATAACCTCATTATTTCGCAAGTTCATCATTTTATTCCTGTTGTTTTGAGATTTCCAGAGGCTATCTATTGTTTTAAACTGTAAGTATGTGAAGTGTTCTCGGTAAGAGAAAACATCACCGGTATTTTTTTTCTAAGAGCTTGAACTAATCATCAACAACACATCAAACAATAGGTATCAAAGTCTACAAAGATCAAGCTCGAAGAACGAAGACATATCTTTTGTCTAATTCAATAGTTTTATCTTTGGTGTGTAGGGTAATTTTTCGATCAATCTCAGCACTAAAACTCAAAAAATTGACAAGTATTGAAAATTACTTCGATATAGTATTCCATTTTGAAAAAAATGTTGTCCGGAAGGTTGTAATCATAATTTCAACGAGTTTTGAATTATTTAATAGTTTTTAATCTTATATCAATATGTTTTGAGTCAATGGAATGGTTCTTGAGTGTCAAAATATTAATTTTCCAAAAATAAGGCTATTTAGCAATTTGCAAAAATTTTCCAGTTGGCACTTGCGCCCTATCAGTGTTGATAGCCCGCTGATAGGGTTGTATAATAAAACATTTGTTTTTCTTGAAAATTGTCTATAGCGCCATCCCCTTTGATAACTCGCTATAAAGATGTTGTCGTGATCTTTCCATTTTTAGTAAAGTGGGCAATAGCGCGCTATAGGCCTCGATAACTCGCTATCGAAAAGTCTAAAAAACTCGAACTCTCGTGTTTGTGTATATCGGCCTGCTATCTTTTAATAGAGAACATGATACACAACCCAATAATAACGCACTATCCACGGTTTGAGACAAAAATCAGATATTTCTAACGAGAAAAATGTGCCCACTTCTCCTCGCTCGACTTTTTTATACCTTACACAGTTTTTCCTGGTTATCTTAATTGAAATATTATCTACTAACGCCTTGATGATTCCCCATTGTCTCGCACACCCAAAACAACTTTAGATTAAACAACGTTTTGAATTCAAATCATTTTGTACTCTCTTCATCTTTAACCTGCAACTACTAATTTTATAAAACCCTCATTCTCTGATTTTCAAAGATAGAACACGCACGATTTTTGCAAGTTAGACTGAGCATTCCAAATAGTGTTTAAATCGAAGAAAGCCGTTATTCTTGCATTTGTCCAAACAACCTTCGAACTGAATCAAAATTGCAAATTGTCATGAAAATATCCTCATTATTTCGCAAGTTCTTCATTTTATTCCTTTTGTGCTGAGATTTCCAGAGGCTATCTATTGTTTTAAACTGTAAGTATGTGAAGTGTTCTCGGTAAGAGAAAACATCACCTGTATTTTTTTTTTCTAAGAGCTTGAACTAATCATCAACAACACATCATACAATAGGTATCGAAGTCTACAAAGATCAAGCTCGAAGAACGAAGACATATCTCATGTCTAATGCAATAGTTTTATCTTTGGTGTCTAGGGTAACTTCTCGATCAATCTAAGCACTAAAACTCTGAAAATTAAAAAGTCTTCAAATTCACTTCGATATAGTATTCCATTTTGAAAAAATGTTTTCGAAAGGTTTTAATCCTAATTTCAATGAGTGTTTTTATTATTTAATAGTTTTTAATCTTATATCAATATGTTTTGAGTCAATGGAACGGTTCTTGAGTGTCAAAATATTAATTTTCCAAAAATGAGGCTACTCAGCAATTTTGCAAAAATTTTCCAGTAGGCACTAGCGCCCTATCAGTGTTGATTGCCCGGTGATAGGGTTGTATAAGAAAACATTTGTTTTTCTTGAAAATTGTCTATTGCGCGCTATCCCCTTTGATAACTCGCTATAAAGATGTTGCCGTTATCTTTCCATTTTTAGTAAAGTGTGCAATAGCGCGCTATAGGCCATGATAACTCGCTATCGGAAAGTTTGAAAAACTCGAGCTCTCGGGTTTGTGTATATCGACCGGCTATCTTTCAATAGAGAACATGATACACAACCCAATAACACGCTATCCACCTTTGAGACAAAAATCAGATATTTCTAACGAGAAAAATGAGGCCACTTCTCCTTGCTCGAATTTTCTATACCCTACACAGTTTTGCCTGGTTATCTTAATTGAAATATTCTCTACTAACACCTTGATGATTCCCATTGTCTCGCACGCCCAAAACAACTTTAGATTAAACAACGTTTTGAATTCAAATCATTTTGTACTCTCTTCCTCTTTAACCAGCAACTGCTAATTTTATAAAACCCTCATTCTCTAATTTTCAAAGATAGAACACGCACGATTTTTGCAAGTTAGACTGAGCTTTCCAAAGAGTGTTTAAATCGAAAAAAGTTGTTATTCTTGCATTTGTCCAAACAACATTCGAACTGAATCAAAATTGCAAACTGTCTTGAAGATAACCTCATTATTTCGCAAGTTCATCATTTTATTCCTATTGTTTTGAGATTTCCAGAGGCTATCTATTGTTTTAAACTGTAAGTATGTGAAGTGTTCTCGGTAAGAGAAAACATCACCGGTATTTTTTTTCTAAGAGCTTGAACTAATCATCAACAACACATCAAACAATAGGTATCAAAGTCTACAAAGATCAAGCTCGAAGAACGAAGACATATCTTTTGTCTAATTCAATAGTTTTATCTTTGGTGTGTAGGGTAATTTTTCGATCAATCTCAGCACTAAAACTCAAAAAATTGACAAGTATTGAAAATTACTTCGATATAGTATTCCATTTTGAAAAAAATGTTGTCCGGAAGGTTGTAATCATAATTTCAACGAGTTTTGAATTATTTAATAGTTTTTAATCTTATATCAATATGTTTTGAGTCAATGGAATGGTTCTTGAGTGTCAAAATATTAATTTTCCAAAAATAAGGCTATTTAGCAATTTGCAAAAATTTTCCAGTTGGCACTTGCGCCCTATCAGTGTTGATAGCCCGCTGATAGGGTTGTATAATAAAACATTTGTTTTTCTTGAAAATTGTCTATAGCGCCATCCCCTTTGATAACTCGCTATAAAGATGTTGTCGTGATCTTTCCATTTTTAGTAAAGTGGGCAATAGCGCGCTATAGGCCTCGATAACTCGCTATCGAAAAGTCTAAAAAACTCGAACTCTCGTGTTTGTGTATATCGGCCTGCTATCTTTTAATAGAGAACATGATACACAACCCAATAATAACGCACTATCCACGGTTTGAGACAAAAATCAGATATTTCTAACGAGAAAAATGTGCCCACTTCTCCTCGCTCGACTTTTTTATACCTTACACAGTTTTTCCTGGTTATCTTAATTGAAATATTATCTACTAACGTCTTGATGATTCCCCATTGTCTCGCACACCCAAAACAACTTTAGATTAAACAACGTTTTGAATTCAAATCATTTTGTACTCTCTTCATCTTTAACCTGCAACTACTAATTTTATAAAACCCTCATTCTCTGATTTTCAAAGATAGAACACGCACGATTTTTGCAAGTTAGACTGAGCATTCCAAATAGTGTTTAAATCGAAGAAAGCCGTTATTCTTGCATTTGTCCAAACAACCTTCGAACTGAATCAAAATTGCAAATTGTCATGAAAATATCCTCATTATTTCGCAAGTTCTTCATTTTATTCCTTTTGTGCTGAGATTTCCAGAGGCTATCTATTGTTTTAAACTGTAAGTATGTGAAGTGTTCTCGGTAAGAGAAAACATCACCTGTATTTTTTTTTTCTAAGAGCTTGAACTAATCATCAACAACACATCATACAATAGGTATCGAAGTCTACAAAGATCAAGCTCGAAGAACGAAGACATATCTCATGTCTAATGCAATAGTTTTATCTTTGGTGTCTAGGGTAACTTCTCGATCAATCTAAGCACTAAAACTCTGAAAATTAAAAAGTCTTCAAATTCACTTCGATATAGTATTCCATTTTGAAAAAATGTTTTCGAAAGGTTTTAATCCTAATTTCAATGAGTGTTTTTATTATTTAATAGTTTTTAATCTTATATCAATATGTTTTGAGTCAATGGAACGGTTCTTGAGTGTCAAAATATTAATTTTCCAAAAATAAGGCTACTCAGCAATTTTGCAAAAATTTTCCAGTAGGCACTAGCGCCCTATCAGTGTTGATTGCCCGGTGATAGGGTTGTATAAGAAAACATTTGTTTTTCTTGAAAATTGTCTATTGCGCGCTATCCCCTTTGATAACTCGGTATAAAGATGTTGCCGTTATCTTTCCATTTTTAGTAAAGTGTGCAATAGCGCGCTATAGGCCATGATAACTCGCTATCGGAAAGTTTGAAAAACTCGAGCTCTCGGGTTTGTGTATATCGACCCGCTATCTTTCAATAGAGAACATGATACACAACCCAATAACACGCTATCCACCTTTGAGACAAAAATCAGATATTTCTAACGAGAAAAATGAGGCCACTTCTCCTTGCTCGAATTTTCTATACCCTACACAGTTTTGCCTGGTTATCTTAATTGAAATATTCTCTACTAACACCTTGATGATTCCCATTGTCTCGCACGCCCAAAACAACTTTAGATTAAACAACGTTTTGAATTCAAATCATTTTGTACTCTCTTCCTCTTTAACCAGCAACTGCTAATTTTATAAAACCCTCATTCTCTAATTTTCAAAGATAGAACACGCACGATTTTTGCAAGTTAGACTGAGCTTTCCAAAGAGTGTTTAAATCGAAAAAAGTTGTTATTCTTGCATTTGTCCAAACAACATTCGAACTGAATCAAAATTGCAAACTGTCTTGAAGATAACCTCATTATTTCGCAAGTTCATCATTTTATTCCTATTGTTTTGAGATTTCCAGAGGCTATCTATTGTTTTAAACTGTAAGTATGTGAAGTGTTCTCGGTAAGAGAAAACATCACCGGTATTTTTTTTCTAAGAGCTTGAACTAATCATCAACAACACATCAAACAATAGGTATCAAAGTCTACAAAGATCAAGCTCGAAGAACGAAGACATATCTTTTGTCTAATTCAATAGTTTTATCTTTGGTGTGTAGGGTAATTTTTCGATCAATCTCAGCACTAAAACTCAAAAAATTGACAAGTATTGAAAATTACTTCGATATAGTATTCCATTTTGAAAAAAATGTTGTCCGGAAGGTTGTAATCATAATTTCAACGAGTTTTGAATTATTTAATAGTTTTTAATCTTATATCAATATGTTTTGAGTCAATGGAATGGTTCTTGAGTGTCAAAATATTAATTTTCCAAAAATAAGGCTATTTAGCAATTTGCAAAAATTTTCCAGTTGGCACTTGCGCCCTATCAGTGTTGATAGCCCGCTGATAGGGTTGTATAATAAAACATTTGTTTTTCTTGAAAATTGTCTATAGCGCCATCCCCTTTGATAACTCGCTATAAAGATGTTGTCGTGATCTTTCCATTTTTAGTAAAGTGGGCAATAGCGCGCTATAGGCCTCGATAACTCGCTATCGAAAAGTCTAAAAAACTCGAACTCTCGTGTTTGTGTATATCGGCCTGCTATCTTTTAATAGAGAACATGATACACAACCCAATAATAACGCACTATCCACGGTTTGAGACAAAAATCAGATATTTCTAACGAGAAAAATGTGCCCACTTCTCCTCGCTCGACTTTTTTATACCTTACACAGTTTTTCCTGGTTATCTTAATTGAAATATTATCTACTAACGTCTTGATGATTCCCCATTGTCTCGCACACCCAAAACAACTTTAGATTAAACAACGTTTTGAATTCAAATCATTTTGTACTCTCTTCATCTTTAACCTGCAACTACTAATTTTATAAAACCCTCATTCTCTGATTTTCAAAGATAGAACACGCACGATTTTTGCAAGTTAGACTGAGCATTCCAAATAGTGTTTAAATCGAAGAAAGCCGTTATTCTTGCATTTGTCCAAACAACCTTCGAACTGAATCAAAATTGCAAATTGTCATGAAAATATCCTCATTATTTCGCAAGTTCTTCATTTTATTCCTTTTGTGCTGAGATTTCCAGAGGCTATCTATTGTTTTAAACTGTAAGTATGTGAAGTGTTCTCGGTAAGAGAAAACATCACCTGTATTTTTTTTTTCTAAGAGCTTGAACTAATCATCAACAACACATCATACAATAGGTATCGAAGTCTACAAAGATCAAGCTCGAAGAACGAAGACATATCTCATGTCTAATGCAATAGTTTTATCTTTGGTGTCTAGGGTAACTTCTCGATCAATCTAAGCACTAAAACTCTGAAAATTAAAAAGTCTTCAAATTCACTTCGATATAGTATTCCATTTTGAAAAAATGTTTTCGAAAGGTTTTAATCCTAATTTCAATGAGTGTTTTTATTATTTAATAGTTTTTAATCTTATATCAATATGTTTTGAGTCAATGGAACGGTTCTTGAGTGTCAAAATATTAATTTTCCAAAAATAAGGCTACTCAGCAATTTTGCAAAAATTTTCCAGTAGGCACTAGCGCCCTATCAGTGTTGATTGCCCGGTGATAGGGTTGTATAAGAAAACATTTGTTTTTCTTGAAAATTGTCTATTGCGCGCTTTCCCCTTTGATAACTCGGTATAAAGATGTTGCCGTTATCTTTCCATTTTTAGTAAAGTGTGCAATAGCGCGCTATAGGCCATGATAACTCGCTATCGGAAAGTTTGAAAAACTCGAGCTCTCGGGTTTGTGTATATCGACCCGCTATCTTTCAATAGAGAACATGATACACAACCCAATAACACGCTATCCACCTTTGAGACAAAAATCAGATATTTCTAACGAGAAAAATGAGGCCACTTCTCCTTGCTCGAATTTTCTATACCCTACACAGTTTTGCCTGGTTATCTTAATTGAAATATTCTCTACTAACACCTTGATGATTCCCATTGTCTCGCACGCCCAAAACAACTTTAGATTAAACAACGTTTTGAATTCAAATCATTTTGTACTCTCTTCCTCTTTAACCAGCAACTGCTAATTTTATAAAACCCTCATTCTCTAATTTTCAAAGATAGAACACGCACGATTTTTGCAAGTTAGACTGAGCTTTCCAAAGAGTGTTTAAATCGAAAAAAGTTGTTATTCTTGCATTTGTCCAAACAACATTCGAACTGAATCAAAATTGCAAACTGTCTTGAAGATAACCTCATTATTTCGCAAGTTCATCATTTTATTCCTATTGTTTTGAGATTTCCAGAGGCTATCTATTGTTTTAAACTGTAAGTATGTGAAGTGTTCTCGGTAAGAGAAAACATCACCGGTATTTTTTTTCTAAGAGCTTGAACTAATCATCAACAACACATCAAACAATAGGTATCAAAGTCTACAAAGATCAAGCTCGAAGAACGAAGACATATCTTTTGTCTAATTCAATAGTTTTATCTTTGGTGTGTAGGGTAATTTTTCGATCAATCTCAGCACTAAAACTCAAAAAATTGACAAGTATTGAAAATTACTTCGATATAGTATTCCATTTTGAAAAAAATGTTGTCCGGAAGGTTGTAATCATAATTTCAACGAGTTTTGAATTATTTAATAGTTTTTAATCTTATATCAATATGTTTTGAGTCAATGGAATGGTTCTTGAGTGTCAAAATATTAATTTTCCAAAAATAAGGCTATTTAGCAATTTGCAAAAATTTTCCAGTTGGCACTTGCGCCCTATCAGTGTTGATAGCCCGCTGATAGGGTTGTATAATAAAACATTTGTTTTTCTTGAAAATTGTCTATAGCGCCATCCCCTTTGATAACTCGCTATAAAGATGTTGTCGTGATCTTTCCATTTTTAGTAAAGTGGGCAATAGCGCGCTATAGGCCTCGATAACTCGCTATCGAAAAGTCTAAAAAACTCGAACTCTCGTGTTTGTGTATATCGGCCTGCTATCTTTTAATAGAGAACATGATACACAACCCAATAATAACGCACTATCCACGGTTTGAGACAAAAATCAGATATTTCTAACGAGAAAAATGTGCCCACTTCTCCTCGCTCGACTTTTTTATACCTTACACAGTTTTTCCTGGTTATCTTAATTGAAATATTATCTACTAACGCCTTGATGATTCCCCATTGTCTCGCACACCCAAAACAACTTTAGATTAAACAACGTTTTGAATTCAAATCATTTTGTACTCTCTTCATCTTTAACCTGCAACTACTAATTTTATAAAACCCTCATTCTCTGATTTTCAAAGATAGAACACGCACGATTTTTGCAAGTTAGACTGAGCATTCCAAATAGTGTTTAAATCGAAGAAAGCCGTTATTCTTGCATTTGTCCAAACAACCTTCGAACTGAATCAAAATTGCAAATTGTCTTGAAAATATCCTCATTATTTCGCAAGTTCTTCATTTTATTCCTTTTGTGCTGAGATTTCCAGAGGCTATCTATTGTTTTAAACTGTAAGTATGTGAAGTGTTCTCGGTAAGAGAAAACATCACCTGTATTTTTTTTTTCTAAGAGCTTGAACTAATCATCAACAACACATCATACAATAGGTATCGAAGTCTACAAAGATCAAGCTCGAAGAACGAAGACATATCTCATGTCTAATGCAATAGTTTTATCTTTGGTGTCTAGGGTAACTTCTCGATCAATCTAAGCACTAAAACTCTGAAAATTAAAAAGTCTTCAAATTCACTTCGATATAGTATTCCATTTTGAAAAAATGTTTTCGAAAGGTTTTAATCCTAATTTCAATGAGTGTTTTTATTATTTAATAGTTTTTAATCTTATATCAATATGTTTTGAGTCAATGGAACGGTTCTTGAGTGTCAAAATATTAATTTTCCAAAAATAAGGCTACTCAGCAATTTTGCAAAAATTTTCCAGTAGGCACTAGCGCCCTATCAGTGTTGATTGCCCGGTGATAGGGTTGTATAAGAAAACATTTGTTTTTCTTGAAAATTGTCTATTGCGCGCTATCCCCTTTGATAACTCGGTATAAAGATGTTGCCGTTATCTTTCCATTTTTAGTAAAGTGTGCAATAGCGCGCTATAGGCCATGATAACTCGCTATCGGAAAGTTTGAAAAACTCGAGCTCTCGGGTTTGTGTATATCGACCCGCTATCTTTCAATAGAGAACATGATACACAACCCAATAACACGCTATCCACCTTTGAGACAAAAATCAGATATTTCTAACGAGAAAAATGAGGCCACTTCTCCTTGCTCGAATTTTCTATACCCTACACAGTTTTGCCTGGTTATCTTAATTGAAATATTCTCTACTAACACCTTGATGATTCCCATTGTCTCGCACGCCCAAAACAACTTTAGATTAAACAACGTTTTGAATTCAAATCATTTTGTACTCTCTTCCTCTTTAACCAGCAACTGCTAATTTTATAAAACCCTCATTCTCTAATTTTCAAAGATAGAACACGCACGATTTTTGCAAGTTAGACTGAGCTTTCCAAAGAGTGTTTAAATCGAAAAAAGTTGTTATTCTTGCATTTGTCCAAACAACATTCGAACTGAATCAAAATTGCAAACTGTCTTGAAGATAACTTCATTATTTCGCAAGTTCATCATTTTATTCCTATTGTTTTGAGATTTCCAGAGGCTATCTATTGTTTTAAACTGTAAGTATGTGAAGTGTTCTCGGTAAGAGAAAACATCACCGGTATTTTTTTTCTAAGAGCTTGAACTAATCATCAACAACACATCAAACAATAGGTATCAAAGTCTACAAAGATCAAGCTCGAAGAACGAAGACATATCTTTTGTCTAATTCAATAGTTTTATCTTTGGTGTGTAGGGTAATTTTTCGATCAATCTCAGCACTAAAACTCAAAAAATTGACAAGTATTGAAAATTACTTCGATATAGTATTCCATTTTGAAAAAAATGTTGTCCGGAAGGTTGTAATCATAATTTCAACGAGTTTTGAATTATTTAATAGTTTTTAATCTTATATCAATATGTTTTGAGTCAATGGAATGGTTCTTGAGTGTCAAAATATTAATTTTCCAAAAATAAGGCTATTTAGCAATTTGCAAAAATTTTCCAGTTGGCACTTGCGCCCTATCAGTGTTGATAGCCCGCTGATAGGGTTGTATAATAAAACATTTGTTTTTCTTGAAAATTGTCTATAGCGCCATCCCCTTTGATAACTCGCTATAAAGATGTTGTCGTGATCTTTCCATTTTTAGTAAAGTGGGCAATAGCGCGCTATAGGCCTCGATAACTCGCTATCGAAAAGTCTAAAAAACTCGAACTCTCGTGTTTGTGTATATCGGCCTGCTATCTTTTAATAGAGAACATGATACACAACCCAATAATAACGCACTATCCACGGTTTGAGACAAAAATCAGATATTTCTAACGAGAAAAATGTGCCCACTTCTCCTCGCTCGACTTTTTTATACCTTACACAGTTTTTCCTGGTTATCTTAATTGAAATATTATCTACTAACGCCTTGATGATTCCCCATTATCTCGCACACCCAAAACAACTATAGATTAAACAACGTTTTGAATTCAAATCATTTTGTACTCTCTTCATCTTTAACCTGCAACTACTAATTTTATAAAACCCTCATTCTCTGATTTTCAAAGATAGAACACGCACGATTTTTGCAAGTTAGACTGAGCATTCCAAATAGTGTTTAAATCGAAGAAAGCCGTTATTCTTGCATTTGTCCAAACAACCTTCGAACTGAATCAAAATTGCAAATTGTCATGAAAATATCCTCATTATTTCGCAAGTTCTTCATTTTATTCCTTTTGTGCTGAGATTTCCAGAGGCTATCTATTGTTTTAAACTGTAAGTATGTGAAGTGTTCTCGGTAAGAGAAAACATCACCTGTATTTTTTTTTTCTAAGAGCTTGAACTAATCATCAACAACACATCATACAATAGGTATCGAAGTCTACAAAGATCAAGCTCGAAGAACGAAGACATATCTCATGTCTAATGCAATAGTTTTATCTTTGGTGTCTAGGGTAACTTCTCGATCAATCTAAGCACTAAAACTCTGAAAATTAAAAAGTCTTCAAATTCACTTCGATATAGTATTCCATTTTGAAAAAATGTTTTCGAAAGGTTTTAATCCTAATTTCAATGAGTGTTTTTATTATTTAATAGTTTTTAATCTTATATCAATATGTTTTGAGTCAATGGAACGGTTCTTGAGTGTCAAAATATTAATTTTCCAAAAATAAGGCTACTCAGCAATTTTGCAAAAATTTTCCAGTAGGCACTAGCGCCCTATCAGTGTTGATTGCCCGGTGATAGGGTTGTATAAGAAAACATTTGTTTTTCTTGAAAATTGTCTATTGCGCGCTATCCCCTTTGATAACTCGGTATAAAGATGTTGCCGTTATCTTTCCATTTTTAGTAAAGTGTGCAATAGCGCGCTATAGGCCATGATAACTCGCTATCGGAAAGTTTGAAAAACTCGAGCTCTCGGGTTTGTGTATATCGACCGGCTATCTTTCAATAGAGAACATGATACACAACCCAATAACACGCTATCCACCTTTGAGACAAAAATCAGATATTTCTAACGAGAAAAATGAGGCCACTTCTCCTTGCTCGAATTTTCTATACCCTACACAGTTTTGCCTGGTTATCTTAATTGAAATATTCTCTACTAACACCTTGATGATTCCCATTGTCTCGCACGCCCAAAACAACTTTAGATTAAACAACGTTTTGAATTCAAATCATTTTGTACTCTCTTCCTCTTTAACCAGCAACTGCTAATTTTATAAAACCCTCATTCTCTAATTTTCAAAGATAGAACACGCACGATTTTTGCAAGTTAGACTGAGCTTTCCAAAGAGTGTTTAAATCGAAAAAAGTTGTTATTCTTGCATTTGTCCAAACAACATTCGAACTGAATCAAAATTGCAAACTGTCTTGAAGATAACCTCATTATTTCGCAAGTTCATCATTTTATTCCTATTGTTTTGAGATTTCCAGAGGCTATCTATTGTTTTAAACTGTAAGTATGTGAAGTGTTCTCGGTAAGAGAAAACATCACCGGTATTTTTTTTCTAAGAGCTTGAACTAATCATCAACAACACATCAAACAATAGGTATCAAAGTCTACAAAGATCAAGCTCGAAGAACGAAGACATATCTTTTGTCTAATTCAATAGTTTTATCTTTGGTGTGTAGGGTAATTTTTCGATCAATCTCAGCACTAAAACTCAAAAAATTGACAAGTATTGAAAATTACTTCGATATAGTATTCCATTTTGAAAAAAATGTTGTCCGGAAGGTTGTAATCATAATTTCAACGAGTTTTGAATTATTTAATAGTTTTTAATCTTATATCAATATGTTTTGAGTCAATGGAATGGTTCTTGAGTGTCAAAATATTAATTTTCCAAAAATAAGGCTATTTAGCAATTTGTAAAAATTTTCCAGTTGGCACTTGCGCCCTATCAGTGTTGATAGCCCGCTGATAGGGTTGTATAATAAAACATTTGTTTTTCTTGAAAATGGTCTATAGCGCCATCCCCTTTGATAACTCGCTATAAAGATGTTGTCGTGATCTTTCCATTTTTAGTAAAGTGGGCAATAGCGCGCTATAGGCCTCGATAACTCGCTATCGAAAAGTCTAAAAAACTCGAACTCTCGTGTTTGTGTATATCGGCCTGCTATCTTTTAATAGAGAACATGATACACAACCCAATAATAACGCACTATCCACGGTTTGAGACAAAAATCAGATATTTCTAACGAGAAAAATGTGCCCACTTCTCCTCGCTCGACTTTTTTATACCTTACACAGTTTTTCCTGGTTATCTTAATTGAAATATTATCTACTAACGCCTTGATGATTCCCCATTGTCTCGCACACCCAAAACAACTATAGATTAAACAACGTTTTGAATTCAAATCATTTTGTACTCTCTTCATCTTTAACCTGCAACTACTAATTTTATAAAACCCTCATTCTCTGATTTTCAAAGATAGAACACGCACGATTTTTGCAAGTTAGACTGAGCATTCCAAATAGTGTTTAAATCGAAGAAACCGTTATTCTTGCATTTGTCCAAACAACCTTCGAACTGAATCAAAATTGCAAATTGTCATGAAAATATCCTCATTATTTCGCAAGTTCTTCATTTTATTCCTTTTGTGCTGAGATTTCCAGAGGCTATCTATTGTTTTAAACTGTAAGTATGTGAAGTGTTCTCGGTAAGAGAAAACATCACCTGTATTTTTTTTTTCTAAGAGCTTGAACTAATCATCAACAACACATCATACAATAGGTATCGAAGTCTACAAAGATCAAGCTCGAAGAACGAAGACATATCTCATGTCTAATGCAATAGTTTTATCTTTGGTGTCTAGGGTAACTTCTCGATCAATCTAAGCACTAAAACTCTGAAAATTAAAAAGTCTTCAAATTCACTTCGATATAGTATTCCATTTTGAAAAAATGTTTTCGAAAGGTTTTAATCCTAATTTCAATGAGTGTTTTTATTATTTAATAGTTTTTAATCTTATATCAATATGTTTTGAGTCAATGGAACGGTTCTTGAGTGTCAAAATATTAATTTTCCAAAAATAAGGCTACTCAGCAATTTTGCAAAAATTTTCCAGTAGGCACTAGCGCCCTATCAGTGTTGATTGCCCGGTGATAGGGTTGTATAAGAAAACATTTGTTTTTCTTGAAAATTGTCTATTGCGCGCTATCCCCTTTGATAACTTGGTATAAAGATGTTGCCGTTATCTTTCCATTTTTAGTAAAGTGTGCAATAGCGCGCTATAGGCCATGATAACTCGCTATCGGAAAGTTTGAAAAACTCGAGCTCTCGGGTTTGTGTATATCGACCGGCTATCTTTCAATAGAGAACATGATACACAACCCAATAACACGCTATCCACCTTTGAGACAAAAATCAGATATTTCTAACGAGAAAAATGAGGCCACTTCTCCTTGCTCGAATTTTCTATACCCTACACAGTTTTGCCTGGTTATCTTAATTGAAATATTCTCTACTAACACCTTGATGATTCCCATTGTCTCGCACGCCCAAAACAACTTTAGATTAAACAACGTTTTGAATTCAAATCATTTTGTACTCTCTTCCTCTTTAACCAGCAACTGCTAATTTTATAAAACCCTCATTCTCTAATTTTCAAAGATAGAACACGCACGATTTTTGCAAGTTAGACTGAGCTTTCCAAAGAGTGTTTAAATCGAAAAAAGTTGTTATTCTTGCATTTGTCCAAACAACATTCGAACTGAATCAAAATTGCAAACTGTCTTGAAGATAACCTCATTATTTCGCAAGTTCATCATTTTATTCCTATTGTTTTGAGATTTCCAGAGGCTATCTATTGTTTTAAACTGTAAGTATGTGAAGTGTTCTCGGTAAGAGAAAACATCACCGGTATTTTTTTTCTAAGAGCTTGAACTAATCATCAACAACACATCAAACAATAGGTATCAAAGTCTACAAAGATCAAGCTCGAAGAACGAAGACATATCTTTTGTCTAATTCAATAGTTTTATCTTTGGTGTGTAGGGTAATTTTTCGATCAATCTCAGCACTAAAACTCAAAAAATTGACAAGTATTGAAAATTACTTCGATATAGTATTCCATTTTGAAAAAAATGTTGTCCGGAAGGTTGTAATCATAATTTCAACGAGTTTTGAATTATTTAATAGTTTTTAATCTTATATCAATATGTTTTGAGTCAATGGAATGGTTCTTGAGTGTCAAAATATTAATTTTCCAAAAATAAGGCTATTTAGCAATTTGCAAAAATTTTCCAGTTGGCACTTGCGCCCTATCAGTGTTGATAGCCCGCTGATAGGGTTGTATAATAAAACATTTGTTTTTCTTGAAAATTGTCTATAGCGCCATCCCCTTTGATAACTCGCTATAAAGATGTTGTCGTGATCTTTCCATTTTTAGTAAAGTGGGCAATAGCGCGCTATAGGCCTCGATAACTCGCTATCGAAAAGTCTAAAAAACTCGAACTCTCGTGTTTGTGTATATCGGCCTGCTATCTTTTAATAGAGAACATGATACACAACCCAATAATAACGCACTATCCACGGTTTGAGACAAAAATCAGATATTTCTAACGAGAAAAATGTGCCCACTTCTCCTCGCTCGACTTTTTTATACCTTACACAGTTTTTCCTGGTTATCTTAATTGAAATATTATCTACTAACGCCTTGATGATTCCCCATTATCTCGCACACCCAAAACAACTTTAGATTAAACAACGTTTTGAATTCAAATCATTTTGTACTCTCTTCATCTTTAACCTGCAACTACTAATTTTATAAAACCCTCATTCTCTGATTTTCAAAGATAGAACACGCACGATTTTTGCAAGTTAGACTGAGCATTCCAAATAGTGTTTAAATCGAAGAAAGCCGTTATTCTTGCATTTGTCCAAACAACCTTCGAACTGAATCAAAATTGCAAATTGTCATGAAAATATCCTCATTATTTCGCAAGTTCTTCATTTTATTCCTTTTGTGCTGAGATTTCCAGAGGCTATCTATTGTTTTAAACTGTAAGTATGTGAAGTGTTCTCGGTAAGAGAAAACATCACCTGTATTTTTTTTTTCTAAGAGCTTGAACTAATCATCAACAACACATCATACAATAGGTATCGAAGTCTACAAAGATCAAGCTCGAAGAACGAAGACATATCTCATGTCTAATGCAATAGTTTTATCTTTGGTGTCTAGGGTAACTTCTCGATCAATCTAAGCACTAAAACTCTGAAAATTAAAAAGTCTTCAAATTCACTTCGATATAGTATTCCATTTTGAAAAAATGTTTTCGAAAGGTTTTAATCCTAATTTCAATGAGTGTTTTTATTATTTAATAGTTTTTAATCTTATATCAATATGTTTTGAGTCAATGGAACGGTTCTTGAGTGTCAAAATATTAATTTTCCAAAAATAAGGCTACTCAGCAATTTTGCAAAAATTTTCCAGTAGGCACTAGCGCCCTATCAGTGTTGATTGCCCGGTGATAGGGTTGTATAAGAAAACATTTGTTTTTCTTGAAAATTGTCTATTGCGCGCTATCCCCTTTGATAACTCGGTATAAAGATGTTGCCGTTATCTTTCCATTTTTAGTAAAGTGTGCAATAGCGCGCTATAGGCCATGATAACTCGCTATCGGAAAGTTTGAAAAACTCGAGCTCTCGGGTTTGTGTATATCGACCGGCTATCTTTCAATAGAGAACATGATACACAACCCAATAACACGCTATCCACCTTTGAGACAAAAATCAGATATTTCTAACGAGAAAAATGAGGCCACTTCTCCTTGCTCGAATTTTCTATACCCTACACAGTTTTGCCTGGTTATCTTAATTGAAATATTCTCTACTAACACCTTGATGATTCCCATTGTCTCGCACGCCCAAAACAACTTTAGATTAAACAACGTTTTGAATTCAAATCATTTTGTACTCTCTTCCTCTTTAACCAGCAACTGCTAATTTTATAAAACCCTCATTCTCTAATTTTCAAAGATAGAACACGCACGATTTTTGCAAGTTAGACTGAGCTTTCCAAAGAGTGTTTAAATCGAAAAAAGTTGTTATTCTTGCATTTGTCCAAACAACATTCGAACTGAATCAAAATTGCAAACTGTCTTGAAGATAACCTCATTATTTCGCAAGTTCATCATTTTATTCCTATTGTTTTGAGATTTCCAGAGGCTATCTATTGTTTTAAACTGTAAGTATGTGAAGTGTTCTCGGTAAGAGAAAACATCACCGGTATTTTTTTTCTAAGAGCTTGAACTAATCATCAACAACACATCAAACAATAGGTATCAAAGTCTACAAAGATCAAGCTCGAAGAACGAAGACATATCTTTTGTCTAATTCAATAGTTTTATCTTTGGTGTGTAGGGTAATTTTTCGATCAATCTCAGCACTAAAACTCAAAAAATTGACAAGTATTGAAAATTACTTCGATATAGTATTCCATTTTGAAAAAAATGTTGTCCGGAAGGTTGTAATCATAATTTCAACGAGTTTTGAATTATTTAATAGTTTTTAATCTTATATCAATATGTTTTGAGTCAATGGAATGGTTCTTGAGTGTCAAAATATTAATTTTCCAAAAATAAGGCTATTTAGCAATTTGCAAAAATTTTCCAGTTGGCACTTGCGCCCTATCAGTGTTGATAGCCCGCTGATAGGGTTGTATAATAAAACATTTGTTTTTCTTGAAAATTGTCTATAGCGCCATCCCCTTTGATAACTCGCTATAAAGATGTTGTCGTGATCTTTCCATTTTTAGTAAAGTGGGCAATAGCGCGCTATAGGCCTCGATAACTCGCTATCGAAAAGTCTAAAAAACTCGAACTCTCGTGTTTGTGTATATCGGCCTGCTATCTTTTAATAGAGAACATGATACACAACCCAATAATAACGCACTATCCACGGTTTGAGACAAAAATCAGATATTTCTAACGAGAAAAATGTGCCCACTTCTCCTCGCTCGACTTTTTTATACCTTACACAGTTTTGCCTGGTTATCTTAATTGAAATATTCTCTACTAACACCTTGATGATTCCCATTGTCTCGCACGCCCAAAACAACTTTAGATTAAACAACGTTTTGAATTCAAATCATTTTGTACTCTCTTCCTCTTTAACCAGCAACTGCTAATTTTATAAAACCCTCATTCTCTAATTTTCAAAGATAGAACACGCACGATTTTTGCAAGTTAGACTGAGCTTTCCAAAGAGTGTTTAAATCGAAAAAAGTTGTTATTCTTGCATTTGTCCAAGCAACATTCGAACTGAATCAAAATTGCAAACTGTCTTGAAGATAACCTCATTATTTCGCAAGTTCATCATTTTATTCCTATTGTTTTGAGATTTCCAGAGGCTATCTATTGTTTTAAACTGTAAGTATGTGAAGTGTTCTCGGTAAGAGAAAACATCACCTGTATTTTTTTTTTCTAAGAGCTTGAACTAATCATCAACAACACATCAAACAATAGGTATCGAAGTCTACAAAGATCAAGCTCGAAGAACGAAGACATATCTCATGTCTAATGCAATAGTTTTATCTTTGGTGTCTAGGGTAACTTCTCGATCAATCTAAGCACTAAAACTCTGAAAATTAAAAAGTCTTCAAATTCACTTCGATATAGTATTCCATTTTGAAAAAATGTTTTCGAAAGGTTTTAATCCTAATTTCAATGAGTGTTTTTATTATTTAATAGTTTTTAATCTTATATCAATATGTTTTGAGTCAATGGAACGGTTCTTGAGTGTCAAAATATTAATTTTCCAAAAATAAGGCTACTCAGCAATTTTGCAAAAATTTTCCAGTAGGCACTAGCGCCCTATCAGTGTTGATTGCCCGGTGATAGGGTTGTATAAGAAAACATTTGTTTTTCTTGAAAATTGTCTATTGCGCGCTATCCCCTATGATAACTCGGTATAAAGATGTTGCCGTTATCTTTCCATTTTTAGTAAAGTGTGCAATAGCGCGCTATAGGCCATGATAACTCGCTATCGGAAAGTTTGAAAAACTCGAGCTCTCGGGTTTGTGTATATCGACCGGCTATCTTTCAATAGAGAACATGATACACAACCCAATAACACGCTATCCACCTTTGAGACAAAAATCAGATATTTCTAACGAGAAAAATGAGGCCACTTCTCCTTGCTCGAATTTTCTATACCCTACACAGTTTTGCCTGGTTATCTTAATTGAAATATTCTCTACTAACACCTTGATGATTCCCATTGTCTCGCACGCCCAAAACAACTTTAGATTAAACAACGTTTTGAATTCAAATCATTTTGTACTCTCTTCCTCTTTAACCAGCAACTGCTAATTTTATAAAACCCTCATTCTCTAATTTTCAAAGATAGAACACGCACGATTTTTGCAAGTTAGACTGAGCTTTCCAAAGAGTGTTTAAATCGAAAAAAGTTGTTATTCTTGCATTTGTCCAAACAACATTCGAACTGAATCAAAATTGCAAACTGTCTTGAAGATAACCTCATTATTTCGCAAGTTCATCATTTTATTCCTATTGTTTTGAGATTTCCAGAGGCTATCTATTGTTTTAAACTGTAAGTATGTGAAGTGTTCTCGGTAAGAGAAAACATCACCGGTATTTTTTTTCTAAGAGCTTGAACTAATCATCAACAACACATCAAACAATAGGTATCAAAGTCTACAAAGATCAAGCTCGAAGAACGAAGACATATCTTTTGTCTAATTCAATAGTTTTATCTTTGGTGTGTAGGGTAATTTTTCGATCAATCTCAGCACTAAAACTCTGAAAATTAAAAAGTCTTCAAATTCACTTCGATATAGTATTCCATTTTGAAAAAATGTTTTCGAAAGGTTTTAATCCTAATTTCAATGAGTGTTTTTATTATTTAATAGTTTTTAATCTTATATCAATATGTTTTGAGTCAATGGAACGGTTCTTGAGTGTCAAAATATTAATTTTCCAAAAATAAGGCTACTCAGCAATTTTGCAAAAATTTTCCAGTAGGCACTAGCGCCCTATCAGTGTTGATTGCCCGGTGATAGGGTTGTATAAGAAAACATTTGTTTTTCTTGAAAATTGTCTATTGCGCGCTATCCCCTTTGATAACTCGGTATAAAGATGTTGCCGTTATCTTTCCATTTTTAGTAAAGTGTGCAATAGCGCGCTATAGGCCATGATAACTCGCTATCGGAAAGTTTGAAAAACTCGAGCTCTCGGGTTTGTGTATATCGACCGGCTATCTTTCAATAGAGAACATGATACACAACCCAATAACACGCTATCCACCTTTGAGACAAAAATCAGATATTTCTAACGAGAAAAATGAGGCCACTTCTCCTTGCTCGAATTTTCTATACCCTACACAGTTTTGCCTGGTTATCTTAATTGAAATATTCTCTACTAACACCTTGATGATTCCCATTGTCTCGCACGCCCAAAACAACTTTAGATTAAACAACGTTTTGAATTCAAATCATTTTGTACTCTCTTCCTCTTTAACCAGCAACTGCTAATTTTATAAAACCCTCATTCTCTAATTTTCAAAGATAGAACACGCACGATTTTTGCAAGTTAGACTGAGCTTTCCAAAGAGTGTTTAAATCGAAAAAAGTTGTTATTCTTGCATTTGTCCAAACAACATTCGAACTGAATCAAAATTGCAAACTGTCTTGAAGATAACCTCATTATTTCGCAAGTTCATCATTTTATTCCTATTGTTTTGAGATTTCCAGAGGCTATCTATTGTTTTAAACTGTAAGTATGTGAAGTGTTCTCGGTAAGAGAAAACATCACCGGTATTTTTTTTCTAAGAGCTTGAACTAATCATCAACAACACATCAAACAATAGGTATCAAAGTCTACAAAGATCAAGCTCGAAGAACGAAGACATATCTTTTGTCTAATTCAATAGTTTTATCTTTGGTGTGTAGGGTAATTTTTCGATCAATCTCAGCACTAAAACTCAAAAAATTGACAAGTATTGAAAATTACTTCGATATAGTATTCCATTTTGAAAAAAATGTTGTCCGGAAGGTTGTAATCATAATTTCAACGAGTTTTGAATTATTTAATAGTTTTTAATCTTATATCAATATGTTTTGAGTCAATGGAATGGTTCTTGAGTGTCAAAATATTAATTTTCCAAAAATAAGGCTATTTAGCAATTTGCAAAAATTTTCCAGTTGGCACTTGCGCCCTATCAGTGTTGATAGCCCGCTGATAGGGTTGTATAATAAAACATTTGTTTTTCTTGAAAATTGTCTATAGCGCCATCCCCTTTGATAACTCGCTATAAAGATGTTGTCGTGATCTTTCCATTTTTAGTAAAGTGGGCAATAGCGCGCTATAGGCCTCGATAACTCGCTATCGAAAAGTCTAAAAAACTCGAACTCTCGTGTTTGTGTATATCGGCCTGCTATCTTTTAATAGAGAACATGATACACAACCCAATAATAACGCACTATCCACGGTTTGAGACAAAAATCAGATATTTCTAACGAGAAAAATGTGCCCACTTCTCCTCGCTCGACTTTTTTATACCTTACACAGTTTTTCCTGGTTATCTTAATTGAAATATTATCTACTAACGCCTTGATGATTCCCCATTATCTCGCACACCCAAAACAACTTTAGATTAAACAACGTTTTGAATTCAAATCATTTTGTACTCTCTTCATCTTTAACCTGCAACTACTAATTTTATAAAACCCTCATTCTCTGATTTTCAAAGATAGAACACGCACGATTTTTGCAAGTTAGACTGAGCATTCCAAATAGTGTTTAAATCGAAGAAAGCCGTTATTCTTGCATTTGTCCAAACAACCTTCGAACTGAATCAAAATTGCAAATTGTCATGAAAATATCCTCATTATTTCGCAAGTTCTTCATTTTATTCCTTTTGTGCTGAGATTTCCAGAGGCTATCTATTGTTTTAAACTGTAAGTATGTGAAGTGTTCTCGGTAAGAGAAAACATCACCTGTATTTTTTTTTTCTAAGAGCTTGAACTAATCATCAACAACACATCATACAATAGGTATCGAAGTCTACAAAGATCAAGCTCGAAGAACGAAGACATATCTCATGTCTAATGCAATAGTTTTATCTTTGGTGTCTAGGGTAACTTCTCGATCAATCTAAGCACTAAAACTCTGAAAATTAAAAAGTCTTCAAATTCACTTCGATATAGTATTCCATTTTGAAAAAATGTTTTCGAAAGGTTTTAATCCTAATTTCAATGAGTGTTTTTATTATTTAATAGTTTTTAATCTTATATCAATATGTTTTGAGTCAATGGAACGGTTCTTGAGTGTCAAAATATTAATTTTCCAAAAATAAGGCTACTCAGCAATTTTGCAAAAATTTTCCAGTAGGCACTAGCGCCCTATCAGTGTTGATTGCCCGGTGATAGGGTTGTATAAGAAAACATTTGTTTTTCTTGAAAATTGTCTATTGCGCGCTATCCCCTTTGATAACTCGGTATAAAGATGTTGCCGTTATCTTTCCATTTTTAGTAAAGTGTGCAATAGCGCGCTATAGGCCATGATAACTCGCTATCGGAAAGTTTGAAAAACTCGAGCTCTCGGGTTTGTGTATATCGACCGGCTATCTTTCAATAGAGAACATGATACACAACCCAATAACACGCTATCCACCTTTGAGACAAAAATCAGATATTTCTAACGAGAAAAATGAGGCCACTTCTCCTTGCTCGAATTTTCTATACCCTACACAGTTTTGCCTGGTTATCTTAATTGAAATATTCTCTACTAACACCTTGATGATTCCCATTGTCTCGCACGCCCAAAACAACTTTAGATTAAACAACGTTTTGAATTCAAATCATTTTGTACTCTCTTCCTCTTTAACCAGCAACTGCTAATTTTATAAAACCCTCATTCTCTAATTTTCAAAGATAGAACACGCACGATTTTTGCAAGTTAGACTGAGCTTTCCAAAGAGTGTTTAAATCGAAAAAAGTTGTTATTCTTGCATTTGTCCAAACAACATTCGAACTGAATCAAAATTGCAAACTGTCTTGAAGATAACCTCATTATTTCGCAAGTTCATCATTTTATTCCTATTGTTTTGAGATTTCCAGAGGCTATCTATTGTTTTAAACTGTAAGTATGTGAAGTGTTCTCGGTAAGAGAAAACATCACCGGTATTTTTTTTCTAAGAGCTTGAACTAATCATCAACAACACATCAAACAATAGGTATCAAAGTCTACAAAGATCAAGCTCGAAGAACGAAGACATATCTTTTGTCTAATTCAATAGTTTTATCTTTGGTGTGTAGGGTAATTTTTCGATCAATCTCAGCACTAAAACTCAAAAAATTGACAAGTATTGAAAATTACTTCGATATAGTATTCCATTTTGAAAAAAATGTTGTCCGGAAGGTTGTAATCATAATTTCAACGAGTTTTGAATTATTTAATAGTTTTTAATCTTATATCAATATGTTTTGAGTCAATGGAATGGTTCTTGAGTGTCAAAATATTAATTTTCCAAAAATAAGGCTATTTAGCAATTTGCAAAAATTTTCCAGTTGGCACTTGCGCCCTATCAGTGTTGATAGCCCGCTGATAGGGTTGTATAATAAAACATTTGTTTTTCTTGAAAATTGTCTATAGCGCCATCCCCTTTGATAACTCGCTATAAAGATGTTGTCGTGATCTTTCCATTTTTAGTAAAGTGGGCAATAGCGCGCTATAGGCCTCGATAACTCGCTATCGAAAAGTCTAAAAAACTCGAACTCTCGTGTTTGTGTATATCGGCCTGCTATCTTTTAATAGAGAACATGATACACAACCCAATAATAACGCACTATCCACGGTTTGAGACAAAAATCAGATATTTCTAACGAGAAAAATGTGCCCACTTCTCCTCGCTCGACTTTTTTATACCTTACACAGTTTTGCCTGGTTATCTTAATTGAAATATTCTCTACTAACACCTTGATGATTCCCATTGTCTCGCACGCCCAAAACAACTTTAGATTAAACAACGTTTTGAATTCAAATCATTTTGTACTCTCTTCCTCTTTAACCAGCAACTGCTAATTTTATAAAACCCTCATTCTCTAATTTTCAAAGATAGAACACGCACGATTTTTGCAAGTTAGACTGAGCTTTCCAAAGAGTGTTTAAATCGAAAAAAGTTGTTATTCTTGCATTTGTCCAAGCAACATTCGAACTGAATCAAAATTGCAAACTGTCTTGAAGATAACCTCATTATTTCGCAAGTTCATCATTTTATTCCTATTGTTTTGAGATTTCCAGAGGCTATCTATTGTTTTAAACTGTAAGTATGTGAAGTGTTCTCGGTAAGAGAAAACATCACCTGTATTTTTTTTTTCTAAGAGCTTGAACTAATCATCAACAACACATCAAACAATAGGTATCGAAGTCTACAAAGATCAAGCTCGAAGAACGAAGACATATCTCATGTCTAATGCAATAGTTTTATCTTTGGTGTCTAGGGTAACTTCTCGATCAATCTAAGCACTAAAACTCTGAAAATTAAAAAGTCTTCAAATTCACTTCGATATAGTATTCCATTTTGAAAAAATGTTTTCGAAAGGTTTTAATCCTAATTTCAATGAGTGTTTTTATTATTTAATAGTTTTTAATCTTATATCAATATGTTTTGAGTCAATGGAACGGTTCTTGAGTGTCAAAATATTAATTTTCCAAAAATAAGGCTACTCAGCAATTTTGCAAAAATTTTCCAGTAGGCACTAGCGCCCTATCAGTGTTGATTGCCCGGTGATAGGGTTGTATAAGAAAACATTTGTTTTTCTTGAAAATTGTCTATTGCGCGCTATCCCCTATGATAACTCGGTATAAAGATGTTGCCGTTATCTTTCCATTTTTAGTAAAGTGTGCAATAGCGCGCTATAGGCCATGATAACTCGCTATCGGAAAGTTTGAAAAACTCGAGCTCTCGGGTTTGTGTATATCGACCGGCTATCTTTCAATAGAGAACATGATACACAACCCAATAACACGCTATCCACCTTTGAGACAAAAATCAGATATTTCTAACGAGAAAAATGAGGCCACTTCTCCTTGCTCGAATTTTCTATACCCTACACAGTTTTGCCTGGTTATCTTAATTGAAATATTATCTACTAACACCTTGATGATTCCCATTGTCTCGCACGCCCAAAACAACTTTAGATTAAACAACGTTTTGAATTCAAATCATTTTGTACTCTCTTCCTCTTTAACCAGCAACTGCTAATTTTATAAAACCCTCATTCTCTAATTTTCAAAGATAGAACACGCACGATTTTTGCAAGTTAGACTGAGCTTTCCAAAGAGTGTTTAAATCGAAAAAAGTTGTTATTCTTGCATTTGTCCAAACAACATTCGAACTGAATCAAAATTGCAAACTGTCTTGAAGATAACCTCATTATTTCGCAAGTTCATCATTTTATTCCTATTGTTTTGAGATTTCCAGAGGCTATCTATTGTTTTAAACTGTAAGTATGTGAAGTGTTCTCGGTAAGAGAAAACATCACCGGTATTTTTTTTCTAAGAGCTTGAACTAATCATCAACAACACATCAAACAATAGGTATCAAAGTCTACAAAGATCAAGCTCGAAGAACGAAGACATATCTTTTGTCTAATTCAATAGTTTTATCTTTGGTGTGTAGGGTAATTTTTCGATCAATCTCAGCACTAAAACTCTGAAAATTAAAAAGTCTTCAAATTCACTTCGATATAGTATTCCATTTTGAAAAAATGTTTTCGAAAGGTTTTAATCCTAATTTCAATGAGTGTTTTTATTATTTAATAGTTTTTAATCTTATATCAATATGTTTTGAGTCAATGGAACGGTTCTTGAGTGTCAAAATATTAATTTTCCAAAAATAAGGCTACTCAGCAATTTTGCAAAAAATTTCCAGTAGGCACTAGCGCCCTATCAGTGTTGATAGCCCGGTGATAGGGTTGTATAAGAAAACATTTGTTTTTCTTGAAAATTGTCTATTGCGCGCTATCCCCTTTGATAACTCGCTATAAAGATGTTGCCGTTATCTTTCCATTTTTAGTAAAGTGTGCAATAGCGCGCTATAGGCCTTGATAACTCGCTATCGGAAAGTTTGAAAATCTCGAGCTCTCGGGTTTGTGTATATCGACCGGCTATCTTTCAATAGAGAACATGATACACAACCCAATAACACGCTATCCACCTTTGAGACAAAAATCAGATATTTCTAACGAGAAAAATGAGGCCACTTCTCCTTGCTCGACATTTCTATACCCTACACAGTTTTGCCTGGTTATCTTAATTGAAATATTCTCTACTAACACCTTGATGATTCCCATTGTCTCGCACGCCCAAAACAACTTTAGATTAAACAACGTTTTGAATTCAAATCATTTTGTACTCTCTTCCTCTTTAACCTGCAACTGCTAATTTTATAAAACCCTCATTCTCTGATTTTCAAAGATAGAACACGCACGATTTTTGCAAGTTACACTGAGCTTTCCAAAGAGTGTTTAAATCGAAAAAAGTTGTTATTCTTGCATTTGTCCAAACAACATTCGAACTGAATGAAAATTGCAAACTGTCTTGAAGATAACCTCATTATTTCGCAAGTTCATCATTTTATTCCTATTGTTTTGAGATTTCCAGAGGCTATCTATTGTTTTAAACTGTAAGTATGTGAAGTGTTCTCGGTAAGAGAAAACATCACCGGTATTTTTTTTCTAAGAGCTTGAACTAATCATCAACAACACATCAAACAATAGGTATCAAAGTCTACAAAGATCAAGCTCGAAGAACGAAGACATATCTTATGTCTAATTCAATAGTTTTATCTTTGGTGTGTAGGGTAATTTCTCGATCAATCTCAGCACTAAAACTCAAAAAATTGAAAAGTCTTGAAAATTACTTCGATATAGTATTCCATTTTGAAAAAAATGTGGTCCGGAAGGTTGTAATCATAATGTCAACGAGTTTTGAATTATTTAATAGTTTTTAATCTTATATCAATATGTTTTGAGTCAATGAAATGGTTCTTGAGTGTCAAAATATTAATTTTCCAAAAATAAGGATATTTAGCAATTTGCAAAAATTTTCCAGTTGGCACTTGCGCCCTATCAGTGTTGATAGCCCGCTGATAGGGTTGTATAATAAAACATTTGTTTTTCTGAAAATTGTCTATAGCGTCATCCCCTTTGATAACTCGCTATAAAGATGTTGTCGTGATCTTTCCATTTTTAGTAAAGTGGGCAATATCGCGCTATAGGCCTCGATAACTCGCTATCGAAAAGTCTAAAAAACTCGAACTCTCGTGTTTGTGTATATCGACCTGCTATCTTTCAATAGAGAACATGATACACAACCCAATAATAACGCACTATCCACGGTTTGAGACAAAAATCAGATATTTCTAACGAGAAAAATGTGCCCACTTCTCCTTGCTCGACTTTTCTATACCTTACACAGTTTTTCCTGGTTATCTTAATTGAAATAATATCTACTAACGCCTTGATGATTCCCATTGTCTCGCACACCCAAAACAACTTTAGATTAAGCAACGTTTTGAATTCAAATCATTTTGTACTCTCTTCATCTTTAACCTGCAACTACTAATTTTATAAAACCCTCATTCTCTGATTTTCAAAGATAGAACACGCACAATTTTTGCATGTTAGACTGAACCTTCCAAAGAGTGTTTAAATAGAAGAAAGTTATTATTCTTGCATTTGTCCAAACAACCATCGAATTGAATCAAAATTGCAAACTGTCTTGAAGATAGCCTCATTATTTCGCAAGTTCTTCATTTTATTCCTTTTGTGCTGAGATTTCCAGAGGCGATCTATTGTTTTCAACAGTAAGTATGTGAAGTGTTCTCGGTAAGAGAAAACATCACCTGTATTTTTTCTTCTAAGAGCTTGAACTAATCATCAACAACACATCAAACAATAGGTATCGAAGTCTACAAAGATCAAGCTCGAAGAACGAAGACATATCATCTCATGTCTAATGCAATAGTTTTATCTTTGGTGTCTAGGGTAACTTCTTGATCAATCTCAGCACTAAAACGCAGAAAATTGAAAAGCATTCAAAATCACTTCGATATAGTATTCCATTTTGAAAAAAGTGTTTTCCGAAAGGTTGTAATCATAATTTCAATGACTTTTGAATTATTTAATTGTTTTCAAACTTATATCAATATGTTTTGAGTCAATGGAAAGGTTCTTGAGTGTCAAAATATTAATTTTCCAAAAATAAGGCTATGATTCAGCAATTTGCAAAAATTTTCCAGTTGGCACTAGCGCCCTATCAGTGTTAATAGCCCGCTGATAGGGTTGTATAATAAAACATTTGTTTTTCTTTAAAATTGTCTATAGCGCGCTATCCCCTTTGATAACTCGCTATAAAGATGTTGCCGTGATCTTTCCATTTTTAGTAAAGTGGGCAATAGCGCGCTATAGGCCTCGATTACTCGCTATTGGAAAGTCTAAAAAACTCGAGCTCTCGGGTTTGTGTATATCGACCGGCTATCTTTCAATAGAGAACATGATAAACAACCCAGTAATAACACGCTATCCACGGTTTGAGACAAAAATCAGATATTTCTAACGAGAAAAATGTGCCCACTTCTCCTTGCTCGACTTTTCTATACCTTACACAGTTTTTCCTGGTTATCTTAATTGAAATATTATCTACTAACGCCTTGATGATTCCCATTGTCTCGCACACCCAAAACAACTTTAGATTAAACAACGTTTTGAATTCAAATCATTTTGTACTCTCTTCATCTTTAACCTGCAACTACTAATTTTATAAAACACTCATTCTCTGATTTCAAAGATAGAACACGCACGATTTTTGCAAGTTAGACTGAGCATTCCAAAGAGTGTTTAAATCGAAGAAAGCCGTTATTCTTGCATTTGTCCAAACAACCTTCGAACTGAATCAAAATTGCAAATTGTCTTGAAAATATCCTCATTATTTCGCAAGTTCTTCATTTTATTCCTTTTGTGCTGAGATTTGCAGAGGCTATCTATTGTTTTAAACAGTAAGTATGAGAAGTGTTCTCGGTAAGAGAAAACATCACCTGTATTTTTTTTTCTAAGAGCTTGAACTAATCATCAACAACACATCAAACAATAGGTATCGAAGTCTACAAAGATCAAGCTCGAAGAACGAAGACATATTCAAGTCTAATGCAATAGTTTTATCTTTGGTGTCTAGGGTAACTTCTCGATAAATCTAAGCCCTAAAACTCTAAAAATTGAAAAGTCTTCAAAATCACTTCGATATAGTATTCCATTTTGAAAAAAATGTTTTCGAAAGGTTTTAATCATAATTTCAAAGAGTGTTTTATTATTTAATAGTTTTTAATCTTATATCAATATGTTTTGAGTCAATGGAATGCTTCTTGAGTGTCAAAATATTAATTTTCCAAAAATAAGGCTCTTCAGCAATTTTGCAAAAATTTTCCAGTAGGCACTAGCGCCCTATCAGTGTTGATAGCCGGTGATAGGGTTGTATAAGAAAACATTTGTTTTTCTTGAAAATTGTCTATTGCGCGCTATCCCATTTGATAACTCGCTATAAAGATGTTGCCGTTATCTTTCCATTTTTAGTAAACTGTGCAATAGCGCGCTATAGACCTTGATAACTTGCTATCGGAAAGTTTGAAAAACTCGAGCTCTCGGGTTTGTGTATATCGACCGGCTATCTTTCAATAGAGAACATGATACACAACCTAATAACACGCTATCCACCTTTGAGACAAAAATCAGATATTTCTAACGAGAAAAATGAGGCCACTTCTCCTTGCTCGACTTTTCTATACCCTACACAGCTTTGCCTGGTTATCTTAATTGAAATATTCTCTACTAACACCTTGATGATTCCCATTGTCTCGCATGCCCAAAACAACTTTAGATTAAACAACGTTTTGAATTCAAATCATTTTGTACTATCTTGCTCTTTAACCTGCAACTACTAATTTTACAAAACCCTCATTCTCTGATTTTCAAATATAGAACACGCACGATTTTTGCAAATTAGACTGAGCTTTCCAAAGAGTGTTTAAATCGAAGAAAGTCGTTATTCTTGCATTTGTCCAAACAACCTTCAAACTGAATCAAAATTGCAAATTGTCTTGAAGATAAACTCATTATTTCGCAAGTTCTTCATTTTATTCCTTTTGTGCTGAGATTTCCAGATGCTATCTATTGTTTTAAACAGTAAGTATGTGAAGTGTTCTCGGTAAGAGAAAACATCACCTGTGTTATTTTTTCTAAGAGCTTGAACTAATCATCAACAACACATCAAACAATAGGTATCGAAGTCTACAAAGATCAAGCTCGAAGAACGAAGACATATCTCATGTCTAATGCAATAGTTTTATCTTTGGTGTGTAAGGTAACTTGTCGATCAATCTCAGCACTAAAACTCAAAAAATTGAAAAGCATTCAAAATCACTTCGATATAGTATTCCATTTTGAAAAAAATGTTTTCTGAAAGGTTGTAATCATAATTTCAATGAGTTTTGAATATTTAATTGTTTTCAAATTTATATCAATATGTTTTGAGTCAATGGAATGGTTCTTGAGTGTCAAAATATTAATTTAACAAAAATAAGGCTATGATT
The DNA here is from genome assembly GCA_035771175.1 of Paratinospora sagittata. NCBI lineage: Eukaryota > Viridiplantae > Streptophyta > Magnoliopsida > Ranunculales > Menispermaceae > Paratinospora > Paratinospora sagittata. Next base: position 46,522,277 of record CM069594.1, on the reverse strand, counting down.
CAGCAATTTGCAAAAATTTTCCAGTTGGCACTAGCGCCCTATCAATGTTAATAGCCCGCTGATAGGGTTGTATAATAAAACATTTGTTTTTCTTTAAAATTGTCAATAGCGCGCTATCCCCTTTGATAACTCGCTATAAAGTGGGCAATAGCGCGCAATAGGCCTCGATAACTCGCTATTGGAAAGTCTAAAAAACTCGAGCTCTCGGGTTTGTGTATATCGACCTACTATCTTTCAATAGAGAACATGATAAACAACCCAGTAATAACACGCTATCCACGTTTGAGACAAAAATCAGATATTTCTAACGAGAAAAATGTGCCCACTTCTCCTTGCTCGACTTTTCTATACCGTACACAGTTTTGCCTGGGTATCTTAATTGAAATATTCTATACTAACACCATGATGATTCCCATTGTCTCCCACGCCCAAAACGACTTTAGATTAAACAACGTTTTGAATTAAAATAATTTTGTACCCTCTTCCTCTTTGACCTGCAACTACAAATTTTACAAAACCCTCATTCTCTGATTTTCAAAGATAGAACACGCACGATTTTTGCAAATTAGACTGAGCTTTCCAAAGAGTGTTTAAAACGAAGAAAGTCGTTATTCTTGCATTTGTCCAAACAACCTTCGAACTGAATCAAAATTGCAAACTGTCTTGAAGATAAACTCATTATGTCGCAAGTTCTTCATTTTATTCCTTTTGTGCTGAGATTTCCAGAGGCTATCTATTGTTTTAAACTGTAAGTATGTGAAGTGTTCTCAGTAAGAGAAAACATAACCTGTATTTTTTTTTCTAAGTGCTTGAACTAAACATCAACAACACATCAAACAATAGGTATCAAAGTCTACAAAAATCAAGTTCGAAGAACGAAGACAAATCTCATGTCTAATGCATTAGTTTTATCTTTAGTGTGTTGGGTAACTTCTCGATCAATCTAAGCAGTAAATCTCTAAAAATTGAAAAGTCTTCAAAATCACTTCGATATAGTATTCCATTTTAAAAAAAATGTTTTCGAAAGGTTTTAATCCTAATTTCAACGAGTTTTTTATTATTTAATAGTTTTTAATCTTATATCAATATGTTTTGAGTCAATGGAATGGTTCTTGAGTGTCAATATATTAATTTTCCAAAAATAAGGCTATTCAGCAATTTGCAAAAATTTTCCAGTAGGCACTAGCGCCCTATCAGTGTTGATAGCCCGCTGATAGGGTTGTATAATAAAACATTTGTTTTTCTTTAAAATTGTCTATAGCGTGCTATCCCCTTTGATAACTCGCTATAAAGATGTTGCCATGGTCTTTCCATTTTTATAGGCCTCGATAACTCGCTATCGAAAAGTATAAAAAACTCGAGCTCTCGGGTTTGTGTATATCGACCGGCTATCTTTCAATAGAGAACATGATACACAACCCAATAATAACACGCTATCCACGGTTTGAGACAAAAATCAAATATTTCTAACGAGAAAAATGAGGCCACCTCTCGGGTTTTTTATCCCTTTTGTGCTGAGATTTCCAGAGGCTATCTATTGTTTTAAACTGTAAGAATGTGGAGTGTTCTCGGTAAAAGAAAAACATCCCCTGTATTTTTTTTTTCTAAGACCATGAACTAATCATCAACAACACATCAAACAATAGGTATCGAAGTCTACAAAGATCAAGCTCGAAGAGCGAAGACATTTCTCATGTCTAATGCAATAGTTTTATCTATGGTGTGTAGGGTAACTTCCCGATCAATCTTAGCACTAAAACTCAGAAAATTGAAAAGTCTTCAAAATCACTTCGATATAGTATTCCATTTTGAAAAAAATGTTTTTCGATTGGTTTTAATAATAATCTCAAGGAGTTTTGAATTATTTAAGAGTTTTTAATCTTATATCAATATGTTTTGAGTCAATGGAACGGTTCTTGAGTGTCAAAATATTAATTTTCCAAAAATAAGGCTATTATTCAGCAATTTGCAAAAATTTTCCAGTTGGCACTAGTACCCTATCAGTGTTGATAGCCCGCTGATAGGGTTGTATAATAAAACATTTGTTGTTCTTGAAAATTGTCTATAGCGCACTATCCCCTTTGATAACTCGCTATAAAGATGTTGCCGTGATCTTTCCATTTTTAGTAAAGTGGGCAATAGCGCGCTATCGGCCTCAATAACTCGCTATCAGAAAGTCTGAAAAACTCGAGCTCTTGAGTTTGTGTATATAGACCTGCTATCTTTCAATAGAGAACATGACACACAACCCAATAACATGCTATCCACGTTTGAGACAAAAATCTGATATTTCTAACGAGAAAAATGAGGCCACTTCTCCTTGCTCGACTTTTCTATACCTTACACAATTTTGCCAGGGTATCTTAATTGAAATATTCTATCCTAAAACCATGATGATTCCAATTGTCTCGCACGCCCAAAACAACTTTAGATTAAACAACGTTTTGCATTTAAATCATTTTGTACTCTCTTCCTCTTTAACCTGGAACTCCTAATTTTATAAACCCCTCATTCTCTGATTTTCAAAGATAGAGCACGCACAATTTTTGCATGTTAGACTGAGCTTTCCAAAGAGTGTTTAAATAGAAGAAAGTCGTTATTCTTGCATTTGTCCAAACAACCTTCGAATTGAATCAAAATTGCAAACTGTCTTGAAGATAGCCTCATTATTTCGCAAGGTCTTCATTTTATCCCTTTTGTGCTGAGATTTCCAGAGGCTATCTATTGTTTTAAACTGTAAGTATGTGAAGTGTTCTCGGTAAGAGAAAACATCACCTGTATTTTTTTTTCTACGAGCTTGAACTAATCATCAACAACACATCAAACAATAGGTATCGAAGTCAACAAAGATCAAGCTCGAAGAACGAAGACGTATCTCATGTCTAATACAATAGTTTTATCTTTGGTGTGTAGGGTAACTTCTCGATCAATCTCAGCACTAAAACTCTGAAAATTGAAAATTTTTCAAAATCACTTCGATATAGTATTCCATTTTCAAAAAAAATGTTTTCGAAAGGTTTTAATCATAATCTCAATGAGTGTTTTATTATTTAATAGTTTTTAATCTTATATCAATATGTTTTGAGTCAATGGAATGGTTCTTGAGTGTCAAAATATTAATTTTCCAAAAAAAAGGCTATTCGGCAATTTGCAAAAATTTTCCAGTAGGCACTAGCGCCCTGTCAGTGTTGATAGCCCGCTGATAGGGTTGTATAGTAAAACATTTGTTTTTCTTGAAAATTGTCTATAGCGCGCTATCCCCTTCGATAACTCGCTATAAAGATGTTGAAGTGATCTTTCAATTTTAAGTAAAGTGGGCAATAGCGCGCTATAGGCCTTAATAACTCGCAATCAGAAAGTCTGAAAAACTCGAGCTCTTGAGTTTGTGTATATAGAACTGCTATCTTTCAATAGAGAACATGATACAAAACCCAATAACACGCTATCCACGTTTGAGACAAAAATTTGATATTTCTAACGAGAAAAATGTGGCCACTTCTCCTTGCTCGACTTTTCTATGCCTTACCCAATTTGGCCTGGGTATCTTAATTGAAATATTCTATACTAACACCTTGATGATTCCCATTATCTCGCACGCCCAAAACAACTTTAGATTAAACAACGTTTTGAATTCAAATCATTTTGTACTGTCTTCCTCTTTAACCTGCAACTACTAATTTTATAAAACCCTCATTCTCTGATTTTCAAAGATAGAGCACGCCCAATTTTTGCTTGTTCGACTGAGCTTTCCAAAGAGTGTTTAAATCGAAGAAAGTCGTTACTGTTGCATTTGTCCAAACAACCTTCGAATTGAATCAAAATTGCAAACTGTCTTGAAGATAGCCTCATTATTTCGCAAGTTCTTCATTTTATCCCTTTTGTGCTGAGATTTCCAGAGGCTATCTATTGTTTTAAACTGTAAATATGTGAAGTGTTCTCGGTAAGAGAAAACATCACCTGTATTTTTTTTTTCTAAGACCTTGAACTAATCATCAACAACAAATCAAACAATAAGTATCGAAGTCTACAAAGATCAAGCTCGAAGAACGAAGACATATCTCATGTCTAATACAATAGTTTTATCTTTGGTGTGTAGGGTAACTTCTCGATCAATCTCAGCACTAAAACTCAGAAAATTGAAAAGTCTTCAAAATCACTTCCATATAGTATTCAATGTTGTAAAAAAAATGTTTTTCGGAAGGTTTTAAAAATAATTTCAATGAGTTTTGAATTATTTAATAGTTTTTAATTTTATATCAATATGTTTTGAGTCAATGAAATGGTTCTTGAGTGTGAAAATATTAATTTTCCAAAAATAAGGCTATTATTCAGCAATATGCAAAAATTTTCCAGTTGGCACTAGCGCCCTATCAGTATTGATAGCCCGCTGATAGGGTTGTATAATAAAACATTTGTTTTTCTTGAAAATTGTCTATAGAGAACATGATACACAACCCAATAATAACACGCTATCCACGTTTGAGACAAAAATCTGATATTTCTAACGAGAAAAATGTGGCCACTTCTCCTTGCTCGACTTTTCTATACAATACACAGTTTTTCCTGGTTACCTTAAATAAAATATTCTCTACTAACACCTTGATGATTCCCTTTGTCTCGCACGCCCAAAACAACTATAGATTAAACAACGTTTTGAAGTCAAATCATTTTGTACTCTCTTCCTCTTTAGCCTGCAACTACTAATTTTATAAAACCCTCATTCTCTGATTTTCAAAGATAGAACACGCACGATTTTTGCAACTTAGACTGAGCTTTCCAAAGAGTGTTTAATTTGAAGAAAGTCGTTATTGTTGCATTTGTCCAAACAACCTTCGAACTGAATCAAAATTGCAAACTGTCTTGAAGATAACCTCATTATTTCGCAAGTTCATCATTTTATTCCTTTTGGTTCTGAGATTTCCAGAGGCTATTTATTGTTTTAAACTGTAAGTATGTGAAGTGTTCTCGGTAAGAGAAAACATCACCTGTATTTTTTTTTTCTAAGAGCTTGAACTAATCATCAACAACACATCAAACAATAGGTATCGAAGTCTACAAATATCAAGCTCGAAGAGCGAAGACATATCTCATGTCTAATACAATAGTTTTATCTTTGGTGTGTAGGGTAACTTCTCGATCAATCTCAGCACTAAAACTCAGAAAATTGAAAAGTCATCAAAATCACTTCGATATAGTATTCAATTTTGTAAAAAAATGTTTTTCGGAAGGTTTTAATAATAATTTCAATGAGTTTTGAATTATTTAATAGTTTTTAATCATATATCAATATGTTTTGAGTCAATGGAATGGTTCTTGAGTGTGAAAATATTAATTTTCCAAAAATAAGGCTATTATTCAGCAATTTGCAAAAATTTTCCAGTTGGCACTAGCGCCCTATCAGTGTTGATAGCCCGCTGATAGGGTTGTATAATAAAACATTTGTTTTTCTTGAAAATTGTCTATAGCGCGCTATCCCCTTTGATAACTCGCTATAAAGATGTTGAAGTGATCTTTTCATTTTTAGTAAAGTGGGCAATAGCGTTCTATAGGCCTTAATAACTCGCTATCGAAAAGTCTGAAAAACTCGAGCTCTCGGGTTTGTGTATATCGACCGGCTATCTTTCAATAAAGAACATGATACACAAGCCAATAAAACGCTATCCACGTTTGAGACAAAAATCTGATATTTCTTACGAGAAAAATGTGGACACTTCTCCTTGCTCGACATTTTTATACCTTACACAATTTTGCCTGGGTATCTTAATTGAAATATTCTATACTAACACCTTGATGATTCCCATTGTCTCGCACGCCCAAAACAACTTTAGATTAAACAACGTTTTGAATTCAAATCATTTTGTACTCTCTTCCTCTTTAACCTGCAACTACTAATTTTATAAAACCCTCATTCTCTGATTTTCAAAGATAGAACACGCACGATTTTTGCAAGTTAGACTGAGCTTTCCAAAGAGTGTTTAAATTGAAGAAAGTCGTTATTGTTGCATTTGTCCGAACAACCTTCGAACTGAATCAAAATTGCAAACTGTCTTGAAGATAACCTCATTATTTCGCAAGTTCATCATTTTATTCCTTTTGTTCTGAGATTTCCAAAGGCTATCTATTGTTTTAAACTGTAAGTATGTGAAGTGTTCTCGGTAAGAGAAAACATCACCTGTATTTTTTTTTCAAAAAGCTTGAACTAATCATCAACAACACATCAAACAATAGATATCGAAGTCCACAAAGATCAAGCTCGAAGAGCGAAGACATATCTCATGTCTAATGCAATAGTTTTATCTTTGGTGTGTAGGGTAACTTCTCGATCAATCTCAGCACTAAAACTATGAAAATTGAAAAGTCTTCAAAATCACTTCGATATAGTATTCCATTTTGAAAAAAAATGTTTTCCAAAAGGTTCTAATCATAATTTCAATGAGTTTTTTATTATTTAATAGTTTTTAATCTTATATCAATATGTTTTGAGTCAATGGAATGGTTCTTGAGTGTCAAAATATTAATTTTCCAAAAATAAGGCTATTCAACAATTTTTAAAATTTTTTTTCAATAGGCACTAGCGTCCTATCAGTGTTGATAGCCCGCTGATAGGGTTGTATAATAAAACATTTGTTTTTCTTGAAAATTGTCTATAGCGCGCTATACCCTTTGATAACTCGCCATAAACATGATGCCGTGATCTTTTCATTTTTAGTAAAGTGTGGAATAGCGCGCTATAGGCCATGATAACTCGCTATCGAAAAGTCTGAAAACTCGAGCCCTCGGGTTTGTGTATATCGACCGGCTATCTTTCAATAGAGAACATGATACACAACCCAATAACACGCTATCCACGTTTGAGACAAAAATCTGATATTTTTAAGGAGAAAAATATCAGATTCCCATTGTCTCGCACGCCCAAAACAACTTTAGATTAAACAACATTTTGAATTCAAATCATTTTGTACTCTTTTCCACTTTAACCTGCAACTACTAATTTTAAAAAACCATCATTCTCTGATTTTCAAAGATAGAACACGCACAATTTTTTCATGTTAGACTGAACCATCCAAAGAGTGTTTAAATGGAAGAAAGTCGTTATTCTTGCATTTGTCCAAACAACCTTTGAATTGAATCAAAATTGCAAACTGTCTTGATGCTAGCCTCATTATTTTGCAAGTTCTTGATTTTATCCCTTTTGTGTTGAGATTTCCAGAAGGTATCTATTGTTTTAAACTGTAAGAAAGTGAAGTGTTCTCGGTAAGAGAAAACATCACCTGTATTTTTTTTTCTAAGAGCTTGAACTATTCATCAACAACACATCAATCAATAGCTATCGAAGTCTACAAAGATCAAGCTCGAAGAACGAAGACATATCTCATGTCTAATGCAATAGTTTTATCTTTGGTGTGTAGGGTAACTTCTCGATCAATCTTAGCACTAAAACTCAGAAAATTGAAAAGTCTTCAAAATCACTTCGATATAGTATTCCATTTTAAAAAAAATGTTTTTCGGAAGGTTTTAATAATAATTTCAATGAGTTTTGAATTATCTAATAGTTTTTAATCTTATATAAATATGTTTTGAGTCAATGGAATGGTTCTTGAGTGTCAAAATATTAATTTTCCAAAAAAAAAGCTATTATTCAGCAATTTGCAAAAATTTGCAGGTTGGCACTAGCGCCCTATCAGTGTTGATATCCCGCTGATAGGGTTGTATAATAAAACATTTGTTTTTCTTGAAAATTGTCTATAGCGCGCTATCCCCTTTGATAACTCATTATAAAGATGTTGCCGTGATCTTTCCATTTTTAGTAAAGTGGGCAATGGCGCGCTATAGGCCTCAATAACTCGCTATCGGAAAGTCTGAAAAACTCGAGCTCTCGGGTTTGTGTATATCGACTTGCTATCTTTCAATAGAGAGCATGGTACACAACCCAATAATAACACGCTATCCACGTTTGAGACAAAAATTAGATATTTCTAACGAGAAAAATGTGCCCACTTCTCCTTGCTCGACTTTTCTATACCTTACACAGTTTTGCCTAGTTATCTGAATTGAAATATTCTCTACTAACACCTTGATGATTCCCATTGTCTCGCACGCCCAAAACAACTTTAGATTAAACAACGTTTTGAATTCAAATCATTTTGTACTCTCTTCCTCTTTAACCTGCAACTACTAATTTTAAAAAACCCTCATTCTCTGATTATCAAAGATAGAACACGCACAATTTTTGCATGTTAGACTGAACCTTCCAAAGAGTGTTTAAATAGAAGAAAGTTATTATTCTTGCATTTGTCCAAACAACCATCGAATTGAATCAAAATTGCAAACTGTCTTGAAGATAGCCTCATTATTTCGCAAGTTCTTCATTTTATCCCTTTTGTGCTGAGATTTCCAGAGGCTATCTATTGTTTTAAACTGTAAGTATGTGAAGTGTTCTCGGTAAGAGAAAACATCACCTGTATTTTTTTTCTAAGAGCTTGAACTAATCATCAACAACACATCAAACAATGGCTATCGAAGTCTATAAAGATCAAGCTCGAAGAACGAAGACATATCTCATGTCTAATGCAATAGTTTTATCTTTGGTATGTAGGGTAACTTCTCGATCAATCTCAGCAATAAAACTCAGAAAATTGAAAAGTCTTCAAAATCACTTCGATATAGTTTTTCATTTTGAAAAAAATGTTTTCCGAAAGGTTTTAATCATAATTTCAATGAGTGTTTTATTATTTAATGGTTTTTAATCTTATATCAATATGTTTTGAGTCAATGGAATGGTTCTTGAGTGTCAAAATATTAATTTTTCAAAAATAAGGCTATTCAGCAATTTGCAAAAAATTTCCAGTAGGCACTAGCGCCCTATCAGTGTTGATAGCCCGCTGATAGGGTTGTATAATAAAACATTTGTTTTTCTCAATAGAGTGTCTATAGCGCGCTATCCCCTTTGACAACTCGCTATAAAGATGTTGCCGTGATCTTTTCATTTTTAGTAAACTGTGCAATAGCGCGCTATAGGCCTTGATAACTCGCTCTCTAAAAGTCAGAAAAACTCGAGCTCTCGAGTTGGTGTATATCGACCAGCTTTCTTTCAATAGAGAACATGATACACAACCCAATAACAGGCTATCCACGTTTGAGACAAAAATTTGATATTTCTAACGAGAAAAATGTTGCCACTTCTCCTTGCTCGACTTTTCTATACCTTACACAGTTTTGCCTGGGTATCTTAATTGAAATAGTCTATACTAACACCTTGATGATTCCCATTGTCTCGCACGCCCAAAACAACTTTAGATTAAACAACGTTTTGAATTCAAATCATTTTGTACTCTCTTCCTCTTTTAACTTGCAACTACTAATTTTAAAAAACCCTCATTCTCTGATTTTCAAAGATAGAACACGCAAAATTTTTGCATGTTAGACTGAACCTTCCAAAGAGTGTTTAAATAGAATAAAGTCATTATTCTTGCATTTGTCCAAACCACCTTCGAATTGAATCAAAATTGCAAACTGTCTTGAAGATAGCCTAATTATTTCGGAAGTTCTTCATTTTATCCCTTTTGTGCTGAGATTTCCAGAGGCTATCTATTGTTTTAAACTGTAAGTATGTGAAGTGTTCTCGGTAAGAGAAAACATCACCTGTATTTTTTTTTCTAAGAGCTTGAACTAAACATCAACAACACATCAAACAATAGCTATCGAAGTCTACAAAGATCAAGCTCGAAGAAGGAAGACATATCTCATGTCCAATGCAATAGTTTTATCTTTGGTGTGTAGGGTAACTTCTCGATCAATCACAGCACTAAAACTTAGAAAATTGAAAAGTCTTCAAAATCACTTCGATATAGTATTCCATTTTGAAAAAAATGTTTTCGTAAGGTTTTAATCAGAATTTCAATGAGTGTTTATTATTTAATAGTTTTAAATCTTATATCGATATGTTTTGAGTCATAGGAATGGTTCTTGAGTGTCAAAATATTAATTTTCCAAAAATAAGGCTATTTAGCAATTTGCAAAAATTTTCCAGTTGGCACTAGCGCCCTATCAGTGTTGATAGCCCGCTGATAGGGTTGTATAATAAAACATTTGTTTCTCTTGAAAATTTTCTATAGCGCGCTATCCCCTTTGATAACTCGCTATAAAGATTTTGCCGTGATCTTTCCATTTTTAGTAAAGTGGGCAATAGCGCGCTATAGGCCTCGATAATTCGCTATAGGAAAGTCTGAAAAACTCGAGCTCTCAGGTTTTTGTATATCGACCTGCATACACAACCCAATAATAACACGCTATCCACGTTTGAGACAAAAATCCGATATTTCTAACGAGAAAAATGTGGCCACTTCTCCTTGCTCGACTTTTCTATACCTTACACAGTTTTGCCAAGTTATCTTAATTGAAATATTCTCTGCTAACACCTTGATGATTCCCATTGTCTCGCACGCCCAAAACAACTTTAGATTAAACAACGTTTGTAATTCAAATCATTTTGTACTCTCTTCCTCTTTAACCTGCAACTACTAATTTTATAAAACCCTCATTCTCTGATTTTCAAAGAAAGAACACGCACGATTTTTGCAAGTTAGACTGAGCTTTCCAAAGAGTGTTTAAATCGAAGAAAGTAGTTATTCTTGCATTTGTCCAAACAACCTTCAAACTGAATCAAAATTGCAAACTTTCTTGAAGATAACCTCATTATCTCGCAAGTTCTTCATTTTATTCCTTTTGTGCTGAGATTTCCAGAGGCTATCTATTGTTTTAAACTGTAAGTATGTAAAGTGTTCTCGGTAATGGAAAACATCACCTGTATTTCTTCTTTCTAAGAGCTTGAACTAATCATCAACAACACATCAAACAATAGGTATCGAAGTCTATAAACATCAAGCTCGAAGAACGAAGACATACCTCATGTCTAATGCAATAGTTTTATCTTTGGTGTGTAGGGTAACTTCGATATAGTATTCCATTTTGAAAAAAATGTTTTTCGGAAGGTTTTTATAATAATTTCTATGAGTTTTGATTTGTTTAATAGTTTTTAATCTTATATCAATATGTTTTGGGTCAATGGAATGGTTTTTGGGTGTCAAACTATTAATTTTCCAAAAATAAGGCTATTCAGCAATTTGCAAAAATTTTCCTGTCGGCACTAGCGCCCTATCAGTGTTGATAGCCCGCTGATAGGGTTGTATAATAAAACATTTGTTTTTTCTTGAAAATTGTCTATAACGAGTTATCCCCTTTGATAACTCGCTATAAAGCTGTTGCCGTGATCTTTCCATTTTTAGTAAAGTGGGAAATAGCGCGCTATAGGCCTCGATAACTTGCAATCGGAAAGTCTGAAAAACTCGAGCTCTCGGGTTTGTGTATATCGACTTGCTATCTTTCAATAGAGAACATGATACACAACCCAATAATAACACGCTATCCACATTTGAGACAAAAATTAGGTATTTCTAACGAGAAAAATGTGGCCACCTCGCATTGCTCGACTTTTCTATACCTTACACAATTTTGCCTGGTTATCTAAATTGAAATATTCTCGGTAAGAGAAACCATCACCTGTATTTCTTTTTTCTAAGAGCTTGAACTAATCATCATCAACACATCAAACAATAGCTATCGAAGTCTACAAAGATCAAGCTCGAAGAACGAAGACATATCTCATGTCTAATGCAATAGTTTTATCTTTGGTGTGTAGGGTAACTTCTTGATCAATTTCAGCACTAAAACTTAGAAAATTAAAAAGACTTCAAAACCACTTCAATATAGTATTCCATTTTGAAAAAAAGGTTTTTCGGAAGGTTTTCATCATAATTTCAATGAGTTTTGAATTATTTAATAGTTTTAAATCTTATATCGATATGTTTTGAGTCACAGGAATGGTTCTTGAGTGTCAAAATATTAATTTTCCAAAAATAAGGCAATTTAGCAATTTGCAAAAATTTTCCAGTTGGCACTAGCGCCCTATCAGTGTTGATAGCCCGCTGATAGGGTTGTATAATAAAACATTTGTTTTTCTTGAAATTTTTCTATAGCGCGCCATCCCCTTTGATAACTCGCTATAAAGCTGTTGCCGTGATCTTCCATTTTTAGTAAATTGGGCAATAGCGCGCTATAGGCCTCGATAACTCGCTATAGGAAAGTCTGAAAAACTCGACCTCTCGGGTTTGTGTATATCGACATGCTATCTTTTAATAGAGAACATGATACACAACCCAATAATAACACGCTATCCACGTTTGAGACAAAAATCAGATATTTCTAACGAGAAAAATGTGGCCACTTCTCCTAGCTCGACTATTCTATACCTTACACAGTTTTGCCTAGTTATCTTAATTGAAATATTCTCTGCTAACACCTTCATGATTCTCATTGTCTCGCACGCCCAAAACAACTTTAGATTAAACAACGTTTTTAATTCAAATCATTATGTACTCTCTTCCTCTTTAACCTGCAACTACTAATTTTATCAAACCCTCATTCTCTGATTTCAAAGAAAGAACACGCACGATTTTTGAAAGTTAGACTGGCTTTCCAAAGAGTGTTAAAATCGATCGTTAGTCTTGCATTTGTCCAAACAACCTTCGAACTGAATCAAAATTGCAAACTGTCTTGAAGATAACCTCATTATTTCGCAAGTTCTTCATTTTAGTCCTTTTGTGCTGAGATTTCCAGAGGCTATCTATTGTTTTAAACTGTAAGTATGTAAAGTGTTCTCGGTAGGAGAAAACACCACCTGTATTTCTTCTTTCTAAGAGCTTGAACTAATCATCAACAACACATCAAACAATAGCTATCGAAGTCTACAAAGCTCAAGCTCGAAGAACGAAGACATATCTCATGTCTAATGCAATAGTTTTTTCTTTGGTGTGTAGGGTAACTTCTTGATCAATTTCAGCACTAAAACTCAAAAAATTAAAAAGTCTTCAAAATCACTTCAATATAGTATTCCATTTTGAAAAAAATGTTTTCCGGAAGGTTTTAATCATAGTTTCAATGAGTTTTGAATTATTTAATAGTTTTTAATCTTATATCAATATGTTTTGGGTCAATGGAATGGTTCTTGAGTGTCAAACTATTAATTTTCCAAAAATGAGGCTATTAAGCAATTTGCAAAAATTTTCCTGTCAGCACTAGCGCCCTATCAGTGTTGATAGCCCGCTGATAGGGTTGTATAATAAAACATTTGTTTTTTCTTGAAAATTGTCTATAGCGCGCTATCCCCTTTGATAACTCGCTATAAAGCTGTTGCCGTGATCTTTCCATTTTTAATAAAGTGGGCAATAACGCGCTATAGGCCTCGATAACTTGCTATAGGAAAGTCTAAAAAACTCGAGCTCTCGAGTTTGTATATATCGACCTGCTATCTTTCAATAGAGAACATGATACACAACCCAATAATAACACGCTATCCGCGTTTGAGGCAAAAATCAGATATTTCTAACGAGAAAAATGTGGCCACTTCTCCTTGCTCGACTTTTCTATACCTTACACAGTTTTGCCTAGTTATCTTAATTGAAATATTCTCTGCTAACACCTTGATGATTCCCATTGTCTCGCACGCCCAAAACAACTTTAGATTAAACAACGTTTTTAATTCAAATCATTTTGTACTCACTTCCTCTTTAACGTGCGACTACTAATTTTATAAAACCCTCATTCTCTGATTTTAAAAGATAGAACACGCACGATTTTTGCAAGTTAGACTGATCTTTCCAAAGAGTGTTTAAATCGAAGAAAGTCGTTATTCTTGCATTGGTCCAAACAACCTTCGAACTGAATCAAAATTGTAAACTGTCTTGAATATAACCTCATTATTTCGCAAGTTCTTCATTTTATTCCTTTTGTGCTGAGATTTCCCGAGGCTATCTATTGTTTTAAACTGTAAGTATGCAAAGTGTTCTCGGTAAGAGAAAACATCACCTGTATTTTTTCTTTCTAAGAGCTTGAACTAATCATCAACAACACATCAAACAATAGGTATCGAAGTCTACAAAGATCAAGCTCGAAGAACGAAGACGTATCTCATGTCTAAAGCAATAGTTTAATTTTTGGTGTGTAGGGTAACTTCTCGATCAATCTCAGCACTAAAACTCAGAAAATTGAAAAGTCTTTAAAATCACTTCGATATAGTATTCCATTTTGAAAAAAATATTTTCTGAAAGGTTTTAATCATAATTTCCATGAGTTTTGAATTATTTAATAGTTTTTAATCTTATATCAATATGTTTTGGGTCAATGGAAGGGTTCTTGAGTGTCAAACTATTAATTTTCCAAAAATAAGGCTATTCAGCAATTTGTAAAAATTTTCCTGTTGGCACTAGCGCCTCGCCAGTGTTGATAGCCCGCTGATAGGGTTGTATAATAAAACATTTGTTTTTCTTGAAAATTGTCTATAGCGCGCTATACCCTTTGATAACTCGCTATAAAGATGTTGCCCTGATCTTTCCATTTTTTGTAAAGTTGGCAATAGCGCGCTATAGGCCTCGATAACTCGCTATAGGAAAGTCTGAAAAACTCGACCTCTCGGGTTTGTGTATATCGACCTGCTATCTTTCAATAGAGAACATGATACACAACCCAATAATCACACGCTATCCACGTTTGAGACAAAAATCAGATATTTCTAACGAGAAAAATGTGGCCACTTCTCCTTGCTCGACTTTTCTATACCTTACACAGTTTTGCCTAGTTATCATAATTGAAATATTTTCTGCTAACACCTTGATGATTCCCATTGTCTCGCACGCCCAAAAAAACTTTAGATAAAACAACGTTTGTAATTCAAATCTTTTTATGCTCTCTTCCTCTTTAACCTGCATCTATTAATTTTATCCAACCCTCATTCTCTGATTTCAAAAAAAAAACACGCAAGATTTTTGCAAGTTAGACTGGCTTTCCAAAGAGTGTTTAAATCGAAGAAAGTCGTTATTCTTGCATTTGTCCAAACAACCTTCGAATTGAATAAAAAATGCAAACTGTCTTGAAGATAACCTCATTATTTCGCAAGTTCTTTATTTTATTCCTTTTGTGCTGATATTTCCAGAGGCTATCTATTGTTTTAAACTGTAAGTATTTAAAGTGTTCTCGGTAAGAGAAAACATCACCTGTATTTCTTCTTTCTAAGAGCTTGAACTAATCATCAAGAACACATCAAACAATAGGTATCGAAGTCTACAAAGATCAAGCTCGAAGAACGAAGACATATCTCATGTCTAATGCAAGAGTTTTATCTTTGGTGTGTAGGGTAACTTCTCGATCAATCTCAGCACTAAAACTCAAAAAATTGAAAAGTCTTCAAAATCACTTTGATATAGTATTCCATTTTGAAAAAAATGTTTTACGAAAGGTTTTAATCATAATTTCAATGAGTTTTGAATTATTTAATAGTTTTTAATCTTATATCAATATGTTTTGAGTCAATGGAATCGTTCTTCAGTGTCAAAATATTAATTTTCCAAAAATAAGGCTATTTAGCAATTCGCAAAAATTTTCCAGTTGGCACTAGCGCCCTATCAGTGTTGATAGCCCGCTGAAAGGGTTGTATAATAAAACATTTGTTCTTCATGAAAATTTTCTATACCGCGCTATCCCCTTTGATAACCCGCTATAAAGATGTTGCCGTGATCTTTCCATTTTTAGTAAAGTGGGCAATAGCGCGCTATAGGCCTCAATAACTCGCTATAGGAAAGTCTGAAAAACTTGAGCTCTCGGGTTTGTGTATATCGACCTGCTATCTTTCAATAGAGAACATGATACACAACCCAATAATAACACGCTATCCACGTTTGACACAAAAATCAGATATTTCTAACGAGAAAAATGTGGCCACTTCTCGTTGCTCGACTTTTCTATACCTTACACAGTTTTGCCTAGTTATCTTAATTGAAATATTCTCTGCTAACACCTTGATGATTCCCATTGTCTCGCATGCCCAAAACAACTTTAGATTAAACAACGTTTGTAATTCAAATCATTTTGTACTCTCTTCCTCTTTAACCTGCAACTACTAATTTTATAAAACCCTCATTCTCTGATTTTCAAAGAAAGAACACGCACGATTTTTGCAAGTTAGACTGAGCTTTCCAAAGAGTGTTTAAATCGAAGAAAGTAGTTATTCTTGCATTTGTCCAAACAACCTTCAAACTGAATCAAAATTGCAAACTTTCTTGAAGATAACCTCATTATCTCGCAAGTTCTTCATTTTATTCCTTTTGTGCTGAGATTTCCAGAGGCTATCTATTGTTTTAAACTGTAAGTATGTAAAGTGTTCTCGGTAATGGAAAACATCACCTGTATTTCTTCTTTTTAAGAGCTTGAACTAATCATCAACAACACATCAAACAATAGGTATCGAAGTCTATAAACATCAAGCTCGAAGAACGAAGACATACCTCATGTCTAATGCAATAGTTTTATCTTTGGTGTGTAGGGTAACTTCGATATAGTATTCCATTTTGAAAAAAATGTTTTTCGGAAGGTTTTTATAATAATTTCTATGAGTTTTGAATTGTTTAATAGTTTTTAATCTTATATCAATATGTTTTGGGTCAATGGAATGGTTTTTGGGTGTCAAACTATTAATTTTCCAAAAATAAGGCTATTCAGCAATTTGCAAAAATTTTCCTGTCGGCACTAGCGCCCTATCAGTGTTGATAGCCCGCTGAAAGGGTTGTATAATAAAACATTTGTTCTTCATGAAAATTTTCTATACCGCGCTATCCCCTTTGATAACCCGCTATAAAGATGTTGCCGTGATCTTTCCATTTTTAGTAAAGTGGGCAATAGCGCGCTATAGGCCTCAATAACTCGCTATAGGAAAGTCTGAAAAACTTGAGCTCTCGGGTTTGTGTATATCGACCTGCTATCTTTCAATAGAGAACATGATACACAACCCAATAATAACACGCTATCCACGTTTGACACAAAAATCAGATATTTCTAACGAGAAAAATGTGGCCACTTCTCGTTGCTCGACTTTTCTATACCTTACATAGTTTTTGCCTAGTTATCTTAATTGAAATATTCTCTGCTAACACCTTGATGATTCCCATTGTCTCGCACGCCCAAAACAACTTTAGATTAAACAACGTTTGTAATTCAAATCATTTTGTACTCTCTTCCTCTTTAACCTGCAACTACTAATTTTATAAAACCCTCATTCTCTGATTTTCAAAGAAAGAACACGCACGATTTTTGCAAGTTAGACTGAGCTTTCCAAAGAGTGTTTAAATCGAAGAAAGTCGTTATTCTTGCATTTGTCCAAACAACCTTCAAACTGAATCAAAATTGCAAACTTTCTTGAAGATAACCTCATTATCTCGCAAGTTCTTCATTTTATTCCTTTTGTGCTGAGATTTCCAGAGGCTATCTATTGTTTTAAACTGTAAGTATGTAAAGTGTTCTCGGTAATGGAAAACATCACCTGTATTTCTTCTTTCTAAGAGCTTGAACTAATCATCAACAACACATCAAACAATAGGTATCGAAGTCTATAAACATCAAGCTCGAAGAACGAAGACATACCTCATGTCTAATGCAATAGTTTTATCTTTGGTGTGTAGGGTAACTTCGATATAGTTTTCCATTTTGAAAAAAATGTTTTTCGGAAGGTTTTTATAATAATTTCTATGAGTTTTGATTTGTTTAATAGTTTTTAATCTTATATCAATATGTTTTGGGTCAATGGAATGGTTTTTGGGTGTCAAACTATTAATTTTCCAAAAATAAGGCTATTCAGCAATTTGCAAAAATTTTCCTGTCGGCACTAGCGCCCTATCAGTGTTGATAGCCCGCTGATAGGGTTGTATAATAAAACATTTGTTTTTTCTTGAAAATTGTCTATAACGAGTTATCCCCTTTGATAACTCGCTATAAAGCTGTTGCCGTGATCTTTCCATTTTTAGTAAAGTGGGAAATAGCGCGCTATAGGCCTCGATAACTTGCAATCGGAAAGTCTGAAAAACTCGAGCTCTCGGGTTTGTGTATATCGACTTGCTATCTTTCAATAGAGAACATGATACACAACCCAATAATAACACGCTATCCACATTTGAGACAAAAATTAGGTATTTCTAACGAGAAAAATGTGGCCACCTCGCATTGCTCGACTTTTCTATACCTTACACAATTTTGCCTGGTTATCTAAATTGAAATATTCTCGGTAAGAGAAACCATCACCTGTATTTCTTTTTTCTAAGAGCTTGAACTAATCATCATCAACACATCAAACAATAGCTATCGAAGTCTACAAAGATCAAGCTCGAAGAACGAAGACATATCTCATGTCTAATGCAATAGTTTTATCTTTGGTGTGTAGGGTAACTTCTTGATCAATTTCAGCACTAAAACTTAGAAAATTAAAAAGACTTCAAAACCACTTCAATATAGTATTCCATTTTGAAAAAAAGGTTTTTCGGAAGGTTTTCATCATAATTTCAATGAGTTTTGAATTATTTAATAGTTTTAAATCTTATATCGATATGTTTTGAGTCACAGGAATGGTTCTTGAGTGTCAAAATATTAATTTTCCAAAAATAAGGCAATTTAGCAATTTGCAAAAATTTTCCAGTTGGCACTAGCGCCCTATCAGTGTTGATAGCCCGCTGATAGGGTTGTATAATAAAACATTTGTTTTTCTTGAAATTTTTCTATAGCGCGCCATCCCCTTTGATAACTCGCTATAAAGCTGTTGCCGTGATCTTCCATTTTTAGTAAATTGGGCAATAGCGCGCTATAGGCCTCGATAACTCGCTATAGGAAAGTCTGAAAAACTCGACCTCTCGGGTTTGTGTATATCGACATGCTATCTTTTAATAGAGAACATGATACACAACCCAATAATAACACGCTATCCACGTTTGAGACAAAAATCAGATATTTCTAACGAGAAAAATGTGGCCACTTCTCCTAGCTCGACTATTCTATACCTTACACAGTTTTGCCTAGTTATCTTAATTGAAATATTCTCTGCTAACACCTTCATGATTCTCATTGTCTCGCACGCCCAAAACAACTTTAGATTAAACAACGTTTTTAATTCAAATCATTATGTACTCTCTTCCTCTTTAACCTGCAACTACTAATTTTATCAAACCCTCATTCTCTGATTTCAAAGAAAGAACACGCACGATTTTTGAAAGTTAGACTGGCTTTCCAAAGAGTGTTAAAATCGATCGTTAGTCTTGCATTTGTCCAAACAACCTTCGAACTGAATCAAAATTGCAAACTGTCTTGAAGATAACCTCATTATTTCGCAAGTTCTTCATTTTAGTCCTTTTGTGCTGAGATTTCCAGAGGCTATCTATTGTTTTAAACTGTAAGTATGTAAAGTGTTCTCGGTAGGAGAAAACACCACCTGTATTTCTTCTTTCTAAGAGCTTGAACTAATCATCAACAACACATCAAACAATAGCTATCGAAGTCTACAAAGCTCAAGCTCGAAGAACGAAGACATATCTCATGTCTAATGCAATAGTTTTTTCTTTGGTGTGTAGGGTAACTTCTTGATCAATTTCAGCACTAAAACTCAAAAAATTAAAAAGTCTTCAAAATCACTTCAATATAGTATTCCATTTTGAAAAAAATGTTTTCCGGAAGGTTTTAATCATAGTTTCAATGAGTTTTGAATTATTTAATAGTTTTTAATCTTATATCAATATGTTTTGGGTCAATGGAATGGTTCTTGAGTGTCAAACTATTAATTTTCCAAAAATGAGGCTATTAAGCAATTTGCAAAAATTTTCCTGTCAGCACTAGCGCCCTATCAGTGTTGATAGCCCGCTGATAGGGTTGTATAATAAAACATTTGTTTTTTCTTGAAAATTGTCTATAGCGCGCTATCCCCTTTGATAACTCGCTATAAAGCTGTTGCCGTGATCTTTCCATTTTTAATAAAGTGGGCAATAACGCGCTATAGGCCTCGATAACTTGCTATAGGAAAGTCTAAAAAACTCGAGCTCTCGAGTTTGTGTATATCGACCTGCTATCTTTCAATAGAGAACATGATACACAACCCAATAATAACACGCTATCCGCGTTTGAGGCAAAAATCAGATATTTCTAACGAGAAAAATGTGGCCACTTCTCCTTGCTCGACTTTTCTATACCTTACACAGTTTTGCCTAGTTATCTTAATTGAAATATTCTCTGCTAACACCTTGATGATTCCCATTGTCTCGCACGCCCAAAACAACTTTAGATTAAACAACGTTTTTAATTCAAATCATTTTGTACTCACTTCCTCTTTAACGTGCGACTACTAATTTTATAAAACCCTCATTCTCTGATTTTAAAAGATAGAACACGCACGATTTTTGCAAGTTAGACTGATCTTTCCAAAGAGTGTTTAAATCGAAGAAAGTCGTTATTCTTGCATTGGTCCAAACAACCTTCGAACTGAATCAAAATTGTAAACTGTCTTGAATATAACCTCATTATTTCGCAAGTTCTTCATTTTATTCCTTTTGTGCTGAGATTTCCCGAGGCTATCTATTGTTTTAAACTGTAAGTATGCAAAGTGTTCTCGGTAAGAGAAAACATCACCTGTATTTTTTCTTTCTAAGAGCTTGAACTAATCATCAACAACACATCAAACAATAGGTATCGAAGTCTACAAAGATCAAGCTCGAAGAACGAAGACGTATCTCATGTCTAAAGCAATAGTTTAATTTTTGGTGTGTAGGGTAACTTCTCGATCAATCTCAGCACTAAAACTCAGAAAATTGAAAAGTCTTTAAAATCACTTCGATATAGTATTCCATTTTGAAAAAAATATTTTCTGAAAGGTTTTAATCATAATTTCCATGAGTTTTGAATTATTTAATAGTTTTTAATCTTATATCAATATGTTTTGGGTCAATGGAAGGGTTCTTGAGTGTCAAACTATTAATTTTCCAAAAATAAGGCTATTCAGCAATTTGTAAAAATTTTCCTGTTGGCACTAGCGCCTCGCCAGTGTTGATAGCCCGCTGATAGGGTTGTATAATAAAACATTTGTTTTTCTTGAAAATTGTCTATAGCGCGCTATACCCTTTGATAACTCGCTATAAAGATGTTGCCCTGATCTTTCCATTTTTTGTAAAGTTGGCAATAGCGCGCTATAGGCCTCGATAACTCGCTATAGGAAAGTCTGAAAAACTCGACCTCTCGGGTTTGTGTATATCGACCTGCTATCTTTCAATAGAGAACATGATACACAACCCAATAATCACACGCTATCCACGTTTGAGACAAAAATCAGATATTTCTAACGAGAAAAATGTGGCCACTTCTCCTTGCTCGACTTTTCTATACCTTACACAGTTTTGCCTAGTTATCATAATTGAAATATTTTCTGCTAACACCTTGATGATTCCCATTGTCTCGCACGCCCAAAAAAACTTTAGATAAAACAACGTTTGTAATTCAAATCTTTTTATGCTCTCTTCCTCTTTAACCTGCATCTATTAATTTTATCCAACCCTCATTCTCTGATTTCAAAAAAAAAACACGCAAGATTTTTGCAAGTTAGACTGGCTTTCCAAAGAGTGTTTAAATCGAAGAAAGTCGTTATTCTTGCATTTGTCCAAACAACCTTCGAATTGAATAAAAAATGCAAACTGTCTTGAAGATAACCTCATTATTTCGCAAGTTCTTTATTTTATTCCTTTTGTGCTGATATTTCCAGAGGCTATCTATTGTTTTAAACTGTAAGTATTTAAAGTGTTCTCGGTAAGAGAAAACATCACCTGTATTTCTTCTTTCTAAGAGCTTGAACTAATCATCAAGAACACATCAAACAATAGGTATCGAAGTCTACAAAGATCAAGCTCGAAGAACGAAGACATATCTCATGTCTAATGCAAGAGTTTTATCTTTGGTGTGTAGGGTAACTTCTCGATCAATCTCAGCACTAAAACTCAAAAAATTGAAAAGTCTTCAAAATCACTTTGATATAGTATTCCATTTTGAAAAAAATGTTTTACGAAAGGTTTTAATCATAATTTCAATGAGTTTTGAATTATTTAATAGTTTTTAATCTTATATCAATATGTTTTGAGTCAATGGAATCGTTCTTCAGTGTCAAAATATTAATTTTCCAAAAATAAGGCTATTTAGCAATTCGCAAAAATTTTCCAGTTGGCACTAGCGCCCTATCAGTGTTGATAGCCCGCTGAAAGGGTTGTATAATAAAACATTTGTTCTTCATGAAAATTTTCTATACCGCGCTATCCCCTTTGATAACCCGCTATAAAGATGTTGCCGTGATCTTTCCATTTTTAGTAAAGTGGGCAATAGCGCGCTATAGGCCTCAATAACTCGCTATAGGAAAGTCTGAAAAACTTGAGCTCTCGGGTTTGTGTATATCGACCTGCTATCTTTCAATAGAGAACATGATACACAACCCAATAATAACACGCTATCCACGTTTGACACAAAAATCAGATATTTCTAACGAGAAAAATGTGGCCACTTCTCGTTGCTCGACTTTTCTATACCTTACACAGTTTTGCCTAGTTATCTTAATTGAAATATTCTCTGCTAACACCTTGATGATTCCCATTGTCTCGCATGCCCAAAACAACTTTAGATTAAACAACGTTTGTAATTCAAATCATTTTGTACTCTCTTCCTCTTTAACCTGCAACTACTAATTTTATAAAACCCTCATTCTCTGATTTTCAAAGAAAGAACACGCACGATTTTTGCAAGTTAGACTGAGCTTTCCAAAGAGTGTTTAAATCGAAGAAAGTAGTTATTCTTGCATTTGTCCAAACAACCTTCAAACTGAATCAAAATTGCAAACTTTCTTGAAGATAACCTCATTATCTCGCAAGTTCTTCATTTTATTCCTTTTGTGCTGAGATTTCCAGAGGCTATCTATTGTTTTAAACTGTAAGTATGTAAAGTGTTCTCGGTAATGGAAAACATCACCTGTATTTCTTCTTTTTAAGAGCTTGAACTAATCATCAACAACACATCAAACAATAGGTATCGAAGTCTATAAACATCAAGCTCGAAGAACGAAGACATACCTCATGTCTAATGCAATAGTTTTATCTTTGGTGTGTAGGGTAACTTCGATATAGTATTCCATTTTGAAAAAAATGTTTTTCGGAAGGTTTTTATAATAATTTCTATGAGTTTTGAATTGTTTAATAGTTTTTAATCTTATATCAATATGTTTTGGGTCAATGGAATGGTTTTTGGGTGTCAAACTATTAATTTTCCAAAAATAAGGCTATTCAGCAATTTGCAAAAATTTTCCTGTCGGCACTAGCGCCCTATCAGTGTTGATAGCCCGCTGATAGGGTTGTATAATAAAACATTTGTTTTTCTTGAAAATTGTCTATAACGAGTTATCCCCTTTGATAACTCGCTATAAAGCTGTTGCCGTGATCTTTCCATTTTTAGTAAAGTGGGAAATAGCGCGCTATAGGCCTCGATAACTTGCAATTGGAAAGTCTGAAAAACTCGAGCTCTCGGGTTTGTGTATATCGACTTGCTATCTTTCAATAGAGAACATGATACACAACCCAATAATAACACGCTATCCACATTTGAGAAAAAATTAGGTATTTCTAACGAGAAAAATGTGGCCACCTCGCATTGCTCGACTTTTCTATACCTTACACAATTTTGCCTGGTTATCTTAATTGAAATATTCTCGGTAAGAGAAACCATCACCTGTATTTCTTTTTTCTAAGAGCTTGAACTAATCATCAACAACACATCAAACAATAGCTATCGAAGTCTACAAAGATCAAGCTCGAAGAACGAAGACATATCTCATGTCTAATGCAATAGTTTTTTCTTTGGTGTGTAGGGTAACTTCTTGATCAATTTCAGCACTAAAACTCAGAAAATTAAAAAGTCTTCAAAACCACTTCAATATAGTATTCCATTTTGAAAAAAATGTTTTCCGGAAGGTTTTAATCATAATTTCAATGAGTTTTGAATTATTTAATAGTTTTAAATCTTATATCGATATGTTTTGAGTCACAGGAATGGTTCTTGAGTGTCAAAATATTAATTTTCCAAAAATAAGGCAATTTAGCAATTTGCAAAAATTTTCCAGTTGGCACTAGCGCCCTATCAGTGTTGATAGCCCGCTGATAGGGTTGTATAATAAAACATTTGTTTTTCTTGAAATTTTTCTATAGCGCGCCATCCCCTTTGATAACTCGCTATAAAGCTGTTGTCGTGATCTTTCCATTTTTAGTAAAGTGGGCAATAGCGCGCTATAGGCCTCGATAACTTCTCCTTGCTCGACTTTTCTATACCTTACACAGTTTTGCCTAGTTATCTTAATTGAAATATTCTCTGCTAACACCTTGATGATTCCCATTGTCTCGCACGCCCAAAACAACTTTAGATTAAACAACGTTTTTAATTCAAATAATTTTGTACTCACTTCTTCTTTAACGTGCGACTACTAATTTTATAAAACCCTCATTCTCTGATTTTCAAAGATAGAACACGCACGATTTTTGCAAGTTAGACTGAGCTTTCCAAAGAGTGTTTAAATCGAAGAAAGTCGTTATTCTTGCATTGGTCCAAACAACCTTCGAACTGAATCAAAATTGTAAACTGTCTTGAATATGACCTCATTATTTCGCAAGTTCTTCATTTTATTCCTTTTGTGCTGAGATTTCCCGAGGCTATCTATTGTTTTAAACTGTAAGTATGCAAAGTGTTCTCGGTAAGAGAAAACATCACCTGTATTTTTTCTTTCTAAGAGCTTGAACTAATCATCAACAACACATCAAACAATAGGTATCGAAGTCTACAAAGATCAAGCTCGAAGAACGAAGACGTATCTCATGTCTAATGCAATAGTTTTATTTTTGGTGTGTAGGGTAACTTCTCGATCAATCTCAACACTAAAACTCAGAAAATTGAAAAGTCTTTAAAATCACTTCGATATAGTATTCCATTTTGAAAAAAATATTTTCTGAAAGGTTTTAATCATAATTTCCATGAGTTTTGAATTATTTAATAGTGTTTAATCTTATATCAATATGTTTTGGGTCAATGGAAGGGTTCTTGAGTGTCAAACTATTAATTTTCCAAAAAATAAGGCTATTCAGCAATTTGTAAAAATTTTCCTGTTGGCACTAGCGCCTCGCCAGTGTTGATAGCCCGCTGATAGGGTTGTATAATAAAACATTTGTTTTTCTTGAAAATTGTCTATAGCGCGCTATCCCCTTTGATAACTCGCTATAAAGATGTTGCCCTGATCTTTCCCTTTTTAGTAAAGTTGGCAATAGCGCGCTATAGGCCTCGATAACTCGCTATAGGAAAGTCTGAAAAATTCGACCTCTCGGGTTTGTGTATATCGACCTGCTATCTTTCAATAGAGAACATGATACACAACCCAATAATCACACGCTATCCACGTTTGAGACAAAAATCAGATATTTCTAACGAGAAAAATGTGGCCACTTCTCCTTGCTCGACTTTTCTATACCTTACACAGTTTTGCCTAGTTATCATAATTGAAATATTCTCTGCTAACACCTTGATGATTCCCATTGTCTCGCACGCCCAAAAAAACTTTAGATAAAACAACGTTTGTAATTCAAATCTTTTTATGCTCTCTTCCTCTTTAACCTGCAACTATTAATTTTATCCAACCCTCATTCTCTGATTTCAAAAAAAAAACACGCACGATTTTTGCAAGTTAGACTGGCTTTCCAAAGAGTGTTTAAATCGAAGAAAGTCGTTATTCTTGCATTTGTCCAAACAACCTTCGAATTGAATCAAAAATGCAAACTGTCTTGAAGAGAACCTCATTATTTCGCAAGTTCTTCATTTTATTCCTTTTGTGCTAATATTTCCAGAGGCTATCTATTGTTTTAAACTGTAAGTATTTAAATTGTTCTCGGTAAGAGAAAACATCACCTGTATTTCTTCTTTCTAAGAGCTTGAACTAATCATCAAGAACACATCAAACAATAGCTATCGAAGTCTACAAAGATCAAGCTCGAAGAACGAAGACATATCTCATGTCTAATGCAACAGTTTTATCTTTGGTGTGTAGGGTAACTTCTCGATCAATCTCAGCACTAAAACTCAAAAAATTGAAAAGTCTTCAAAATCACTTTGATATAGTATTCCATTTTGAAAAAAATGTTTTACGAAAGGTTTTAATCATAATTTCAATGAGTTTTGAATTATTTAATAGTTTTTAATCTTATATCAATATGTTTTGAGTCAATGGAATCGTTCTTCAGTGTCAAAATATTAATTTTCCAAAAATAAGGCTATTTAGCAATTCGCAAAAATTTTCCAGTTGGCACTAGCGCCCTATCAGTGTTGATAGCCCGCTGAAAGGGTTGTATAATAAAACATTTGTTCTTCATGAAAATTTTCTATAGCGCGCTATCCCCTTTGATAACCCGCTATAAAGATGTTGCAGTGATCTTTCCATTTTTAGTAAAGTGGGCAATAGCGCGCTATAGGCCTCCATAACCCGCTATAGGAAAGTCTGAAAAACTCGAGCTCTCGGGTTTGTGTATATCGACCTGCTATCTTTCAATAGAGAACATGATACACAACCCAATAATAACACGCTGTCCACGTTTGACACAAAAATCAGATATTTCTAACGAGAAAAATGTGGCCACTTCTCGTTGCTCGACTTTTCTATACCTTACATAGTTTTTGCCTAGTTATCTTAATTGAAATATTCTCTGCTAACACCTTGATGATTCCCATTGTCTTGCACGCCCAAAATAACTTTAGATTAAACAACGTTTTTAATTCAAATCATTTTGTACTCACTTCCTCTTTAACGTGCGACTACTAATTTTATAAAACCCTCATTCTCTGATTTTCAAAGATAGAACACGCACGATTTTTGCAAGTTAGACTGAGCTTTCCAAAGAGTGTTTAAATCGAAGAAAGTCGTTATTCTTGCATTGGTCCAAACAACCTTCGAACTGAATCAAAATTGTAAACTGTCTTGAATATAACCTCATTATTTCGCAAGTTCTTCATTTTATTCCTTTTGTGCTGAGATTTCCCGAGGCTATCTATTGTTTTAAACTGTAAGTATGTAAAGTGTTCTCGGTAAGAGAAAACATCACCTGTATTTTTTCTTTCTAAGAGCTTGAACTAATCATCAACAACACATCAAACATTAGCTATCGAAGTCTACAAAGATCAAGCTCGAGGAACGAAGACATATCTCATGTCTAATGCAATAGTTTTATCTTTGGTGTGTAGGGTAACTTCTCGATCAGTCTCAGCACTAAAACCCAGAAAATTGAAAAGTCTTCAAAATTACTTCGATATAGTATTCCATTTTGAAAAAAATGTTTTCCGGAAGGTTTGAATCATAATTTCAATGAGTTTTGAATTATTTAATAGTTTTTAATCTTATATCAATATGTTTTGAGTCAATGGAATGGTTATTGAGTGTCAAAATATTAATTTTCCAAAAATTAGGCTATATGGCAATTTGCAAAAATTTTCCAGTTGGCACTAGCGCCCTATCAGTGTTGATAGCCCGCTGATTGGGTTGTATAATAAAACATTTGTTTTTCTTGAAAATTGTCTATAGCGCGCTATCCCCTTTGGTAACTCGCTATAAAGATGTTGCCCTGATCTTCCATTTTTAGTAAATTGGGCAATAGCGCGCTATAGGCCTCGATAACTCGCTATAGGAAAGTCTGAAAAACTCGACCTCTCGGGTTTGTGTATATCGACATGCTATCTTTTAATAGAGAACATGATACACAACCCAATAATAACACGCTATCCACGTTTGAGACAAAAATCAGATATTTCTAACGAGAAAAATGTGGCCACTTCTCCTTGCTCGACTTTTCTATACCTTACACAGTTTTGACTAGTAATCTTAATTGAAATATTCTCTGCTAACACCTTGATGATTCCCATTGTCTCGCACGCCCAAAACAACTTTAGATTAAACAACGTTTTTAATTCAAATCATTATGTACTCTCTTCCTCTTTAACCTGCAACTACTAATTTTATCAAACCCTCATTCTCTGATTTTCAAAGATAGAACACGCACGATTTTTGAAAGTTAGACTGGCTTTCCAAAGAGTGTTAAAATCGATCGTTAGTCTTGCATTTGTCCAAACAACCTTCGAACTGAATCAAAATTGCAAACTGTCTTGAAGATAACCTCATTATTTCGCAAGTTCTTCATTTTAGTCCTTTTGTGCTGAGATTTCCAGAGGCTATCTATTGTTTTAAACTGTAAGTATGTAAAGTGTTCTCGGTAGGAGAAAACATCACCTGTATTTCTTCTTTCTAAGAGCTTGAACTAATCATCAACAACACATCAAACAATAGCTATCGAAGTCTACAAAGATCAAGCTCGAAGAACGAAGACATATCTCATGTCTAATGCAATAGTTTTTTCTTTGGTGTGTAGGGTAACTTCTTGATCAATTTCAGCACTAAAACTCAAAAAATTAAAAAGTCTTCAAAATCACTTCAATATAGTATTCCATTTTGAAAAAAATGTTTTCCGGAAGGTTTTAATCATAGTTTCAATGAGTTTTGAATTATTTAATAGTTTTTAATCTTATATCAATATGTTTTGGGTCAATGGAATGGTTCTTGAGTGTCAAACTATTAATTTTCCAAAAATGAGGCTATTAAGCAATTTGCAAAAATTTTCCTGTCAGCACTAGCGCCCTATCAGTGTTGATAGCCCGCTGATAGGGTTGTATAATAAAACATTTGTTTTTCTTGAAAATTGTCTATAGCGCGCTATCCCCTTTGATAACTCGCTATAAAGCTGTTGCCGTGATCTTTCCATTTTTAATAAAGTGGGCAATAGCGCGCTATAGGCCTCGATAACTTGCTATAGGAAAGTCTAAAAAACTCGAGCTCTCGAGTTTGTGTATATCGACCTGCTATCTTTCAATAGAGAACATGATACACAACCCAATAATAACACGCTATCCGCGTTTGAGGCAAAAATCAGATATTTCTAACGAGAAAAATGTGGCCACTTCTCCTTGCTCGACTTTTCTATACCTTACACAGTTTTGCCTAGTTATCTTAATTGAAATATTCTCTGCTAACACCTTGATGATTCCCATTGTCTCGCACGCCCAAAACAACTTTAGATTAAACAACGTTTTTAATTCAAATCATTTTGTACTCACTTCCTCTTTAACGTGCGACTACTAATTTTATAAAACCCTCATTCTCTGATTTTCAAAGATAGAACACGCACGATTTTTGGAAGTTAGACTGAGCTTTCCAAAGAGTGTTTAAATCGAAGAAAGTCGTTATTCTTGCATTGGTCCAAACAACCTTCGAACTGAATCAAAATTGTAAACTGTCTTGAATATAACCTCATTATTTCGCAAGTTCTTCATTTTATTCCTTTTGTGCTGAGATTTCCCGAGGCTATCTATTGTTTTAAACTGTAAGTATGCAAAGTGTTCTCGGTAAGAGAAAACATCACCTGTATTTTTTCTTTCTAAGAGCTTCACTAATCATCAACAACACATCAAACAATAGGTATCGAAGTCTACAAAGATCAAGCTCGAAGAACGAAGACGTATCTCATGTCTAATGCAATAATTTTATTTTTGGTGTGTAGGGTAACTTCTCGATCAATCTCAGCACTAAAACTCAGAAAATTGAAAAGTCTTTAAAATCACTTCGATATAGTATTCCATTTTGAAAAAAATATTTTCTGAAAGGTTTTAATCATAATTTCCATGAGTTTTGAATTATTTAATAGTTTTTAATCTTATATCAATATGTTTTGGGTCAATGGAAGGGTTCTTGAGTGTCAAACTATTAATTTTCCAAAAATAAGGCTATTCAGCAATTTGTAAAAATTTTCCTGTTGGCACTAGCGCCTCGCCAGTGTTGATAGCCCGCTGATAGGGTTGTATAATAAAACATTTGTTTTTCTTGAAAATTGTCTATAGCGCGCTATCCCCTTTGATAACTCGCTATAAAGATGTTGCCCTGATCTTTCCCTTTTTAGTAAAGTTGGCAATAGCGCGCTATAGGCCTCGATAACTCGCTATAGGAAAGTCTGAAAAACTCGACCTCTCGGGTTTGTGTATATCGACCTGCTATCTTTCAATAGAGAACATGATACACAACCCAATAATCACACGCTATCCACGTTTGAGACAAAAATCAGATATTTCTAACGAGAAAAATGTGGCCACTTCTCCTTGCTCGACTTTTCTATACCTTACACAGTTTTGCCTAGTTATCATAATTGAAATATTCTCTGCTAACACCTTGATGATTCCCATTGTCTCGCACGCCCAAAAAAACTTTAGATAAAACAACGTTTGTAATTCAAATCTTTTTATGCTCTCTTCCTCTTTAACCTGCAACTATTAATTTTATCCAACCCTCATTCTCTGATTTCAAAAAAAAAACACGCACGATTTTTGCAAGTTAGACTGGCTTTCCAAAGAGTGTTTAAATCGAAGAAAGTCGTTATTCTTGCATTTGTCCAAACAACCTTCGAACTGAATCAAAATTGCAAACTGTCTTGAAGATAACCTCATTATTTCGCAAGTTCTTCATTTTAGTCCTTTTGTGCTGAGATTTCCAGAGGCTATCTATTGTTTTAAACTGTAAGTTTGTAAAGTGTTCTCGGTAGGAGAAAACATCACCTGTATTTCTTCTTTCTAAGAGCTTGAACTAATCATCAACAACACATCAAACAATAGCTATCGAAGTCTACAAAGATCAAGCTCGAAGAACGAAGACATATCTCATGTCTAATGCAATAGTTTTTTCTTTGGTGTATAGGGTAACTTCTTGATCAATTTCAGCACTAAAACTTAAAAAAGTAAAAAGTCTTCAAAATCACTTCAATATAGTATTCCATTTTGAAAAAAATGTTTTCCGGAAGGTTTTAATCATAGTTTCAATGAGTTTTGAATTATTTAATAGTTTTTAATCTTATATCAATATGTTTTGGGTCAATGGAATGGTTCTTGAGTGTCAAACTATTAATTTTCCAAAAATGAGGCTATTAAGCAATTTGCAAAAATTTTCCTGTCAGCACTAGCGCCCTATCAGTGTTGATAGCCCGCTGATAGGGTTGTATAATAAAACATTTGTTTTTCTTGAAAATTGTCTATAGCGCGCTATCCCCTTTGATAACTCGCTATAAAGCTGTTGCCGTGATCTTTCCATTTTTAATAAAGTGGGCAATAGCGCGCTATAGGCCTCGATAACTTGCTATAGGAAAGTCTAAAAAACTCGAGCTCTCGAGTTTGTGTATATCGATCTGTTATCTTTCAATAGAGAACATGATACACAACCCAATAATAACACGCTATCCGCGTTTGAGGCAAAAATCAGATATTTCTAACGAGAAAAATGTGGCCACTTCTCCTTGCTCGACTTTTCTATACCTTACACAGTTTTGCCTAGTTATCTTAATTGAAATATTCTCTGCTAACACCTTGATGATTCCCATTGTCTCGCACGCCCAAAACAACTTTATATTAAACAACGTTTTTAATTCAAATCATTTTGTACTCACTTCCTCTTTAACGTGCGACTACTAATTTTATAAAACCCTCATTCTCTGATTTTCAAAGATAGAACACGCACGATTTTTGCAAGTTAGATTGAGCTTTCCAAAGAGTGTTTAAATCGAAGAAAGTCGTTATTCTTGCATTGGTCCAAACAACCTTCGAACTGAATCAAAATTGTAAACTGTCTTGAATATAACCTCATTATTTCGCAAGTTCTTCATTTTATTCCTTTTGTGCTGAGATTTCCCGAGGCTATCTATTGTTTTAAACTGTAAGTATGCAAAGTGTTCTCGGTAAGAGAAAACATCACCTGTATTTTTTCTTTCTAAGAGCTTGAACTAATCATCAACAACACATCAAACAATAGCTATCGAAGTCTACAAAGATCAAGCTCGAGGAACGAAGACATATCTCATGTCTAATGCAATAGTTTTATCTTTGGTGTGTAGGGTAACTTCTCGATCAGTCTCAGCACTAAAACCCAGAAAATTGAAAAGTCTTCAAAATTACTTCGATATAGTATTCCATTTTGAAAAAAATGTTTTCCGGAAGGTTTGAATCATAATTTCAATGAGTTTTGAATTATTTAATAGTTTTTAATCTTATATCAATATGTTTTGAGTCAATGGAATGGTTATTGAGTGTCAAAATATTAATTTTCCAAAAATTAGGCTATATGGCAATTTGCATAAATTTTCCAGTTGGCACTAGCGCCCTATCAGTGTTGATAGCCCGCTGATTGGGTTGTATAATAAAACATTTGTTTTTCTTGAAAATTGTCTATAGCGCGCTATCCCCTTTGATAACTCGCTATAAAGATGTTGCCCTGATCTTCCATTTTTAGTAAATTGGGCAATAGCGCGCTATAGGCCTCGATAACTCGCTATAGGAAAGTCTGAAAAACTCGACCTCTCGGGTTTGTGTATATCGACATGCTATCTTTTAATAGAGAACATGATACACAACCCAATAATAACACGCTATCCACGTTTGAGACAAAAATCAGATATTTCTAACGAGAAAAATGTGGCCACTTCTCCTAGCTCGACTTTTCTATACCTTACACAGTTTTGCCTAGTAATCTTAATTGAAATATTCTCTGCTAACACCTTGATGATTCCCATTGTCTCGCACGCCCAAAACAACTTTAGATTAAACAACGTTTTTAATTCAAATCATTATGTACTCTCTTCCTCTTTAACCTGCAACTACTAATTTTATCAAACCCTCATTCTCTGATTTCAAAGAAAGAACACGCACGATTTTTGAAAGTTAGACTGGCTTTCCAAAGAGTGTTAAAATCGATCGTTAGTCTTGCATTTGTCCAAACAACCTTCGAACTGAATCAAAATTGCAAACTGTCTTGAAGATAACCTCATTATTTCGCAAGTTCTTCATTTTAGTCCTTTTGTGCTGAGATTTCCAGAGGCTATCTATTGTTTTAAACTGTAAGTATGTAAAGTGTTCTCGGTAGGAGAAAACATCACCTGTATTTCTTCTTTCTAAGAGCTTGAACTAATCATCAACAACACATCAAACAATAGCTATCGAAGTCTACAAAGATCAAGCTCGAAGAACGAAGACATATCTCATGTCTAATGCAATAGTTTTTTCTTTGGTGTGTAGGGTAACTTCTTGATCAATTTCAGCACTAAAACTCAAAAAATTAAAAAGTCTTCAAAATCACTTCAATATAGTATTCCATTTTGAAAAAAATGTTTTCCGGAAGGTTTTAATCATAGTTTCAATGAGTTTTGAATTATTTAATAGTTTTTAATCTTATATCAATATGTTTTGGGTCAATGGAATGGTTCTTGAGTGTCAAACTATTAATTTTCCAAAAATGAGGCTATTAAGCAATTTGCAAAAATTTTCCTGTCAGCACTAGCGCCCTATCAGTGTTGATAGCCCGCTGATAGGGTTGTATAATAAAACATTTGTTTTTCTTGAAAATTGTCTATAGCGCGCTATCCCCTTTGATAACTCGCTATAAAGCTGTTGCCGTGATCTTTCCATTTTTAATAAAGTGGGCAATAGCGCGCTATAGGCCTCGATAACTTGCTATAGGAAAGTCTAAAAAACTCGAGCTCTCGAGTTTGTGTATATCGACCTGCTATCTTTCAATAGAGAACATGATACACAACCCAATAATAACACGCTATCCGCGTTTGAGGCAAAAATCAGATATTTCTAACGAGAAAAATGTGGCCACTTCTCCTTGCTCGACTTTTCTATACCTTACACAGTTTTGCCTAGTTATCTTAATTGAAATATTCTCTGCTAACACCTTGATGATTCCCATTGTCTCGCACGCCCAAAACAACTTTAGATTAAACAACGTTTTTAATTCAAATCATTTTGTACTCACTTCCTCTTTAACGTGCGACTACTAATTTTATAAAACCCTCATTCTCTGATTTTCAAAGATAGAACACGCACGATTTTTGGAAGTTAGACTGAGCTTTCCAAAGAGTGTTTAAATCGAAGAAAGTCGTTATTCTTGCATTGGTCCAAACAACCTTCGAACTGAATCAAAATTGTAAACTGTCTTGAATATAACCTCATTATTTCGCAAGTTCTTCATTTTATTCCTTTTGTGCTGAGATTTCCCGAGGCTATCTATTGTTTTAAACTATAAGTATGCAAAGTGTTCTCGGTAAGAGAAAACATCACCTGTATTTTTTCTTTCTAAGAGCTTCACTAATCATCAACAACACATCAAACAATAGGTATCGAAGTCTACAAAGATCAAGCTCGAAGAACGAAGACGTATCTCATGTCTAATGCAATAATTTTATTTTTGGTGTGTAGGGTAACTTCTCGATCAATCTCAGCACTAAAACTCAGAAAATTGAAAAGTCTTTAAAATCACTTCGATATAGTATTCCATTTTGAAAAAAATATTTTCTGAAAGGTTTTAATCATAATTTCCATGAGTTTTGAATTATTTAATAGTTTTTAATCTTATATCAATATGTTTTGGGTCAATGGAAGGGTTCTTGAGTGTCAAACTATTAATTTTCCAAAAATAAGGCTATTCAGCAATTTGTAAAAATTTTCCTGTTGGCACTAGCGCCTCGCCAGTGTTGATAGCCCGCTGATAGGGTTGTATAATAAAACATTTGTTTTTCTTGAAAATTGTCTATAGCGCGCTATCCCCTTTGATAACTCGCTATAAAGATGTTGCCCTGATCTTTCCCTTTTTAGTAAAGTTGGCAATAGCGCGCTATAGGCCTCGATAACTCGCTATAGGAAAGTCTGAAAAACTCGACCTCTCGGGTTTGTGTATATCGACCTGCTATCTTTCAATAGAGAACATGATACACAACCCAATAATCACACGCTATCCACGTTTGAGACAAAAATCAGATATTTCTAACGAGAAAAATGTGGCCACTTCTCCTTGCTCGACTTTTCTATACCTTACACAGTTTTGCCTAGTTATCATAATTGAAATATTCTCTGCTAACACCTTGATGATTCCCATTGTCTCGCACGCCCAAAAAAACTTTAGATAAAACAACGTTTGTAATTCAAATCTTTTTATGCTCTCTTCCTCTTTAACCTGCAACTATTAATTTTATCCAACCCTCATTCTCTGATTTCAAAAAAAAAACACGCACGATTTTTGCAAGTTAGACTGGCTTTCCAAAGAGTGTTTAAATCGAAGAAAGTCGTTATTCTTGCATTTGTCCAAACAACCTTCGAACTGAATCAAAATTGCAAACTGTCTTGAAGATAACCTCATTATTTCGCAAGTTCTTCATTTTAGTCCTTTTGTGCTGAGATTTCCAGAGGCTATCTATTGTTTTAAACTGTAAGTTTGTAAAGTGTTCTCGGTAGGAGAAAACATCACCTGTATTTCTTCTTTCTAAGAGCTTGAACTAATCATCAACAACACATCAAACAATAGCTATCGAAGTCTACAAAGATCAAGCTCGAAGAACGAAGACATATCTCATGTCTAATGCAATAGTTTTTTCTTTGGTGTATAGGGTAACTTCTTGATCAATTTCAGCACTAAAACTTAAAAAAGTAAAAAGTCTTCAAAATCACTTCAATATAGTATTCCATTTTGAAAAAAATGTTTTCCGGAAGGTTTTAATCATAGTTTCAATGAGTTTTGAATTATTTAATAGTTTTTAATCTTATATCAATATGTTTTGGGTCAATGGAATGGTTCTTGAGTGTCAAACTATTAATTTTCCAAAAATGAGGCTATTAAGCAATTTGCAAAAATTTTCCTGTCAGCACTAGCGCCCTATCAGTGTTGATAGCCCGCTGATAGGGTTGTATAATAAAACATTTGTTTTTCTTGAAAATTGTCTATAGCGCGCTATCCCCTTTGATAACTCGCTATAAAGCTGTTGCCGTGATCTTTCCATTTTTAATAAAGTGGGCAATAGCGCGCTATAGGCCTCGATAACTTGCTATAGGAAAGTCTAAAAAACTCGAGCTCTCGAGTTTGTGTATATCGATCTGTTATCTTTCAATAGAGAACATGATACACAACCCAATAATAACACGCTATCCGCGTTTGAGGCAAAAATCAGATATTTCTAACGAGAAAAATGTGGCCACTTCTCCTTGCTCGACTTTTCTATACCTTACACAGTTTTGCCTAGTTATCTTAATTGAAATATTCTCTGCTAACACCTTGATGATTCCCATTGTCTCGCACGCCCAAAACAACTTTATATTAAACAACGTTTTTAATTCAAATCATTTTGTACTCACTTCCTCTTTAACGTGCGACTACTAATTTTATAAAACCCTCATTCTCTGATTTTCAAAGATAGAACACGCACGATTTTTGCAAGTTAGATTGAGCTTTCCAAAGAGTGTTTAAATCGAAGAAAGTCGTTATTCTTGCATTGGTCCAAACAACCTTCGAACTGAATCAAAATTGTAAACTGTCTTGAATATAACCTCATTATTTCGCAAGTTCTTCATTTTATTCCTTTTGTGCTGAGATTTCCCGAGGCTATCTATTGTTTTAAACTGTAAGTATGCAAAGTGTTCTCGGTAAGAGAAAACATCACCTGTATTTTTTCTTTCTAAGAGCTTGAACTAATCATCAACAACACATCAAACAATAGCTATCGAAGTCTACAAAGATCAAGCTCGAGGAACGAAGACATATCTCATGTCTAATGCAATAGTTTTATCTTTGGTGTGTAGGGTAACTTCTCGATCAGTCTCAGCACTAAAACCCAGAAAATTGAAAAGTCTTCAAAATTACTTCGATATAGTATTCCATTTTGAAAAAAATGTTTTCCGGAAGGTTTGAATCATAATTTCAATGAGTTTTGAATTATTTAATAGTTTTTAATCTTATATCAATATGTTTTGAGTCAATGGAATGGTTATTGAGTGTCAAAATATTAATTTTCCAAAAATTAGGCTATATGGCAATTTGCATAAATTTTCCAGTTGGCACTAGCGCCCTATCAGTGTTGATAGCCCGCTGATTGGGTTGTATAATAAAACATTTGTTTTTCTTGAAAATTGTCTATAGCGCGCTATCCCCTTTGATAACTCGCTATAAAGATGTTGCCCTGATCTTCCATTTTTAGTAAATTGGGCAATAGCGCGCTATAGGCCTCGATAACTCGCTATAGGAAAGTCTGAAAAACTCGACCTCTCGGGTTTGTGTATATCGACATGCTATCTTTTAATAGAGAACATGATACACAACCCAATAATAACACGCTATCCACGTTTGAGACAAAAATCAGATATTTCTAACGAGAAAAATGTGGCCACTTCTCCTAGCTCGACTTTTCTATACCTTACACAGTTTTGCCTAGTAATCTTAATTGAAATATTCTCTGCTAACACCTTGATGATTCCCATTGTCTCGCACGCCCAAAACAACTTTAGATTAAACAACGTTTTTAATTCAAATCATTATGTACTCTCTTCCTCTTTAACCTGCAACTACTAATTTTATCAAACCCTCATTCTCTGATTTCAAAGAAAGAACACGCACGATTTTTGAAAGTTAGACTGGCTTTCCAAAGAGTGTTAAAATCGATCGTTAGTCTTGCATTTGTCCAAACAACCTTCGAACTGAATCAAAATTGCAAACTGTCTTGAAGATAACCTCATTATTTCGCAAGTTCTTCATTTTAGTCCTTTTGTGCTGAGATTTCCAGAGGCTATCTATTGTTTTAAACTGTAAGTATGTAAAGTGTTCTCGGTAGGAGAAAACATCACCTGTATTTCTTCTTTCTAAGAGCTTGAACTAATCATCAACAACACATCAAACAATAGCTATCGAAGTCTACAAAGATCAAGCTCGAAGAACGAAGACATATCTCATGTCTAATGCAATAGTTTTTTCTTTGGTGTGTAGGGTAACTTCTTGATCAATTTCAGCACTAAAACTCAAAAAATTAAAAAGTCTTCAAAATCACTTCAATATAGTATTCCATTTTGAAAAAAATGTTTTCCGGAAGGTTTTAATCATAGTTTCAATGAGTTTTGAATTATTTAATAGTTTTTAATCTTATATCAATATGTTTTGGGTCAATGGAATGGTTCTTGAGTGTCAAACTATTAATTTTCCAAAAATGAGGCTATTAAGCAATTTGCAAAAATTTTCCTGTCAGCACTAGCGCCCTATCAGTGTTGATAGCCCGCTGATAGGGTTGTATAATAAAACATTTGTTTTTCTTGAAAATTGTCTATAGCGCGCTATCCCCTTTGATAACTCGCTATAAAGCTGTTGCCGTGATCTTTCCATTTTTAATAAAGTGGGCAATAGCGCGCTATAGGCCTCGATAACTTGCTATAGGAAAGTCTAAAAAACTCGAGCTCTCGAGTTTGTGTATATCGACCTGCTATCTTTCAATAGAGAACATGATACACAACCCAATAATAACACGCTATCCGCGTTTGAGGCAAAAATCAGATATTTCTAACGAGAAAAATGTGGCCACTTCTCCTTGCTCGACTTTTCTATACCTTACACAGTTTTGCCTAGTTATCTTAATTGAAATATTCTCTGCTAACACCTTGATGATTCCCATTGTCTCGCACGCCCAAAACAACTTTAGATTAAACAACGTTTTTAATTCAAATCATTTTGTACTCACTTCCTCTTTAACGTGCGACTACTAATTTTATAAAACCCTCATTCTCTGATTTTCAAAGATAGAACACGCACGATTTTTGGAAGTTAGACTGAGCTTTCCAAAGAGTGTTTAAATCGAAGAAAGTCGTTATTCTTGCATTGGTCCAAACAACCTTCGAACTGAATCAAAATTGTAAACTGTCTTGAATATAACCTCATTATTTCGCAAGTTCTTCATTTTATTCCTTTTGTGCTGAGATTTCCCGAGGCTATCTATTGTTTTAAACTATAAGTATGCAAAGTGTTCTCGGTAAGAGAAAACATCACCTGTATTTTTTCTTTCTAAGAGCTTCACTAATCATCAACAACACATCAAACAATAGGTATCGAAGTCTACAAAGATCAAGCTCGAAGAACGAAGACGTATCTCATGTCTAATGCAATAATTTTATTTTTGGTGTGTAGGGTAACTTCTCGATCAATCTCAGCACTAAAACTCAGAAAATTGAAAAGTCTTTAAAATCACTTCGATATAGTATTCCATTTTGAAAAAAATATTTTCTGAAAGGTTTTAATCATAATTTCCATGAGTTTTGAATTATTTAATAGTTTTTAATCTTATATCAATATGTTTTGGGTCAATGGAAGGGTTCTTGAGTGTCAAACTATTAATTTTCCAAAAATAAGGCTATTCAGCAATTTGTAAAAATTTTCCTGTTGGCACTAGCGCCTCGCCAGTGTTGATAGCCCGCTGATAGGGTTGTATAATAAAACATTTGTTTTTCTTGAAAATTGTCTATAGCGCGCTATCCCCTTTGATAACTCGCTATAAAGATGTTGCCCTGATCTTTCCCTTTTTAGTAAAGTTGGCAATAGCGCGCTATAGGCCTCGATAACTCGCTATAGGAAAGTCTGAAAAACTCGACCTCTCGGGTTTGTGTATATCGACCTGCTATCTTTCAATAGAGAACATGATACACAACCCAATAATCACACGCTATCCACGTTTGAGACAAAAATCAGATATTTCTAACGAGAAAAATGTGGCCACTTCTCCTTGCTCGACTTTTCTATACCTTACACAGTTTTGCCTAGTTATCATAATTGAAATATTCTCTGCTAACACCTTGATGATTCCCATTGTCTCGCACGCCCAAAAAAACTTTAGATAAAACAACGTTTGTAATTCAAATCTTTTTATGCTCTCTTCCTCTTTAACCTGCAACTATTAATTTTATCCAACCCTCATTCTCTGATTTCAAAAAAAAAACACGCACGATTTTTGCAAGTTAGACTGGCTTTCCAAAGAGTGTTTAAATCGAAGAAAGTCGTTATTCTTGCATTTGTCCAAACAACCTTCGAACTGAATCAAAATTGCAAACTGTCTTGAAGATAACCTCATTATTTCGCAAGTTCTTCATTTTAGTCCTTTTGTGCTGAGATTTCCAGAGGCTATCTATTGTTTTAAACTGTAAGTATGTAAAGTGTTCTCGGTAGGAGAAAACATCACCTGTATTTCTTCTTTCTAAGAGCTTGAACTAATCATCAACAACACATCAAACAATAGCTATCGAAGTCTACAAAGATCAAGCTCGAAGAACGAAGACATATCTCATGTCTAATGCAATAGTTTTTTCTTTGGTGTGTAGGGTAACTTCTTGATCAATTTCAGCACTAAAACTCAAAAAATTAAAAAGTCTTCAAAATCACTTCAATATAGTATTCCATTTTGAAAAAAATGTTTTCCGGAAGGTTTTAATCATAGTTTCAATGAGTTTTGAATTATTTAATAGTTTTTAATCTTATATCAATATGTTTTGGGTCAATGGAATGGTTCTTGAGTGTCAAACTATTAATTTTCCAAAAATGAGGCTATTAAGCAATTTGCAAAAATTTTCCTGTCAGCACTAGCGCCCTATCAGTGTTGATAGCCCGCTGATAGGGTTGTATAATAAAACATTTGTTTTTCTTGAAAATTGTCTATAGCGCGCTATCCCCTTTGATAACTCGCTATAAAGCTGTTGCCGTGATCTTTCCATTTTTAATAAAGTGGGCAATAGCGCGCTATAGGCCTCGATAACTTGCTATAGGAAAGTCTAAAAAACTCGAGCTCTCGAGTTTGTGTATATCGACCTGCTATCTTTCAATAGAGAACATGATACACAACCCAATAATAACACGCTATCCGCGTTTGAGGCAAAAATCAGATATTTCTAACGAGAAAAATGTGGCCACTTCTCCTTGCTCGACTTTTCTATACCTTACACAGTTTTGCCTAGTTATCTTAATTGAAATATTCTCTGCTAACACCTTGATGATTCCCATTGTCTCGCACGCCCAAAACAACTTTAGATTAAACAACGTTTTTAATTCAAATCATTTTGTACTCACTTCCTCTTTAACGTGCGACTACTAATTTTATAAAACCCTCATTCTCTGATTTTCAAAGATAGAACACGCACGATTTTTGGAAGTTAGACTGAGCTTTCCAAAGAGTGTTTAAATCGAAGAAAGTCGTTATTCTTGCATTGGTCCAAACAACCTTCGAACTGAATCAAAATTGTAAACTGTCTTGAATATAACCTCATTATTTCGCAAGTTCTTCATTTTATTCCTTTTGTGCTGAGATTTCCCGAGGCTATCTATTGTTTTAAACTGTAAGTATGCAAAGTGTTCTCGGTAAGAGAAAACATCACCTGTATTTTTTCTTTCTAAGAGCTTCACTAATCATCAACAACACATCAAACAATAGGTATCGAAGTCTACAAAGATCAAGCTCGAAGAACGAAGACGTATCTCATGTCTAATGCAATAATTTTATTTTTGGTGTGTAGGGTAACTTCTCGATCAATCTCAGCACTAAAACTCAGAAAATTGAAAAGTCTTTAAAATCACTTCGATATAGTATTCCATTTTGAAAAAAATATTTTCTGAAAGGTTTTAATCATAATTTCCATGAGTTTTGAATTATTTAATAGTTTTTAATCTTATATCAATATGTTTTGGGTCAATGGAAGGGTTCTTGAGTGTCAAACTATTAATTTTCCAAAAATAAGGCTATTCAGCAATTTGTAAAAATTTTCCTGTTGGCACTAGCGCCTCGCCAGTGTTGATAGCCCGCTGATAGGGTTGTACAATAAAACATTTGTTTTTCTTGAAAATTGTCTATAGCGCGCTATCCCCTTTGATAACTCGCTATAAAGATGTTGCCCTGATCTTTCCCTTTTTAGTAAAGTTGGCAATAGCGCGCTATAGGCCTCGATAACTCGCTATAGGAAAGTCTGAAAAACTCGACCTCTCGGGTTTGTGTATATCGACCTGCTATCTTTCAATAGAGAACATGATACACAACCCAATAATCACACGCTATCCACGTTTGAGACAAAAATCAGATATTTCTAACGAGAAAAATGTGGCCACTTCTCCTTGCTCGACTTTTCTATACCTTACACAGTTTTGCCTAGTTATCATAATTGAAATATTCTCTGCTAACACCTTGATGATTCCCATTGTCTCGCACGCCCAAAAAAACTTTAGATAAAACAACGTTTGTAATTCAAATCTTTTTATGCTCTCTTCCTCTTTAACCTGCAACTATTAATTTTATCCAACCCTCATTCTCTGATTTCAAAAAAAAAACACGCACGATTTTTGCAAGTTAGACTGGCTTTCCAAAGAGTGTTTAAATCGAAGAAAGTCGTTATTCTTGCATTTGTCCAAACAACCTTCGAACTGAATCAAAATTGCAAACTGTCTTGAAGATAACCTCATTATTTCGCAAGTTCTTCATTTTAGTCCTTTTGTGCTGAGATTTCCAGAGGCTATCTATTGTTTTAAACTGTAAGTTTGTAAAGTGTTCTCGGTAGGAGAAAACATCACCTGTATTTCTTCTTTCTAAGAGCTTGAACTAATCATCAACAACACATCAAACAATAGCTATCGAAGTCTACAAAGATCAAGCTCGAAGAACGAAGACATATCTCATGTCTAATGCAATAGTTTTTTCTTTGGTGTATAGGGTAACTTCTTGATCAATTTCAGCACTAAAACTTAAAAAATTAAAAAGTCTTCAAAATCACTTCAATATAGTATTCCATTTTGAAAAAAATGTTTTCCGGAAGGTTTTAATCATAGTTTCAATGAGTTTTGAATTATTTAATAGTTTTTAATCTTATATCAATATGTTTTGGGTCAATGGAATGGTTCTTGAGTGTCAAACTATTAATTTTCCAAAAATGAGGCTATTAAGCAATTTGCAAAAATTTTCCTGTCAGCACTAGCGCCCTATCAGTGTTGATAGCCCGCTGATAGGGTTGTATAATAAAACATTTGTTTTTCTTGAAAATTGTCTATAGCGCG
The DNA here is from genome assembly GCA_035771175.1 of Paratinospora sagittata. Classification (NCBI taxonomy): domain Eukaryota; kingdom Viridiplantae; phylum Streptophyta; class Magnoliopsida; order Ranunculales; family Menispermaceae; genus Paratinospora; species Paratinospora sagittata. The sequence continues at coordinate 46,479,346 of CM069594.1, read as the reverse complement.
CTATCCCCTTTGATAACTCGCTATAAAGCTGTTGCCGTGATCTTTCCATTTTTAATAAAGTGGGCAATAGCGCGCTATAGGCCTCGATAACTTGCTATAGGAAAGTCTAAAAAACTCGAGCTCTCGAGTTTGTGTATATCGACCTGTTATCTTTCAATAGAGAACATGATACACAACCCAATAATAACACGCTATCCGCGTTTGAGGCAAAAATCAGATATTTCTAACGAGAAAAATGTGGCCACTTCTCCTTGCTCGACTTTTCTATACCTTACACAGTTTTGCCTAGTTATCTTAATTGAAATATTCTCTGCTAACACCTTGATGATTCCCATTGTCTCGCACGCCCAAAACAACTTTATATTAAACAACGTTTTTAATTCAAATCATTTTGTACTCACTTCCTCTTTAACGTGCGACTACTAATTTTATAAAACCCTCATTCTCTGATTTTCAAAGATAGAACACGCACGATTTTTGCAAGTTAGATTGAGCTTTCCAAAGAGTGTTTAAATCGAAGAAAGTCGTTATTCTTGCATTGGTCCAAACAACCTTCGAACTGAATCAAAATTGTAAACTGTCTTGAATATAACCTCATTATTTCGCAAGTTCTTCATTTTATTCCTTTTGTGCTGAGATTTCCCGAGGCTATCTATTGTTTTAAACTGTAAGTATGCAAAGTGTTCTCGGTAAGAGAAAACATCACCTGTATTTTTTCTTTCTAAGAGCTTGAACTAATCATCAACAACACATCAAACAATAGCTATCGAAGTCTACAAAGATCAAGCTCGAGGAACGAAGACATATCTCATGTCTAATGCAATAGTTTTATCTTTGGTGTGTAGGGTAACTTCTCGATCAGTCTCAGCACTAAAACCCAGAAAATTGAAAAGTCTTCAAAATTACTTCGATATAGTATTCCATTTTGAAAAAAATGTTTTCCGGAAGGTTTGAATCATAATTTCAATGAGTTTTGAATTATTTAATAGTTTTTAATCTTATATCAATATGTTTTGAGTCAATGGAATGGTTATTGAGTGTCAAAATATTAATTTTCCAAAAATTAGGCTATATGGCAATTTGCATAAATTTTCCAGTTGGCACTAGCGCCCTATCAGTGTTGATAGCCCGCTGATTGGGTTGTATAATAAAACATTTGTTTTTCTTGAAAATTGTCTATAGCGCGCTATCCCCTTTGATAACTCGCTATAAAGATGTTGCCCTGATCTTCCATTTTTAGTAAATTGGGCAATAGCGCGCTATAGGCCTCGATAACTCGCTATAGGAAAGTCTGAAAAACTCGACCTCTCGGGTTTGTGTATATCGACATGCTATCTTTTAATAGAGAACATGATACACAACCCAATAATAACACGCTATCCACGTTTGAGACAAAAATCAGATATTTCTAACGAGAAAAATGTGGCCACTTCTCCTAGCTCGACTTTTCTATACCTTACACAGTTTTGCCTAGTAATCTTAATTGAAATATTCTCTGCTAACACCTTGATGATTCCCATTGTCTCGCACGCCCAAAACAACTTTAGATTAAACAACGTTTTTAATTCAAATCATTATGTACTCTCTTCCTCTTTAACCTGCAACTACTAATTTTATCAAACCCTCATTCTCTGATTTCAAAGAAAGAACACGCACGATTTTTGAAAGTTAGACTGGCTTTCCAAAGAGTGTTAAAATCGATCGTTAGTCTTGCATTTGTCCAAACAACCTTCGAACTGAATCAAAATTGCAAACTGTCTTGAAGATAACCTCATTATTTCGCAAGTTCTTCATTTTAGTCCTTTTGTGCTGAGATTTCCAGAGGCTATCTATTGTTTTAAACTGTAAGTATGTAAAGTGTTCTCGGTAGGAGAAAACATCACCTGTATTTCTTCTTTCTAAGAGCTTGAACTAATCATCAACAACACATCAAACAATAGCTATCGAAGTCTACAAAGATCAAGCTCGAAGAACGAAGACATATCTCATGTCTAATGCAATAGTTTTTTCTTTGGTGTGTAGGGTAACTTCTTGATCAATTTCAGCACTAAAACTCAAAAAATTAAAAAGTCTTCAAAATCACTTCAATATAGTATTCCATTTTGAAAAAAATGTTTTCCGGAAGGTTTTAATCATAGTTTCAATGAGTTTTGAATTATTTAATAGTTTTTAATCTTATATCAATATGTTTTGGGTCAATGGAATGGTTCTTGAGTGTCAAACTATTAATTTTCCAAAAATGAGGCTATTAAGCAATTTGCAAAAATTTTCCTGTCAGCACTAGCGCCCTATCAGTGTTGATAGCCCGCTGATAGGGTTGTATAATAAAACATTTGTTTTTCTTGAAAATTGTCTATAGCGCGCTATCCCCTTTGATAACTCGCTATAAAGCTGTTGCCGTGATCTTTCCATTTTTAATAAAGTGGGCAATAGCGCGCTATAGGCCTCGATAACTTGCTATAGGAAAGTCTAAAAAACTCGAGCTCTCGAGTTTGTGTATATCGACCTGCTATCTTTCAATAGAGAACATGATACACAACCCAATAATAACACGCTATCCGCGTTTGAGGCAAAAATCAGATATTTCTAACGAGAAAAATGTGGCCACTTCTCCTTGCTCGACTTTTCTATACCTTACACAGTTTTGCCTAGTTATCTTAATTGAAATATTCTCTGCTAACACCTTGATGATTCCCATTGTCTCGCACGCCCAAAACAACTTTAGATTAAACAACGTTTTTAATTCAAATCATTTTGTACTCACTTCCTCTTTAACGTGCGACTACTAATTTTATAAAACCCTCATTCTCTGATTTTCAAAGATAGAACACGCACGATTTTTGGAAGTTAGACTGAGCTTTCCAAAGAGTGTTTAAATCGAAGAATGTCGTTATTCTTGCATTGGTCCAAACAACCTTCGAACTGAATCAAAATTGTAAACTGTCTTGAATATAACCTCATTATTTCGCAAGTTCTTCATTTTATTCCTTTTGTGCTGAGATTTCCCGAGGCTATCTATTGTTTTAAACTGTAAGTATGCAAAGTGTTCTCGGTAAGAGAAAACATCACCTGTATTTTTTCTTTCTAAGAGCTTCACTAATCATCAACAACACATCAAACAATAGGTATCGAAGTCTACAAAGATCAAGCTCGAAGAACGAAGACGTATCTCATGTCTAATGCAATAGTTTTATTTTTGGTGTGTAGGGTAACTTCTCGATCAATCTCAGCACTAAAACTCAGAAAATTGAAAAGTCTTTAAAATCACTTCGATATAGTATTCCATTTTGAAAAAAATATTTTCTGAAAGGTTTTAATCATAATTTCCATGAGTTTTGAATTATTTAATAGTTTTTAATCTTATATCAATATGTTTTGGGTCAATGGAAGGGTTCTTGAGTGTCAAACTATTAATTTTCCAAAAATAAGGCTATTCAGCAATTTGTAAAAATTTTCCTGTTGGCACTAGCGCCTCGCCAGTGTTGATAGCCCGCTGATAGGGTTGTATAATAAAACATTTGTTTTTCTTGAAAATTGTCTATAGCGCGCTATCCCCTTTGATAACTCGCTATAAAGATGTTGCCCTGATCTTTCCCTTTTTAGTAAAGTTGGCAATAGCGCGCTATAGGCCTCGATAACTCGCTATAGGAAAGTCTGAAAAACTCGACCTCTCGGGTTTGTGTATATCGACCTGCTATCTTTCAATAGAGAGCATGATACACAACCCAATAATCACACGCTATCCACGTTTGAGACAAAAATCAGATATTTCTAACGAGAAAAATGTGGCCACTTCTCCTTGCTCGACTTTTCTATACCTTACACAGTTTTGCCTAGTTATCATAATTGAAATATTCTCTGCTAACACCTTGATGATTCCCATTGTCTCGCACGCCCAAAAAAACTTTAGATAAAACAACGTTTGTAATTCAAATCTTTTTATGCTCTCTTCCTCTTTAACCTGCAACTATTAATTTTATCCAACCCTCATTCTCTGATTTCAAAAAAAAAACACGCACGATTTTTGCAAGTTAGACTGGCTTTCCAAAGAGTGTTTAAATCGAAGAAAGTCGTTATTCTTGCATTTGTCCAAACAACCTTCGAACTGAATCAAAATTGCAAACTGTCTTGAAGATAACCTCATTATTTCGCAAGTTCTTCATTTTAGTCCTTTTGTGCTGAGATTTCCAGAGGCTATCTATTGTTTTAAACTGTAAGTTTGTAAAGTGTTCTCGGTAGGAGAAAACATCACCTGTATTTCTTCTTTCTAAGAGCTCGAACTAATCATCAACAACACATCAAACAATAGCTATCGAAGTCTACAAAGATCAAGCTCGAAGAACGAAGACATATCTCATGTCTAATGCAATAGTTTTTTCTTTGGTGTATAGGGTAACTTCTTGATCAATTTCAGCACTAAAACTTAAAAAATTAAAAAGTCTTCAAAATCACTTCAATATAGTATTCCATTTTGAAAAAAATGTTTTCCGGAAGGTTTTAATCATAGTTTCAATGAGTTTTGAATTATTTAATAGTTTTTAATCTTATATCAATATGTTTAGAGTCAATGGAATCGTTCTTCAGTGTCAAAATATTAATTTTCCAAAAATAAGGCTATTTAGCAATTCGCAAAAGTTTTCCAGTTGGCACTAGCGCCCTATCAGTGTTGATAGCCCGCTGAAAGGGTTGTATAATAAAACATTTGTTCTTCATGAAAATTTTCTATAGCGCGCTATCCCCTTTGATAACCCGCTATAAAGATGTTGCCGTGATCTTTCCATTTTTAGTAAAGTGGGCAATAGCGCGCTATAGGCCTCAATAACCCGCTATAGGAAAGTCTGAAAAACTCGAGCTCTCGGGTTTGTGTATATCGACCTGCTATCTTTCAATAGAGAACATGATACACAACCCAATAATAACACGCTGTCCACGTTTGACACAAAAATCAGATATTTCTAACGAGAAAAATGTGGCCACTTCTCGTTGCTCGACTTTTCTATACCTTACATAGTTTTTGCCTAGTTATCTTAATTGAAATATTCTCTGCTAACACCTTGATGATTCCCATTGTCTTGCACGCCCAAAATAACTTTAGATTAAACAACGTTTTTAATTCAAATCATTTTGTACTCACTTCCTCTTTAACGTGCGACTACAAATTTTATAAAACCCTCATTCTCTGATTTTCAAAGATAGAACACGCACGATTTTTGCAAGTTAGACTGAGCTTTCCAAAGAGTGTTTAAATCGAAGAAAGTCGTTATTCTTGCATTGGTCCAAACAACCTTCGAACTGAATCAAAATTGTAAACTGTCTTGAATATAACCTCATTATTTCGCAAGTTCTTCATTTTATTCCTTTTGTGCTGATATTTCCAGAGGCTATCTATTGTTTTAAACTGTAAGTATTTAAAGTGTTCTCGGTAAGAGAAAACATCACCTGTATTTCTTCTTTCTAAGAGCTTGAACTAATCATCAAGAACACATCAAACAATAGGTATCGAAGTCTACAAAGATCAAGCTCGAAGAACGAAGACATATCTCATGTCTAATGCAAGAGTTTTATCTTTGGTGTGTAGGGTAACTTCTCGATCAATCTCAGCACTAAAACTCAAAAAATTGAAAAGTCTTCAAAATCACTTTGATATAGTATTCCATTTTGAAAAAAATGTTTTACGAAAGGTTTTAATCATAATTTCAATGAGTTTTGAATTATTTAATAGTTTTTAATCTTATATCAATATGTTTAGAGTCAATGGAATCGTTCTTCAGTGTCAAAATATTAATTTTCCAAAAATAAGGCTATTTAGCAATTCGCAAAAATTTTCCAGTTGGCACTAGCGCCCTATCAGTGTTGATAGCCCGCTGAAAGGGTTGTATAATAAAACATTTGTTCTTCATGAAAATTTTCTATAGCGCGCTATCCCCTTTGATAACCCGCTATAAAGATGTTGCCGTGATCTTTCCATTTTTAGTAAAGTGGGCAATAGCGCGCTATAGGCCTCAATAACCCGCTATAGGAAAGTCTGAAAAACTCGAGCTCTCGGGTTTGTGTATATCGACCTGCTATCTTTCAATAGAGAACATGATACACAACCCAATAATAACACGCTGTCCACGTTTGACACAAAAATCAGATATTTCTAACGAGAAAAATGTGGCCACTTCTCGTTGCTCGACTTTTCTATACCTTACATAGTTTTTGCCTAGTTATCTTAATTGAAATATTCTCTGCTAACACCTTGATGATTCCCATTGTCTTGCACGCCCAAAATAACTTTAGATTAAACAACGTTTTTAATTCAAATCATTTTGTACTCACTTCCTCTTTAACGTGCGACTACAAATTTTATAAAACCCTCATTCTCTGATTTTCAAAGATAGAACACGCACGATTTTTGCAAGTTAGACTGAGCTTTCCAAAGAGTGTTTAAATCGAAGAAAGTCGTTATTCTTGCATTGGTCCAAACAACCTTCGAACTGAATCAAAATTGTAAACTGTCTTGAATATAACCTCATTATTTCGCAAGTTCTTCATTTTATTCCTTTTGTGCTGAGATTTCCCGAGGCTATCTATTGTTTTAAACTGTAAGTATGCAAAGTGTTCTCGGTAAGAGAAAACATCACCTGTATTTTTTCTTTCTAAGAGCTTCACTAATCATCAACAACACATCAAACAATAGGTATCGAAGTCTACAAAGATCAAGCTCGAAGAACGAAGACGTATCTCATGTCTAATGCAATAGTTTTATTTTTGGTGTGTAGGGTAACTTCTCGATCAATCTCAGCACTAAAACTCAGAAAATTGAAAAGTCTTTAAAATCACTTCGATATAGTATTCCATTTTGAAAAAAATATTTTCTGAAAGGTTTTAATCATAATTTCCATGAGTTTTGAATTATTTAATAGTTTTTAATCTTATATCAATATGTTTTGGGTCAATGGAAGGGTTCTTGAGTGTCAAACTATTAATTTTCCAAAAATAAGGCTATTCAGCAATTTGTAAAAATTTTCCTGTTGGCACTAGCGCCTCGCCAGTGTTGATAGCCCGCTGATAGGGTTGTATAATAAAACATTTGTTTTTCTTGAAAATTGTCTATAGCGCGCTATCCCCTTTGATAACTCGCTATAAAGATGTTGCCCTGATCTTTCCCTTTTTAGTAAAGTTGGCAATAGCGCGCTATAGGCCTCGATAACTCGCTATAGGAAAGTTTGAAAAACTCGACCTCTCGGGTTTGTGTATATCGACCTGCTATCTTTCAATAGAGAGCATGATACACAACCCAATAATCACACGCTATCCACGTTTGAGACAAAAATCAGATATTTCTAACGAGAAAAATGTGGCCACTTCTCCTTGCTCGACTTTTCTATACCTTACACAGTTTTGCCTAGTTATCATAATTGAAATATTCTCTGCTAACACCTTGATGATTCCCATTGTCTCGCACGCCCAAAAAAACTTTAGATAAAACAACGTTTGTAATTCAAATCTTTTTATGCTCTCTTCCTCTTTAACCTGCAACTATTAATTTTATCCAACCCTCATTCTCTGATTTCAAAAAAAAAACACGCACGATTTTTGCAAGTTAGACTGGCTTTCCAAAGAGTGTTTAAATCGAAGAAAGTCGTTATTCTTGCATTTGTCCAAACAACCTTCGAACTGAATCAAAATTGCAAACTGTCTTGAAGATAACCTCATTATTTCGCAAGTTCTTCATTTTAGTCCTTTTGTGCTGAGATTTCCAGAGGCTATCTATTGTTTTAAACTGTAAGTTTGTAAAGTGTTCTCGGTAGGAGAAAACATCACCTGTATTTCTTCTTTCTAAGAGCTCGAACTAATCATCAACAACACATCAAACAATAGCTATCGAAGTCTACAAAGATCAAGCTCGAAGAACGAAGACATATCTCATGTCTAATGCAATAGTTTTTTCTTTGGTGTATAGGGTAACTTCTTGATCAATTTCAGCACTAAAACTTAAAAAATTAAAAAGTCTTCAAAATCACTTCAATATAGTATTCCATTTTGAAAAAAATGTTTTCCGGAAGGTTTTAATCATAGTTTCAATGAGTTTTGAATTATTTAATAGTTTTTAATCTTATATCAATATGTTTAGAGTCAATGGAATCGTTCTTCAGTGTCAAAATATTAATTTTCCAAAAATAAGGCTATTTAGCAATTCGCAAAAGTTTTCCAGTTGGCACTAGCGCCCTATCAGTGTTGATAGCCCGCTGAAAGGGTTGTATAATAAAACATTTGTTCTTCATGAAAATTTTCTATAGCGCGCTATCCCCTTTGATAACCCGCTATAAAGATGTTGCCGTGATCTTTCCATTTTTAGTAAAGTGGGCAATAGCGCGCTATAGGCCTCAATAACCCGCTATAGGAAAGTCTGAAAAACTCGAGCTCTCGGGTTTGTGTATATCGACCTGCTATCTTTCAATAGAGAACATGATACACAACCCAATAATAACACGCTGTCCACGTTTGACACAAAAATCAGATATTTCTAACGAGAAAAATGTGGCCACTTCTCGTTGCTCGACTTTTCTATACCTTACATAGTTTTTGCCTAGTTATCTTAATTGAAATATTCTCTGCTAACACCTTGATGATTCCCATTGTCTTGCACGCCCAAAATAACTTTAGATTAAACAACGTTTTTAATTCAAATCATTTTGTACTCACTTCCTCTTTAACGTGCGACTACAAATTTTATAAAACCCTCATTCTCTGATTTTCAAAGATAGAACACGCACGATTTTTGCAAGTTAGACTGAGCTTTCCAAAGAGTGTTTAAATCGAAGAAAGTCGTTATTCTTGCATTGGTCCAAACAACCTTCGAACTGAATCAAAATTGTAAACTGTCTTGAATATAACCTCATTATTTCGCAAGTTCTTCATTTTATTCCTTTTGTGCTGATATTTCCAGAGGCTATCTATTGTTTTAAACTGTAAGTATTTAAAGTGTTCTCGGTAAGAGAAAACATCACCTGTATTTCTTCTTTCTAAGAGCTTGAACTAATCATCAAGAACACATCAAACAATAGGTATCGAAGTCTACAAAGATCAAGCTCGAAGAACGAAGACATATCTCATGTCTAATGCAAGAGTTTTATCTTTGGTGTGTAGGGTAACTTCTCGATCAATCTCAGCACTAAAACTCAAAAAATTGAAAAGTCTTCAAAATCACTTTGATATAGTATTCCATTTTGAAAAAAATGTTTTACGAAAGGTTTTAATCATAATTTCAATGAGTTTTGAATTATTTAATAGTTTTTAATCTTATATCAATATGTTTAGAGTCAATGGAATCGTTCTTCAGTGTCAAAATATTAATTTTCCAAAAATAAGGCTATTTAGCAATTCGCAAAAATTTTCCAGTTGGCACTAGCGCCCTATCAGTGTTGATAGCCCGCTGAAAGGGTTGTATAATAAAACATTTGTTCTTCATGAAAATTTTCTATAGCGCGCTATCCCCTTTGATAACCCGCTATAAAGATGTTGCCGTGATCTTTCCATTTTTAGTAAAGTGGGCAATAGCGCGCTATAGGCCTCAATAACCCGCTATAGGAAAGTCTGAAAAACTCGAGCTCTCGGGTTTGTGTATATCGACCTGCTATCTTTCAATAGAGAACATGATACACAACCCAATAATAACACGCTGTCCACGTTTGACACAAAAATCAGATATTTCTAACGAGAAAAATGTGGCCACTTCTCGTTGCTCGACTTTTCTATACCTTACATAGTTTTTGCCTAGTTATCTTAATTGAAATATTCTCTGCTAACACCTTGATGATTCCCATTGTCTTGCACGCCCAAAATAACTTTAGATTAAACAACGTTTTTAATTCAAATCATTTTGTACTCACTTCCTCTTTAACGTGCGACTACAAATTTTATAAAACCCTCATTCTCTGATTTTCAAAGATAGAACACGCACGATTTTTGCAAGTTAGACTGAGCTTTCCAAAGAGTGTTTAAATCGAAGAAAGTCGTTATTCTTGCATTGGTCCAAACAACCTTCGAACTGAATCAAAATTGTAAACTGTCTTGAATATAACCTCATTATTTCGCAAGTTCTTCATTTTATTCCTTTTGTGCTGAGATTTCCCGAGGCTATCTATTGTTTTAAACTGTAAGTATGCAAAGTGTTCTCGGTAAGAGAAAACATCACCTGTATTTTTTCTTTCTAAGAGCTTCACTAATCATCAACAACACATCAAACAATAGGTATCGAAGTCTACAAAGATCAAGCTCGAAGAACGAAGACGTATCTCATGTCTAATGCAATAGTTTTATTTTTGGTGTGTAGGGTAACTTCTCGATCAATCTCAGCACTAAAACTCAGAAAATTGAAAAGTCTTTAAAATCACTTCGATATAGTATTCCATTTTGAAAAAAATATTTTCTGAAAGGTTTTAATCATAATTTCCATGAGTTTTGAATTATTTAATAGTTTTTAATCTTATATCAATATGTTTTGGGTCAATGGAAGGGTTCTTGAGTGTCAAACTATTAATTTTCCAAAAATAAGGCTATTCAGCAATTTGTAAAAATTTTCCTGTTGGCACTAGCGCCTCGCCAGTGTTGATAGCCCGCTGATAGGGTTGTATAATAAAACATTTGTTTTTCTTGAAAATTGTCTATAGCGCGCTATCCCCTTTGATAACTCGCTATAAAGATGTTGCCCTGATCTTTCCCTTTTTAGTAAAGTTGGCAATAGCGCGCTATAGGCCTCGATAACTCGCTATAGGAAAGTTTGAAAAACTCGACCTCTCGGGTTTGTGTATATCGACCTGCTATCTTTCAATAGAGAGCATGATACACAACCCAATAATCACACGCTATCCACGTTTGAGACAAAAATCAGATATTTCTAACGAGAAAAATGTGGCCACTTCTCCTTGCTCGACTTTTCTATACCTTACACAGTTTTGCCTAGTTATCATAATTGAAATATTCTCTGCTAACACCTTGATGATTCCCATTGTCTCGCACGCCCAAAAAAACTTTAGATAAAACAACGTTTGTAATTCAAATCTTTTTATGCTCTCTTCCTCTTTAACCTGCAACTATTAATTTTATCCAACCCTCATTCTCTGATTTCAAAAAAAAAACACGCACGATTTTTGCAAGTTAGACTGGCTTTCCAAAGAGTGTTTAAATCGAAGAAAGTCGTTATTCTTGCATTTGTCCAAACAACCTTCGAACTGAATCAAAATTGCAAACTGTCTTGAAGATAACCTCATTATTTCGCAAGTTCTTCATTTTAGTCCTTTTGTGCTGAGATTTCCAGAGGCTATCTATTGTTTTAAACTGTAAGTTTGTAAAGTGTTCTCGGTAGGAGAAAACATCACCTGTATTTCTTCTTTCTAAGAGCTCGAACTAATCATCAACAACACATCAAACAATAGCTATCGAAGTCTACAAAGATCAAGCTCGAAGAACGAAGACATATCTCATGTCTAATGCAATAGTTTTTTCTTTGGTGTATAGGGTAACTTCTTGATCAATTTCAGCACTAAAACTTAAAAAATTAAAAAGTCTTCAAAATCACTTCAATATAGTATTCCATTTTGAAAAAAATGTTTTCCGGAAGGTTTTAATCATAGTTTCAATGAGTTTTGAATTATTTAATAGTTTTTAATCTTATATCAATATGTTTAGAGTCAATGGAATCGTTCTTCAGTGTCAAAATATTAATTTTCCAAAAATAAGGCTATTTAGCAATTCGCAAAAGTTTTCCAGTTGGCACTAGCGCCCTATCAGTGTTGATAGCCCGCTGAAAGGGTTGTATAATAAAACATTTGTTCTTCATGAAAATTTTCTATAGCGCGCTATCCCCTTTGATAACCCGCTATAAAGATGTTGCCGTGATCTTTCCATTTTTAGTAAAGTGGGCAATAGCGCGCTATAGGCCTCAATAACCCGCTATAGGAAAGTCTGAAAAACTCGAGCTCTCGGGTTTGTGTATATCGACCTGCTATCTTTCAATAGAGAACATGATACACAACCCAATAATAACACGCTGTCCACGTTTGACACAAAAATCAGATATTTCTAACGAGAAAAATGTGGCCACTTCTCGTTGCTCGACTTTTCTATACCTTACATAGTTTTTGCCTAGTTATCTTAATTGAAATATTCTCTGCTAACACCTTGATGATTCCCATTGTCTTGCACGCCCAAAATAACTTTAGATTAAACAACGTTTTTAATTCAAATCATTTTGTACTCACTTCCTCTTTAACGTGCGACTACAAATTTTATAAAACCCTCATTCTCTGATTTTCAAAGATAGAACACGCACGATTTTTGCAAGTTAGACTGAGCTTTCCAAAGAGTGTTTAAATCGAAGAAAGTCGTTATTCTTGCATTGGTCCAAACAACCTTCGAACTGAATCAAAATTGTAAACTGTCTTGAATATAACCTCATTATTTCGCAAGTTCTTCATTTTATTCCTTTTGTGCTGATATTTCCAGAGGCTATCTATTGTTTTAAACTGTAAGTATTTAAAGTGTTCTCGGTAAGAGAAAACATCACCTGTATTTCTTCTTTCTAAGAGCTTGAACTAATCATCAAGAACACATCAAACAATAGGTATCGAAGTCTACAAAGATCAAGCTCGAAGAACGAAGACATATCTCATGTCTAATGCAAGAGTTTTATCTTTGGTGTGTAGGGTAACTTCTCGATCAATCTCAGCACTAAAACTCAAAAAATTGAAAAGTCTTCAAAATCACTTTGATATAGTATTCCATTTTGAAAAAAATGTTTTACGAAAGGTTTTAATCATAATTTCAATGAGTTTTGAATTATTTAATAGTTTTTAATCTTATATCAATATGTTTAGAGTCAATGGAATCGTTCTTCAGTGTCAAAATATTAATTTTCCAAAAATAAGGCTATTTAGCAATTCGCAAAAATTTTCCAGTTGGCACTAGCGCCCTATCAGTGTTGATAGCCCGCTGAAAGGGTTGTATAATAAAACATTTGTTCTTCATGAAAATTTTCTATAGCGCGCTATCCCCTTTGATAACCCGCTATAAAGATGTTGCCGTGATCTTTCCATTTTTAGTAAAGTGGGCAATAGCGCGCTATAGGCCTCAATAACCCGCTATAGGAAAGTCTGAAAAACTCGAGCTCTCGGGTTTGTGTATATCGACCTGCTATCTTTCAATAGAGAACATGATACACAACCCAATAATAACACGCTGTCCACGTTTGACACAAAAATCAGATATTTCTAACGAGAAAAATGTGGCCACTTCTCGTTGCTCGACTTTTCTATACCTTACATAGTTTTTGCCTAGTTATCTTAATTGAAATATTCTCTGCTAACACCTTGATGATTCCCATTGTCTTGCACGCCCAAAATAACTTTAGATTAAACAACGTTTTTAATTCAAATCATTTTGTACTCACTTCCTCTTTAACGTGCGACTACAAATTTTATAAAACCCTCATTCTCTGATTTTCAAAGATAGAACACGCACGATTTTTGCAAGTTAGACTGAGCTTTCCAAAGAGTGTTTAAATCGAAGAAAGTCGTTATTCTTGCATTGGTCCAAACAACCTTCGAACTGAATCAAAATTGTAAACTGTCTTGAATATAACCTCATTATTTCGCAAGTTCTTCATTTTATTCCTTTTGTGCTGAGATTTCCCGAGGCTATCTATTGTTTTAAACTGTAAGTATGTAAAGTGTTCTCGGTAAGAGAAAACATCACCTGTATTTTTTCTTTCTAAGAGCTTGAACTAATCATCAACAACACATCAAACAATAGGTATCGAAGTCTATAAACATCAAGCTCGAAGAACGAAGACATACCTCATGTCTAATGCAATAGTTTTATCTTTGGTGTGTAGGGTAACTTCGATATAGTATTCCATTTTGAAAAAAATGTTTTTCGGAAGGTTTTTATAATAATTTCTATGAGTTTTGAATTGTTTAATAGTTTTTAATCTTATATCAATATGTTTTGGGTCAATGGAATGGTTTTTGGGTGTCAAACTATTAATTTTCCAAAAATAAGGCTATTTAGCAATTTGCAAATATTTTCCTGTCGGCACTAGCGCCCTATCAGTGTTGATAGCCCGCTGATAGGGTTGTATAATAAAACATTTGTTTTTCTTGAAAATTGTCTATAACGAGTTATCCCCTTTGATAACTCGCTATAAAGCTGTTGCCGTGATCTTTCCATTTTTAGTAAAGTGGGAAATAGCGCGCTATAGGCCTCGATAACTTGCAATCGGAAAGTCTGAAAAACTCGAGCTCTCGGGTTTGTGTATATCGACTTGCTATCTTTCAATAGAGAACATGATACACAACCCAATAATAACACGCTATCCACATTTGAGACAAAAATTAGGTATTTCTAACGAGAAAAATGTGGCCACCTCGCATTGCTCGACTTTTCTATACCTTACACAATTTTGCCTGGTTATCTTAATTGAAATATTCTCGGTAAGAGAAACCATCACCTGTATTTCTTTTTTCTAAGAGCTTGAACTAATCATCAACAACACATCAAACAATAGCTATCGAAGTCTACAAAGATCAAGCTCGAAGAACGAAGACATATCTCATGTCTAATGCAATAGTTTTATCTTTGGTGTGTAGGGTAACTTCTTGATCAATTTCAGCACTAAAACTCAGAAAATTAAAAAGACTTCAAAACCACTTCAATATAGTAGTCCATTTTGAAAAAAATGTTTTCCGGAAGGTTTTGATCATAATTTCAATGAGTTTTGAATTATTTATTAGTTTTAAATCTTATATCGATATGTTTTGAGTCACATGAATGGTTCTTGAGTGTCAAAATATTAATTTTCCAAAAATAAGGCAATTTAGCAATTTGCAAAAATTTTCCAGTTGGCACTAGCGCCCTATCAGTGTTGATAGCCCGCTGATAGGGTTGTATAATAAAACATTTGTTTTTCTTGAAATTTTTCTATAGCGCGCCATCCCCTTTGATAACTCGCTATAAAGCTGTTGCCGTCATCTTTCCATTTTTAGTAAAGTGGGCAATAGCGCGCTATAGGCCTCGATAACTTCTCCTTGCTCGACTTTTCTATACCTTACACAGTTTTGCCTAGTTATCTTAATTGAAATATTCTCTGCTAACACCTTGATGATTCGCATTGTCTCGCACGCCCAAAAACTTTAGATTAAACAACGTTTTTAATTCAAATTATTTTGTACTCTCTTCCTCTTTAACTTGCAACTACTAATTTTATCAAACCCTCATTCTCTGATTTCAAAGAAAGAACACGCACGATTTTTGCAAGTTAGACTGAGCTTTCCAAAGAGTGTTTAAATCGAAGAAAGTCGTTATTCTTGCATTGGTCCAAACAACCTTCGAACTGAATCAAAATTGTAAACTGTCTTGAATATAACCTCATTATTTCGCAAGTTCTTCATTTTATTCCTTTTGTGCTGAGATTTCCCGAGGCTATCTATTGTTTTAAACTGTAAGTATGTAAAGTGTTCTCGGTAAGAGAAAACATCACCTGTATTTTTTCTTTCTAAGAGCTTGAACTAATCATCAACAACACATCAAACAATAGCTATCGAAGTCTACAAAGATCAAGCTCGAAGAACGAAGACATATCTCATGTCTAATGCAATAGTTTTATCTTTGGTGTGTAGGGTAACTTCTCGATCAATCTCAGCACTAAAACCCAGAAAATTGAAAAGTCTTCAAAATTACTTCGATATAGTATTCCATTTTGAAAAAAATGTTTTCCGGAAGGTTTGAATCATAATTTCAATGAGTTTTGAATTATTTAATAGTTTTTAATCTTATATCAATATGTTTTGAGTCAATGGAATGGTTATTGAGTGTCAAAATATTAATTTTCCAAAAATTAGGCTATATGGCAATTTGCAAAAATTTTCCAGTTGGCACTAGCGCCCTATCAGTGTTGATAGCCCGCTGATTGGGTTGTATAATAAAACATTTGTTTTTCTTGAAAATTGTCTATAGCGCGCTATCCCCTTTGATAACTCGCTATAAAGATGTTGCCCTGATCTTCCATTTTTAGTAAATTGGGCAATAGCGCGCTATAGGCCTCGATAACTCGCTATAGGAAAGTCTGAAAAACTCGACCTCTCGGGTTTGTGTATATCGACATGTTATCTTTTAATAGAGAACATGATACACAACCCAATAATAACACGCTATCCACGTTTGAGACAAAAATCAGATATTTCTAACGAGAAAAATGTGGCCACTTCTCCTAGCTCGACTTTTCTATACCTTACACAGTTTTGCCTAGGTATCTTAATTGAAATATTCTCTGCTAACACCTTGATGATTCCCATTGTCTCGCACGCCCAAAACAACTTTAGATTAAACAACGTTTTTAATTCAAATCATTATGTACTCTCTTCCTCTTTAACCTGCAACTACTAATTTTATCAAACCCTCATTCTCTGATTTCAAAGAAAGAACACGCACGATTTTTGAAAGTTAGACTGGCTTTCCAAAGAGTGTTAAAATCGATCGTTAGTCTTGCATTTGTCCAAACAACCTTCGAACTGAATCAAAATTGCAAACTGTCTTGAAGATAACCTCATTATTTCGCAAGTTCTTCATTTTATTCCTTTTGTGCTGAGATTTCCAGAGGCTATCTATTGTTTTAAATTGTAAGTATGTAAAGTGTTCTCGGTAGGAGAAAACATCACCTGTATTTCTTCTTTCTAAGAGCTTGAACTAATCATCAACAACACATCAAACAATAGCTATCGAAGTCTACAAAGATCAAGCTCGAAGAACGAAGACATATCTCATGTCTAATGCAATAGTTTTTTCTTTGGTGTGTAGGGTAACTTCTTGATCAATTTCAGCACTAAAACTCAAAAAATTAAAAAGCCTTCAAAATCACTTCAATATAGTATTCCATTTTGAAAAAAATGTTTTCCGGAAGGTTTTAATCATAGTTTCAATGAGTTTGGAATTATTTAATAGTTTTTAATCTTATATCAACATGTTTTGGGTCAATGGAATGGTTCTTGAGTGTCAAACTATTAATTTTCCAAAAATGAGCCTATTAAGCAATTTGCAAAAATTTTCCTGTCAGCACTAGCGCCCTATCAGTGTTGATAGCCCGCTGATAGGGTTGTATAATAAAACATTTGTTTTTCTTGAAAATTGTCTATAGCGCGCTATCCCCTTTGATAACTCGCTATAAAGCTGTTGCCGTGATCTTTCCATTTTTAATAAAGTGGGCAATAGCGCGCTATAGGCCTCGATAACTTGCTATAGGAAAGTCTAAAAAACTCGAGCTCTCGAGTTTGTGTATATCGACCTGCTATCTTTCAATAGAGAACATGATACACAACCCAATAATAACACGCTATCCGCGTTTGAGGCAAAAATCAGATATTTCTAACGAGAAAAATGTGGCCACTTCTCCTTGCTCGACTTTTCTATACCTTACACAGTTTTGCCTAGTTATCTTAATTGAAATATTCTCTGCTAACACCTTGATGATTCCCATTGTCTCGCACGCCCAAAACAACTTTAGATTAAACAACGTTTTTAATTCAAATCATTTTGTACTCACTTCCTCTTTAACGTGCGACTACTAATTTTATAAAACCCTCATTCTCTGATTTTCAAAGATAGAACACGCACGATTTTTGCAAGTTAGACTGAGCTTTCCAAAGAGTGTTTAAATCGAAGAAAGTCGTTATTCTTGCATTGGTCCAAACAACCTTCGAACTGAATCAAAATTGTAAACTGTCTTGAATATAACCTCATTATTTCGCAAGTTCTTCATTTTATTCCTTTTGTGCTGAGATTTCCCGAGGCTATCTATTGTTTTAAACTGTAAGTATGCAAAGTGTTCTCGGTAAGAGAAAACATCACCTGTATTTTTTCTTTCTAAGAGCTTGAACTAATCATCAACAACACATCAAACAATAGGTATCGAAGTCTACAAAGATCAAGCTCGAAGAACGAAGACGTATCTCATGTCTAATGCAATAGTTTTATTTTTGGTGTGTAGGGTAACTTCTCGATCAATCTCAGCACTAAAACTCAGAAAATTGAAAAGTCTTTAAAATCACTTCGATATAGTATTCCATTTTGAAAAAAATATTTTCTGAAAGGTTTTAATCATAATTTCAATGAGTTTTAAATTATTTAATAGTTTTTAATCTTATATCAATATGTTTTGGGTCAATGGAAGGGTTCTTGAGTGTCAAACTATTAATTTTCCAAAAATAAGGCTATTCAGCAATTTGTAAAAATTTTCCTGTTGGCACTAGCGCCTCGCCAGTGTTGATAGCCCGCTGATAGGGTTGTATAATAAAACATTTGTTTTTCTTGAAAATTGTCTATAGCGCGCTATCCCCTTTGATAACTCGCTATAAAGATGTTGCCCTGATCTTTCCCTTTTTAGTAAAGTTGGCAATAGCGCGCTATAGGCCTCGATAACTCGCTATAGGAAAGTCTGAAAAACTCGACCTCTTGGGTTTGTGTATATCGACCTGCTATCTTTCAATAGAGAACATGATACACAAGCCAATAATCACACGCTATCCACGTTTGAGACAAAAATCAGATATTTCTAACGAGAAAAATGTGGCCACTTCTCCTTGCTCGACTTTTCTATACCTTACACAGTTTTGCCTAGTTATCATAATTGAAATATTCTCTGCTAACACCTTGATGATTCCCATTGTCTCGCACGCCCAAAAAAACTATAGATAAAACAACGTTTGTAATTCAAATCTTTTTATGCTCTCTTCCTCTTTAACCTGCAACTATTAATTTTATCCAACCCTCATTCTCTGATTTCAAAAAAAAAACACGCACGATTTTTGCAAGTTAGACTGGCTTTCCAAAGAGTGTTTAAATCGAAGAAAGTCGTTATTCTTGCATTTGTCCAAACAACCTTCGAATTGAATAAAAAATGCAAACTGTCTTGAAGATAACCTCATTATTTCGCAAGTTCTTCATTTTATTCCTTTTGTGCTGATATTTCCAGAGGCTATCTATTGTTTTAAACTGTAAGTATTTAAAGTGTTCTCGGTAAGAGAAAACATCACCTGTATTTCTTCTTTCTAAGAGCTTGAACTAATCATCAAGAACACATCAAACAATAGGTATCGAAGTCTACAAAGATCAAGCTCGAAGAACGAAGACATATCTCATGTCTAATGCAAGAGTTTTATCTTTGGTGTGTAGGGTAACTTCTCGATCAATCTCAGTACTAAAACTCAAAAAATTGAAAAGTCTTCAAAATCACTTTGATATAGTATTCCATTTTGAAAAAAATGTTTTACGAAAGGTTTTAATCATAATTTCAATGAGTTTTGAATTATTTAATAGTTTTTAATCTTATATCAATATGTTTTGAGTCAATGGAATCGTTCTTCAGTGTCAAAATATTAATTTTCCAAAAATAAGGCTATTTAGCAATTCGCAAAAATTTTCCAGTTGGCACTAGCGCCCTATCAGTGTTGATAGCCCGCTGAAAGGGTTGTATAATAAAACATTTGTTCTTCATGAAAATTTTCTATAGCGCGCTATCCCCTTTGATAACCCGCTATAAAGATGTTGCCGTGATCTTTCCATTTTTAGTAAAGTGGGCAATAGCGCGCTATAGGCCTCAATAACTCGCTATAGGAAAGTCTGAAAAACTCGAGCTCTCGGGTTTGTGTATTTCGACCTGCTATCTTTCAATAGAGAACATGATACACAACCCAATAATAACACGCTATCCACGTTTGACACAAAAATCAGATATTTCTGACGAGAAAAATGTGGCCACTTCTCGTTGCTCGACTTTTCTATACCTTACATAGTTTTTGCCTAGTTATCTTAATTGAAATATTCTCTGCTAACACCTTGATGATTCCCATTGTCTCGCACGCCCAAAACAACTTTAGATTAAACAACGTTTTTAATTCAAATCATTTTGTACTCACTTCCTCTTTAACGTGCGACTACTAATTTTATAAAACCCTCATTCTCTGATTTTCAAAGATAGAACACGCACGATTTTTGCAAGTTAGACTGAGCTTTCCAAAGAGTGTTTAAATCAAAAAAAGTCGTTATTCTTGCATTTGTCCAAACAACCTTCGATTTGAATTAAAATTGCAAACTGTCTTGAAGATAACCTCATTATTTCGCAAGTTCTTCATTTTATTCCTTTTGTGCTGAGATTTCCAGAGGCTATTATTTGTTTTAAACTGTAAGTATGGGAACTGTTCTCGGTAAGAGAAAACATCACCTGTATTTTTTTTTTCTAAGAGCTTGAACTAATCATCAAGAACAAATCAAACAATAGGTATCGAAGTCTACAAAAGATCAAGCTCGAAGAACGAAGACATATCTCATGTCTAATGCAATAGTTTTATCTTTTGTGTGTAGGGTAACTTCTCGATCAATCACAGCACTAAAACTCAGAAAATTGAAAAGTCTTGAAAATCACTTTGATATAGTATTCCATTTTGAAAAAAATGTTTTCCGGAAGGTTTTAATCATAATTTCAATGAGTTTTGAATTATTTAATAGTTTTTAATCTTATATCAATATGTTTTGAGTCAATGGAATCGTTCTTGAGTGTCAAAATATTAATTTTCCAAAAATAAGGCTATTTAACAATTTGCAAAAATTTTCCAGTTCGCACTAGCGCCCTATCAGTGTTGATAGCCCGCTGATAGGGTTGTATAATAAAACATTTATTTTTCTTGAAAATTGTCTATAGCGCGCTATCCCCTTTGATAACTCGCTATAAAGCTGTTGCCGTGATCTTTCTATTTTTAGTAAAGTGGGCAATAGCGCGCTATAGGCCTCGATAACTCGCTATAGGAAGGTCTGAAAAACTCGAGCTCTCGAGTTTGTGTATATAGACCTGCTATCTTTCAATAGAGAACATGATACACAACCTAATAATAACACGCTATCCACGTTTGAGACAAAAATCAGATATTTCTAACGAGAAAAATGTGGCTACTTCTCCTCGCTCGACTTTTCTATACCTTACACAGTTTTGCCTGGTTATCTTAATGGAAATATTATCTACTAACACCTTGATGATTCCCATTGTCTCGCACGCCCAAAACAACTTTAGATTAAACAACGTTTTTAACTCAAATCATTTTGTACTCTTTTCCTCTTTAACCTGCAACTACTAATTTTATAAAACCCTCATTCTCTGATTTTCAAAGATAGAACACGCACGATTGTTGCAAGTTCGACTGAGCTTTCCCAAGAGTGGTTAAATCGAAGAAAGTCGTTATTCTTGCATTTGTCCAAACAACCTTCGAACTGAATCAAAATTGCAAACTGTCTTGAAGATAACCACATTATTTCGCAAGTTCTTCATTTTATTCCTTTTGTGCTGAGATTTCCAGAGGCTATCTATTGTTTTAAACTGTAAGTATGGGAACTGTTCTCGGTAAGAGAAAACATCACCTGTATTTTTCTTTTCTAAGAGCTTGAACTAATCATCAAGAACACATCAAACAATAGGTATCGAAGTCTACAAAGATCAAGCTCAAAGAACGAAGACATATCTCATGTCTAATGCAATAGTTTTATCTTTGGTGTGTAGGGTAACTTCTCGATCAATCTCAGCACTAAAACTCAAAAAATTGAAAAGTTTTCAAATTCACTTTGATATAGTATTCCATTTTGAAAAAAATGTTTTCCGAAAGGTTTTAATCATAATTTCAATGAGTTTTGAATTATTTAATAGTTTTTAATCTTATGTCAATATGTTTTGAGTCAATGGAATGGTTCTTGTGTGTCAAAATAGTAATTTTCCAAAAATAAGGCTATTTAGGAATTTGCAAAAAATTTTCAGTTGGCACTAGCTCCCTATCAGTGTTGATAGCCCGCTGAAAGGGTTGTATAATAAAACATTTGTTCTTCTTAAAAATTTTCTATAGCGCGCTATCCCCTTTGATAACCCGCTATAAACATGTTGCCGTGATCTTTCCATTTTTAGTAAAGTGGGCAATAGCGCGCTATAGGCCTCAATAACTCGCTATAGGAAAGTCTGAAAAACTCGAGCTCTTGGGTTTGTGTATATCGACCTGCTATCTTTCAATAGAGAACATGATACATAACCCAATAATAACACGCTATCCACGTTTGACACAAAAATCAGATATTTCTAACGAGAAAGATGTGGCCACTTCTCCTTGCTCGACTTTTCTATACCTTACACAGTTTTTGCCTCGTTATCTTAATTGAAATATTCTCTGCTAACACCTTGATGATTCCCATTGTCTTGCACGCCCAAAATAACTTTAGATTAAACAACGTTTTTAATTCAAATCATTTTGTACTCTCTTCCTCTTTAACCTGCAACTACTAATTTTATAAAACCCTCATTCTCTGATTTTCAAAGATAGAACACGCACGATTTTTGCAAGTTCGACTGAGCTTTCCAAAGAGTGTTTAAATCGAAAAAAGTCGTTACTCTTGCATTTGTCCAAACAACCTTCGAACTGAATGAAAATTGCAAACTGTCTTGAAGATAACCTCATTATTTCGCAAGTTCTTCATTTTATACCTTTTGTGCTGAGATTTCCAGAGGCTATCTATTGTTTTAAACTGTAAGTATGGGAACTGTTCTCGGTAAGAGAAAACATCACCTGTATTTTTTTTTCTAAGAGCTTGAACTAATTATCAAGAACACATCAAACAATAGGTATCGAAGTCTACAAAGATCAAGCTCGAAGAACGAAGACATATCTCACGTCTAATGCCATAGTTTTATCTTTGGTGTGTAGGGTAACTTCTCGATCAATCTCAGCACTAAAACACAGAAAATTGAAAAATCTTCAAAATCACTTTGATATAGTATTCCATTTTGAAAAAAATGTTTTCCGGAAGGTTTTAATCGTAATTTCAATGAGTTTTGAATTATTTAATAGTTTTTAATCTTATATCAATATGTTTTGAGTCAATGGAATCGTTCTTGAGTGTCAAAATATTAATTTTCCGAAAATGAGGCTATTTAGCAATTCGCAAAAATTTTCCAGTTGGCACTAGCGCCCTATCTGTGTTGATAGCCCACTGATAGGGTTGTATAATAAAACATTTGTTTTTCTAGAAAATTGTCTGTAGCGCGCTATCCCCTTTGATAACGCGCGATAAAGCTGTTGCTGTGATCTTTCTATTTTTAGTAAAGTGGGCAATAGCGCTCTATAGGCCTCGATAACTCGCTATAGGAAGGTCTGAAAAACTCGAGCACTCGAGTTTGTGTATATAGACCTGCTATCTTTCAATAGAGAACATGATACACAACCCAAAAATAACACGCTATCCACGTTTGAGACAAAAATCAGATATTTCTAACGAGAAAAATGTGGCCACTTCTCCTCGCTCGACTTTTCTATACCTTACATAGTTTTGCCTGGTTATCTTAATGGAAATATTATCTACTAACACCTTGATGATTCCCATTGTCTCGCACGCCCAAAACAATTTTAGATTAAACAACGTTTTTAATTCAAATCATTTTGTACTCTCTTCCTCTTTAACCTGCAACTACTAATTTTATAAAACCCTCATTCTATGATTTTCAAAGATAGAACACGCACGATTTTTGCAAGTTCGACTGAGCTTTCCAAAGAGTGGTTAAATCGAAGAAAGTCGTTATTCTTGCATTTGTCCAAACAACCTTCGAACTGAATGAAAATTGCAAACTGTCTTGAAGATAACCTCATTATTTCGCAAGTTCTTCATTTTATTCCTTTTGTGCTGAGATTTCCAGAGGCTATCTATTGTTTTAAACTGTAAGTATGGGAACTGTTCTCGGTAAGAGAAAACATCACCTGTATTTTTTTTCTAAGAGCTTGAACTAATCATCAAGAACACATCAAACAATAGGTATCGAAGTCTACAAAGATCAAGCTCGAAAAACGAAGACATATCTCACGTCTAATGCAATAGTTTTATCTTTGGTGTGTAGGGTAACTTCTCGATCAATCTCAGCACTAAAACTCAGAAAATTGAAAAATCTTCAAAATCACTTTGATATAGTATTCCATTTTGAAAAAAATGTTTTCCGGAAGGTTTTAATCATAATTTCAATGAGTTTTGAATTATTTAATAGTTTTTAATCTTATATCAATATGTTTTTAGTCAATGGAATCGTTCTTGAGTGTCAAAATAGTAATTTTCCAAAAATAAGGCTATTTAGGAATTTGCAACAATTTTCCAGTTGGCACTAGCTCCCTATCAGTGTTGATAGCCCACTGAAAGGGTTGTATAATAAAACATTTGTTCTTCTTGAAAATTGTCTATAGCGCGCTATCCCCTTTGATAACTCGCTATAAACATGTTGCCGTGATCTTTCTATTTTTAGTAAAGTGGGCAATAGCGCGCTATAGGCCTCAATAACTCGTATAGGAAAGTCTGAAAAACTCGAGCTCTCGGGTTTGTGTATATCGACCTGCTATCTTTCAATAGAGAACATGATACACAACCCAAAAATAACACGCTATCCACGTTTGAGACAAAAATCAGATATTTCTAACGAGAAAAATGTGGCCACTTCTCCTTGCTCGACTTTTCTATACCTTACACAGTTTTTGCCAAGTTATCTTAATTGAAATATTCTCTGCTAACACCTTGATGATTCCCATTGTCTCGCACGCCCAAAATAACTTTAGATTAAACAACGTTTTTAATTCAAATCATTTTGTACTCTCTTCCTCTTTAACCTGCAACTACTAATTTTATTAAACCCTCATTCTCTGATTTTCAAAGATAGAACACCCACGATTTTTGCAAGTTAGACTGAGCTTTCCAAAGAGTGTTTAAATCGAAGAAAGTCGTTATTCTTGCATTTGTCCAAACAACCTTCGAACTGAATCAAAATTGCAAACTGTCTTGAAGATAACCTCATTATTTCGCAAGTTCTTCATTTTATTCCTTTTGTGCTGAGATTTCCAGAGGCTAGCTATTGTTTTAAACTGTAAGTATGGGAACTGTTCTCGGTAAGAGAAAACATCACCTGTATTTTTTTTTCAAAGAGCTTGAACTAATCATCAAGAACACATCATACAATAGGTATCGAAGTCTACAAAGATCAAGCTCAAAAAACGAAGACATATCTCATGTCTAATGCAATAGTTTTATCTTTGGTGTGTAGGGTAACTTCTCGATCAATCTCAGCACTAAAACACAGAAAATTGAAAAATCTTCAAAATCACTTTGATATAGTATTCCATTTTGAAAAAAATGTTTTCCGGAAGGTTTTAATCGTAATTTCAATGAGTTTTGAATTATTTAATAGTTTTTAATCTTATATCAATATGTTTTGAGTCAATGGAATCGTTCTTGAGTGTCAAAATATTAATTTTCCGAAAATGAGGCTATTTAGCAATTCGCAAAAATTTTCCAGTTGGCACTAGCGCCCTATCTGTGTTGATAGCCCACTGATAGGGTTGTATAATAAAACATTTGTTTTTCTAGAAAATTGTCTGTAGCGCGCTATCCCCTTTGATAACGCGCGATAAAGCTGTTGCTGTGATCTTTCTATTTTTAGTAAAGTGGGCAATAGCGCTCTATAGGCCTCGATAACTCGCTATAGGAAGGTCTGAAAAACTCGAGCACTCGAGTTTGTGTATATAGACCTGCTATCTTTCAATAGAGAACATGATACACAACCCAAAAATAACACGCTATCCACGTTTGAGACAAAAATCAGATATTTCTAACGAGAAAAATGTGGCCACTTCTCCTCGCTCGACTTTTCTATACCTTACATAGTTTTGCCTGGTTATCTTAATGGAAATATTATCTACTAACACCTTGATGATTCCCATTGTCTCGCACGCCCAAAACAATTTTAGATTAAACAACGTTTTTAATTCAAATCATTTTGTACTCTCTTCCTCTTTAACCTGCAACTACTAATTTTATAAAACCCTCATTCTATGATTTTCAAAGATAGAACACGCACGATTTTTGCAAGTTCGACTGAGCTTTCCAAAGAGTGGTTAAATCGAAGAAAGTCGTTATTCTTGCATTTGTCCAAACAACCTTCGAACTGAATGAAAATTGCAAACTGTCTTGAAGATAACCTCATTATTTCGCAAGTTCTTCATTTTATTCCTTTTGTGCTGAGATTTCCAGAGGCTATCTATTGTTTTAAACTGTAAGTATGGGAACTGTTCTCGGTAAGAGAAAACATCACCTGTATTTTTTTTCTAAGAGCTTGAACTAATCATCAAGAACACATCAAACAATAGGTATCGAAGTCTACAAAGATCAAGCTCGAAAAACGAAGACATATCTCACGTCTAATGCAATAGTTTTATCTTTGGTGTGTAGGGTAACTTCTCGATCAATCTCAGCACTAAAACTCAGAAAATTGAAAAATCTTCAAAATCACTTTGATATAGTATTCCATTTTGAAAAAAATGTTTTCCGGAAGGTTTTAATCATAATTTCAATGAGTTTTGAATTATTTAATAGTTTTTAATCTTATATCAATATGTTTTTAGTCAATGGAATCGTTCTTGAGTGTCAAAATAGTAATTTTCCAAAAATAAGGCTATTTAGGAATTTGCAACAATTTTCCAGTTGGCACTAGCTCCCTATCAGTGTTGATAGCCCACTGAAAGGGTTGTATAATAAAACATTTGTTCTTCTTGAAAATTGTCTATAGCGCGCTATCCCCTTTGATAACTCGCTATAAACATGTTGCCGTGATCTTTCTATTTTTAGTAAAGTGGGCAATAGCGCGCTATAGGCCTCAATAACTCGTATAGGAAAGTCTGAAAAACTCGAGCTCTCGGGTTTGTGTATATCGACCTGCTATCTTTCAATAGAGAACATGATACACAACCCAAAAATAACACGCTATCCACGTTTGAGACAAAAATCAGATATTTCTAACGAGAAAAATGTGGCCACTTCTCCTTGCTCGACTTTTCTATACCTTACACAGTTTTTGCCAAGTTATCTTAATTGAAATATTCTCTGCTAACACCTTGATGATTCCCATTGTCTCGCACGCCCAAAATAACTTTAGATTAAACAACGTTTTTAATTCAAATCATTTTGTACTCTCTTCCTCTTTAACCTGCAACTACTAATTTTATTAAACCCTCATTCTCTGATTTTCAAAGATAGAACACCCACGATTTTTGCAAGTTAGACTGAGCTTTCCAAAGAGTGTTTAAATCGAAGAAAGTCGTTATTCTTGCATTTGTCCAAACAACCTTCGAACTGAATCAAAATTGCAAACTGTCTTGAAGATAACCTCATTATTTCGCAAGTTCTTCATTTTATTCCTTTTGTGCTGAGATTTCCAGAGGCTAGCTATTGTTTTAAACTGTAAGTATGGGAACTGTTCTCGGTAAGAGAAAACATCACCTGTATTTTTTTTTCAAAGAGCTTGAACTAATCATCAAGAACACATCATACAATAGGTATCGAAGTCTACAAAGATCAAGCTCAAAAAACGAAGACATATCTCATGTCTAATGCAATAGTTTTATCTTTGGTGTGTAGGGTAACTTCTCGATCAATCTCAACACTAAAACTCAGAAAATTGAAAAGTCTTCAAAATCACTTCGATATAGTATTCCATTTTGAAAAAAATGTTTTCCGGAAGGTTTTAATCATAATTTCAATGAGTTTTGAATTATTTAATAGTTTTTAATCTTATGTCAATATGTTTTGAGTCAATGGAATCGTTCTTGAGTGTCAAAATATTAATTTTCCAAAAATAAGGCTATTTAGCAATTTGCAAAAATTTTCCAGTTGGCATTAGCGCCCTATCAGTGTTGATAGCCCGCTGAAAGGGTTGTATAATAAAACATTTATTTTTCTTGAAAATTTTCTATAGCGCGCTATCCCCTTTGATAACTCGCTATAAAGTTGTTGCCGTGATCTTTCCATTTTTAGTAAAGTGGGCAATAGCGCGCTATAGGCCTCAATAACTTGCTATAGGAAAGTCTGAAAAACTCGAGCTCTCGGGTTTGTGTATATCGACCTGCTATCTTTCAATAGAGAACATGATACACAACCCAAAAATAACACGCTATCCACGTTTGAGACAAAAATCAGATATTTCTAACGAGAAAAATGTGGCCACTTCTCCTCGCTCGACTTTTCTATACCTTACAGAGTTTTGCCTGGTTATCTTAATGGAAATATTATCTACTAACACCTTGATGATTCCCATTGTCTCGCACGCCCAAAACAATTTTAGATTAAACAACGTTTTTAATTCAAATCATTTTGTACTCTCTTCCTCTTTAACCTGCAACTACTAATTTTATAAAACCCTCATTCTATGATTTTCAAAGATAGAACACGCACGATTTTTGCAAGTTCGACTGAGCTTTCCAAAGAGTGGTTAAATCGAAGAAAGTCGTTATTCTTGCATTTGTCCAAACAACCTTCGAACTGAATGAAAATTGCAAACTGTCTTGAAGATAACCTCATTATTTCGCAAGTTCTTCATTTTATTCCTTTTGTGCTGAGATTTCCAGAGGCTATCTATTGTTTTAAACTGTAAGTATGGGAACTGTTCTCGGTAAGAGAAAACATCAACTATATTTTTTTTCTAAGAGCTTGAACTAATCATCAAGAACACATCAAACAATAGGTATCGAAGTCTACAAAGATCAAGCTCGAAAAACGAAGACATATCTCACGTCTAATGCAATAGTTTTATCTTTGGTGAGTAGGGTAACTTCTCGATCAATCTCAGCACTAAAACTCAGAAAATTGAAAAATCTTCAAAATCACTTTGATATAGTATTCCATTTTGAAAAAAATGTTTTCCGGAAGGTTTTAATCGTAATTTCAATGAGTTTTGAATTATTTAATAGTTTTTAATCTTATATCAATATGTTTTGAGTCAATGGAATCGTTCTTGAGTGTCAAAATATTAATTTTCCGAAAATGAGGCTATTTAGCAATTCGCAAAAATTTTCCAGTTGGCACTAGCGCCCTATCTGTGTTGATAGCCCACTGATAGGGTTGTATAATAAAACATTTGTTTTTCTAGAAAATTGTCTGTAGCGCGCTATCCCCTTTGATAACTCGCGATAAAGCTGTTGCTGTGATCTTTCTATTTTTAGTAAAGTGGGCAATAGCGCTCTATAGGCCTCGATAACTCGCTATAGGAAGGTCTGAAAAACTCGAGCACTCGAGTTTGTGTATATAGACCTGCTATCTTTCAATAGAGAACATGATACACAACCCAAAAATAACACGCTATCCACGTTTGAGACAAAAATCAGATATTTCTAACGAGAAAAATGTGGCCACTTCTCCTCGCTCGACTTTTCTATACCTTACATAGTTTTGCCTGGTTATCTTAATGGAAATATTATCTACTAACACCTTGATGATTCCCATTGTCTCGCACGCCCAAAACAATTTTAGATTAAACAACGTTTTTAATTCAAATCATTTTGTACTCTCTTCCTCTTTAACCTGCAACTACTAATTTTATAAAACCCTCATTCTATGATTTTCAAAGATAGAACACGCACGATTTTTGCAAGTTCGACTGAGCTTTCCAAAGAGTGGTTAAATCGAAGAAAGTCGTTATTCTTGCATTTGTCCAAACAACCTTCGAACTGAATGAAAATTGCAAATTGTCTTGAAGATAACCTCATTATTTCGCAAGTTCTTCATTTTATTCCTTTTGTGCTGAGATTTCCAGAGGCTATCTATTGTTTTAAACTGTAAGTATGGGAACTGTTCTCGGTAAGAGAAAACATCAACTATATTTTTTTTTCTAAGAGCTTGAACTAATCATCAAGAACACATCAAACAATAGGTATCGAAGTCTACAAAGATCAAGCTCGAAAAACGAAGACATATCTCACGTCTAATGCAATAGTTTTATCTTTGGTGAGTAGGGTAACTTCTCGATCAATCTCAGCACTAAAACTCAGAAAATTGAAAAATCTTCAAAATCACTTTGATATAGTATTCCATTTTGAAAAAAATGTTTTCCGGAAGGTTTTAATCGTAATTTCAATGAGTTTTGAATTATTTAATAGTTTTTAATCTTATATCAATATGTTTTGAGTCAATGGAATCGTTCTTGAGTGTCAAAATATTAATTTTCCAAAAATAAGGCTATTTAGCAATTTGAAAAAATTTTCCAGTTGGCATTAGCGCCCTATCAGTGTTGATAGCCCGCTGAAAGGGTTGTATAATAAAACATTTATTTTTCTTGAAAATTTTCTATAGCGCGCTATCCCCTTTGATAACTCGCTATAAAGTTGTTGCCGTGATCTTTCCATTTTTAGTAAAGTGGGCAATAGCGCGCTATAGGCCTCAATAACTCGCTATAGGAAAGTCTGAAAAACTCGAGCTCTCGGGTTTGTGTATATCGACCTGCTATCTTTCAATAGAGAACATGATACACAACCCAATAATAACACGCTATCCACGTTTGACACAAAAATCAGATATTTCTAACGAGAAAAATGTGGCCACTTCTCGTTGCTCGACTTTTCTATACCTTACATAGTTTTTGCCTCGTTATCTTAATTGAAATATTCTCTGCTAACACCTTGATGATTCCCATTGTCTTGCATGCCCAAAATAACTTTAGATTAAACAACGTTTTTAATTCAAATCATTTTGTACTCTCTTCTTCTTTAACCTGCAACTACTAATTTTATAAAACTCTCATTCTCTGATTTTCAAAGATAGAACACGCACGATTTTTGCAAGTTCGACTGAGCTTTCCAAAGAGTGTTTAAATCGAAAAAAGTCGTTATTCTTGCATTTGTCCAAACAACCTTCGATTTGAATGAAAATTGCAAACTGTCTTGAAGATAACCTCATTATTTCGCAAGTTCTTCATTTTATTCCTTTTGTGCTGAGATTTCCAGAGGCTATCTATTGTTTTAAACTGTAAGTATGGGAACTGTTCTCGGTAAGAGAAAACATCACCTGTATTTTTTTTTCTAAGAGCTTGAACTAATTATCAAGAACACATCAAACAATAGGTATCGAAGTCTACAAAGATCAAGCTCGAAGAACTAAGACATATCTCACGTCTAATGCCATAGTTTTATCTTTGGTGTGTAGGGTAACTTCTCGATCAATCTCAGCACTAAAACACAGAAAATTGAAAAATCTTCAAAATCACTTTGATATAGTATTCCATTTTGAAAAAAATGTTTTCTGGAAGGTTTTAATCATAATTTCAATGAGTTTTGAATTATTTAATAGTTTTTAATCTTGTATCAATATGTTTTGAGTCAATGGAATCGTTCTTGAGTGTCAAAATATTAATTTTCCAAAAATAAGGCTATTTAGCAATTCGCAAAAATTTTCCAGTTGGCACTAGCGCCCAATCAGTGTTGACAGCCCACTGATAGGGTTGTATAATAAAACATTTGTTTTTCTTAAAAATTGTCTATAGCGCGCTATCCCCTTTGATAACTCGCTATAAAGCTGTTGCTGTGATCTTTCTATTTTTAGTAAAGTGGGCAATAGCGCTCTATAGGCCTCGATAAC
The DNA here is from genome assembly GCA_035771175.1 of Paratinospora sagittata. Lineage (NCBI taxonomy): Eukaryota > Viridiplantae > Streptophyta > Magnoliopsida > Ranunculales > Menispermaceae > Paratinospora > Paratinospora sagittata. The sequence continues at coordinate 46,447,852 of CM069594.1, read as the reverse complement.
TCGCTATAGGAAGGTCTGAAAAACTCGAGCACTCGAGTTTGTGTATATAGACCTGCTATCTTTCAATAGAGAACATGATACACAACCCAATAATAACACGCTATTCACGTTTGAGACAAAAATCAGATATTTCTAACGAGAAAAATGTGGCCACTTCTCCTCGCTCGACTTTTCTATACCTTACACAGTTTTGCCTGGTTATCTTAATGGAAATATTATCTACTAACACCTTGATGATTCCCATTGTCTCGCACGCCCAAAACAACTTTAGATTAAACAACGTTTTTAATTCAAATCATTTTGTACTCTCTTCCTCTTTAACCTGCAACTACTAATTTTATAAAACCCTCATTCTATGATTTTCAAAGATAGAACACGCACGATTTTTGCAAGTTCGACTGAGCTTTCCAAAGAGTGGTTAAATCGAAGAAAGTCGTTATTCTTGCATTTGTCCAAACAACCTTCGAACTGAATGAAAATTGCAAACTGTCTTGAAGATAACCTCATTATTTCGCAAGTTCTTCATTTTATTCCTTTTGTGCTGAGATTTCCAGAGGCTATCTATTGTTTTAAACTGTAAGTATGGGAACTGTTCTCGATAAGAGAAAACTTCATTAGTATTTTTTTTTTCTCAGAGCTTGAACTAATCATCAACAACACATCAAACAATAGGTATCGAAGTCTCCAAAGATCAAGCTCGAAGAACAAAGATATATCGCATGTCTAATGCAATAGTTTTATCTTTGGTGTGTAGGGTAACTTCTCGATCAATCTCAGCACTAGAACTAAGAAAATTGAAAAGTCTTGAAAATCACTTTGATTTAGTATTCCATTTTGAAAAAAATGTTTTCCGAAAGGTTTTAATCATAATTTCAATCAGTTTTGAATTATTTATTAGTTTTTAATCTTATATCAATATGTTTTTAGTCAATGGAATGGTTCATGAGTGTCAAAATATTAATTTTTCCAAAAATAAGGCTATTTAGCAATTTGCAAAAAATTTTCCAGTTAGCACTAGCGCCCTATCAGTGTTGATAGCCCGCTGATAGGGTTGTATAATTAAACATTTGTTTTTCTTGAAAATTGTCTATAGCGCGCTATCCCCTTTGATAACTCGCTATAAAGATGTTGCCGTGATCTTTCTATTTTTAGTAAAGTGGGCAATAACGCGCTATAGGCCTCGATAACTCGCTATAGGAAAGTCTGAAAAACTCGAGCTCTCGAGTTTCTGTATACTGACCTACTATCTTTCAATAGAGAACATGATACACAACCCAATAATAACACGCTATCCATGTTTGAGACAAGAATCAGATATTTCTAACGAGAAAAATGTGGCCACTTCTCCTTGCTCGACTTTTTTATACCTTACACAGTTTTGCCTGGTTATCTTAATTAAAATATTATCTACTAACACCTTGATGATTCCCATTGTCTCGCACGCCCAAAACAACTTTATATTAAACAACGTTTTTAATTCAAATCATTTTGTACTCTCTTCCTCTTTAACCTGCAACTACTAATTTTATAAAACCCTCATTCTCTGATTTTCAAAGATAGAACACCCACGATTTTTGCAAGTTAGACTGAGCTTTCCAAAGAGTGTTTAAATCGAAGAAAGTCATTATTCTTTCATTTGTCCAAACAACCTTCGAACTGAATCAAAATTGCAAACTGTCTTGAAGATAACCTCATTATTTCGCAAGTTCTTCATTTTATTCCTTTTGTGCTGAGATTTCCAGAGGCTAGCTATTGTTTTAAACTGTAAGTATGGGAACGGTTCTCGGTAAGAGAAAACATCACCTGTATTTTTTTTCAAAGAGCTTGAACTAATCATCAAGAACACATCAAACAATAGGTATCGAAGTTTACAAAGATCAAGCTCAAAGAACGAAGACATATCTCATGTCTAATGCAATAGTTTTATCTTTGGTGTGTAGGGTAACTTCTCGATCAATCTCAACACTAAAACTCAGAAAATTGAAAAGTCTTCAAAATCACTTCGATATAGTATTCCATTTTAAAAAAAATGTTTTCCGGAAGGTTTTAATCATAATTTCAATGAGTTTTGAATTATTTAATAGTTTTTAATCTTATGTCAATATGTTTTGAGTCAATGGAATCATTCTTGAGTGTCAAAATATTAATTTTCCAAAAATAAGGCTATTTAGCAATTTGCAAAAATTTTCCAGTTGGCATTAGCGCCCTGTCAGTGTTGATAGCCCGCTGAAAGGGTTGTATAATAAAACATTTATTTTTCTTGAAAATTTTCTATAGCGCGCTATCCCCTTTGATAACTCGCTATAAAGCTGTTGCCGTGATCTTTCTATTTTTAGTAAAGTGGGCAATAGCGCGCTATAGGCCTCAATAACTTGCTATAAGAAGGTCTGAAAAACTCGAGCTCTCGAGTTTGTGTATATAGACCTGCTATCTTTCAATAGAGAACATGATACACAACCTAATAATAACACGCTATCCACGTTTGAGACAAAAATCAGATATTTCTAACGAGAAAAATGTGGCCACATCTCCTCGCTCGACTTTTCTATACCTTACACAGTTTTGCCTGGTTATCTTAATTGAAATATTATCTACTAACACCTTGATGATTCCCATTGTCTCGCACGCCCAAAATAACTTTAGATTAAACAACGTTTTTAATTCAAATCATTTTGTACTCACTTCCTCTTTAACATGCAACTACTAATTTTATAAAACCCTCATTCTCTGATTTTCAAAGATAGAACACGCACGATTTTTGCAAGTTCGACTGAGCTTTCCAAAGAGTGTTTAAATCGAAAAAAGTCGTTATTCTTGCATTTGTCCAAACAACCTTCGAACTGAATGAAAATTGCAAACTGCCTTGAAGATAACCTCATTATTTCGCAAGTTCTTCATTTTATTCCTTTTGTGCTGAGATTTCCAGAGGCTAGCTATTGTTTTAAACTGTAAGTATGGGAACGGTTCTCGGTAAGAGAAAACATCACCTGTATTTTTTTTCAAAGAGCTTGAACTAATCATCAAGAACACATCAAACAATAGGTATCGAAGTTTACAAAGATCAAGCTCAAAGAACGAAGACATATCTCACGTCTAATGCAATAGTTTTATCTTTGGTGTGTAGGGTAACTTCTCGATCAATCTCAGCACTAAAACTCAGAAAATTGAAAAATCTTCAAAATCACTTTGATATAGTATTTCATTTTGAAAAAAATGTTTTCCGGAAGGTTTTAATCATAATTTCAATGAGTTTTGAATTATTTAATAGATTTTAATCTTATATCAATATGTTTTGAGTCAATGGAATCGATCTTGAGTGTCAAAATATTAATTTTCCAAAAATAAGGCTATTTAGCAATTCGCAAAAATTTTCCAGTTGGCACTAGCGCCCTATCAGTGTTGATAGCCCGCTGAAAGGGTTGTATAATAAAACATTTATTTTTCTTGAAAATTTTCTATAGCGTGCTATCCCCTTTGATAACTCGCTATAAAGTTGTTGCCGTGATCTTTCCATTTTTAGTAAAGTGGGCAATAGCGCGCTATAGGCCTCAATAACTCGCTATAGGAAAGTCTGAAAAACTCGAGCTCTCGGGTTTGTGTATATCGACCTGCTATCTTTCAATAGAGAACATGATACACAACCCAATAATAACACGCTATTCACGTTTGACACAAAAATCAGATATTTCTAACGAGAAAAATGTGGCCACTTCTCGTTGCTCGACTTTTCTATACCTTACATAGTTTTTGCCTAGTTATCTTAATTGAAATATTCTCTACCAACACCTTGATGATTCCCATTGTCTCACACGCCCAAAACAACTTTATATTAAACAACGTTTTGAATTCAAATCATTTTGTACTCTCTTCCTCTTTAACCTGCAACTACTAATTTTATAAAACCCTCATTCTCTGATTTTCAAAGATAGAGGAAGCACGATTTTTGCATGTTAGACTGAGCTTTCCAAAGAGTGTTTAAATCGAAGAAAGTCATTATTCTTGCATTTGTCCAAACAACCTTCGAACTGAATCAAAATTGCAAACTGTCTTGAAGATAACCTCATTATTTCGCAAGTTCTTCATTTTATTCCTTTTGTGCTGAGATTTCCAAAGGCTAGCTATTGTTTTAAACTGTAAGTACGTGAAGTGTTCTCGGTAAGAGAAAACATCACGTGTATTTTTTTTTTCTAAGAGCTTGAACTAATCATCAACAACACAACAAACAATAGGTGTCGAAGTCTACAAAGATCAAGCTCGAAGAACGAAGACATATCTCATGTCTAATGCAATAGTTTTATCTTTGGTGTGTAGGGTACCTTCTCGATCAATCTCTGCACTAAAACCCTGAAAATTGAAAAGTCTTCAAAATCACTTCGATATAGTATTTCATTTTCAAAAAAATGTTTTTCGGAAGGTTTTAATCATAATTTGAATGAGTTTTCAATTATTTAATAGTTTTTAATCTTATATCAATATGTTTTGAGTCAATGGAATCGTTCTTGAGTGTCAAAATATTAATTTTCCAAAAATAAGGCTATTTAGCAATTCGCAAAAATTTTCCAGTTGGCACTAGCGCCCTATCAGTGTTGATAGCCCACTGATAGGGTTGTATAATAAAACATTTGTTTTTCTTGAAAATTGTCTATAGCGCGCTATCCCCTTTGATAACTCGCTATAAAGATGTTGCCGTGATCTTTCTATTTTTAGTAAAGTGGGCAATAACGCGCTATAGGCCTCGATAACTCGCTATCTGAAAGTTTGACAAACTCGAGCTCTCGGGTTTGTGTATAACGACCTGCTATCTTTCAATAGAGAACATGATACACAACCAAATAATACCACGCTATCCACGTTTTAGACAAAAATCAGATATTTCTAACGAGAAAAATGTGGCCACTTCAGCTTGCTCGACTTTTTTATACCTTACACAGTTTTGCCTGGTTATCTTAATTAAAATATTATCTACTAACACCTTGATGATTCCCATTGTCTCACACGCCCAAAACAACTTTATATTAAACAACGTTTTGAATTCCAATCATTTTGTACTCTCTTCCTCTTTAACCTGCAACTACTAATTTTATAAAACCCTCATTCTCTGATTTTCAAAGATAGAGGAAGCACGATTTTTGCATGTTAGACTGAGCTTTCCAAAGAGTGTTTAAATCGAAGAAAGTCAATATTCTTGCATTTGTCCAAACAACCTTCGAACTGAATCAAAATTGCAAACTGTCTTGAAGATAACCTCATTATTTCGCAAGTTCTTCATTTTATTCCTTTTGTGCTGAGATTTCCAAAGGCTAGCTATTGTTTTAAACTGTAAGTATGTGAAGTGTTCTCGGTAAGAGAAAACATCACGTGTATTTTTTTTTCTAAGAGCTTGAACTAATCATCAACAACACATCAAACAATAGGTGTCGAAGTCTACAAAGATCAAGCTCGAAGAACGAAGACATATCTCATGTCTAATGCAATAGTTTTATCTTTGGTGTGTAGGGTACCTTCTCGATCAATCTCTGCACTAAAACCCTGAAAATTGAAAAGTCTTCAAAATCACTTCGATATAGTATTTCATTTTCAAAAAAATGTTTTTCGGAAGGTTTTAATCATAATTTGAATGAGTTTTCAATTATTTAATAGTTTTTAATCTTATATCAATATGTTTTGAGTCAATGGAATGGTTCTTAAGTGTCAAAATATTAATTTTCCAAAAATAAGGCTATTTAGCAATTTGCAAAAAAACTTTCAGTTGGCACTAGCGCCCTATCAGTGTTGATAGCCCGCTGATAGGGTTGTATAATAAAACATTTGTTTTTCTTGAAAATTGTCTATAGCGCGCTATCCCCTTTGATAACTCGCTATAAAGATGTTGCCGTGATCTTTCTATTTTTAGTAAAGTGGGCAATAACGCGCTATAGGCCTCGATAACTCGCTATAGGAAAGTCTGAAAAACTCGAGCTCTCGAGTTTCTGTATACTGACCTACTATCTTTCAATAGAGAACATGATACACAACCCAATAATAACACGCTATCCACGTTTGAGACAAGAATCAGATATTTCTAACGAGAAAAATGTGGCCACTTCTCCTTGCTCGACTTTTTTATACCTTACACAGTTTTGCCTGGTTATCTTAATTAAAATATTATCTACTAACACCTTGATGATTCCCATTGTCTCCCACGCCCAAAATAACTTTATATTAAACAACGTTTTGAATTAAAATCATTTTGTACTCTCTTCCTCTTTAACCTGCAACTACTAATTTTATAAAACCCTCATTTTCTGATTTTCAGAGATAGAACACCCACGATTTTTGCAAGTTAGACTGAGCTTTCCAAAGAGTGTTTAAATCGAAGAAAGTCGTTATTCTTGCATTTGTCCAAACAACCTTCGAACTGAATCAAAATTGCAAACTGTCTTGAAGATAACCTCATTATTTCGCGAGTTCTTCATTTTATTCCTTTTGTGCTGAGATTTTCAAAGGCTAGCTATTGTTTTAAACTGTAAGTATGTGAAGTGTTCTCGGTAAGAGAAAACATCACGTGTATTTTTTTTTCTACGAGCTTGAACTAATCATCAACAACACATCAAACAATAGGTGTCGAAGTCTACAAAGATCAAGCTCGAAGAACGAAGACATATCTCATGTCTAATGCAATAGTTTTATCTTTGGTGTGTAGGGTACCTTCTCGATCAATCTCTGCACTAAAACCCTGAAAATTGAAAAGTCTTCAAAATCACTTCGATATAGTATTTCATTTTCAAAAAAATGTTTTTCGGAAGGTTTTAATCATAATTTGAATGAGTTTTCAATTATTTAATAGTTTTTAATCTTATATCAATATGTTTTGAGTCAATGGAATGGTTCTTAAGTGTCAAAATATTAATTTTCCAAAAATAAGGCTATTTAGCAATTTGCAAAAAAAATTTCAGTTGGCACTAGCGCCCTATCAGTGTTGATAGCCCGCTAATAGGGTTGTATAATAAAACATTTGTTTTTCTTGAAAATTGTCTATAGCGCGCTATCCCCTTTGATAACTCGCTATAAAGATGTTGCCGTGATCTTTCTATTTTTAGTAAAGTGGGCAATAACGCGCTATAGGCCTCGATAACTCGCTATAGGAAAGTCTGAAAAACTCGAGCTCTCGAGTTTCTGTATACTGACCTACTATCTTTCAATAGAGAACATGATACACAACCCAATAATAACACGCTATCCACGTTTGAGACAAGAATCAGATATTTCTAACGAGAAAAATGTGGCCACTTCTCCTTGCTCGACTTTTTTATACCTTACACAGTTTTGCCTGGTTATCTTAATTAAAATATTATCTACTAACACCTTGATGATTCCCATTGTCTCCCACGCCCAAAATAACTTTATATTAAACAACGTTTTGAATTAAAATCATTTTGTACTCTCTTCCTCTTTAACCTGCAACTACTAATTTTATAAAACCCTCATTCTCTGATTTTCAAAGATAGAACACCCACGATTTTTGCAAGTTAGACTGAGCTTTCCAAAGAGTGTTTAAATCGAAGAAAGTCGTTATTCTTGCATTTGTCCAAACAACCTTCGAACTGAATCAAAATTGCAAACTGTCTTGAAGATAACCTCATTATTTCGCAAGTTCTTCATTTTATTCCTTTTGTGCTGAGATTTCCAAAGGCTAGCTATTGTTTTAAACTGTAAGTATGTGAAGTGTTCTCGGTAAGAGAAAACATCACGTGCATTTTTTTTTTCTAAGAGCTTGAACTAATCATCAACAACACATCAAACAATAGGTGTCGAAGTCTACAAAGATCAAGCTCGAAGAACGAAGACATATCTCATGTCTAATGCAATAGTTTTATCTTTGGTGTGTAGGGTACCTTCTCGATCAATCTCTGCACTAAAACCCTGAAAATTGAAAAGTCTTCAAAATCACTTCGATATAGTACTTCATTTTCAAAAAAATGTTTTTCGGAAGGTTTTAATCATAATTTGAATGAGTTTTCAATTATTTAATAGTTTTTAATCTTATATCAATATGTTTTGAGTCAATGGAATGGTTCTTAAGTGTCAAAATATTAATTTTCCAAAAATAAGGCTATTTAGCAAATTTGCAAAAAATTTTCTTGTTGGCACTAGCGCCCTATCAGTGTTGATAGCCCGCTGATAGGGTTGTATAATAAAACATTTATTTTTCTTGAAATTTGTTTATAGTGCTATCCCCTTTCATAATTCGCTATAAAGATGTTGCCGTGATCTTTGCATTTTTAGTAAAGTGGGCAATAGCGCGCTATAGGCCTCGATAGAGAACATGATACACAACCCAATAATAACACGCTATCCACTTTTGAGACAAAAATCAGATATTTCTAACGAGAAAAATGTGCCCACTTCTCCTTGCTCGACTTTTCTATACCTTACACAATTTTGCCTAGTTATCTTAATTGAAATATTCTCTGCTAACACCTTGATGATTCCCATTGTCTCGCACGCCCAAAACAACTTTAGATTAAACAACGTTTTGAATCCAAATCATTTTGTACTCTCTTCCTCTTTAACCTGCAACTTCTAATTTTATATAACCCTCATTCTCTAATTTTCAAAGATAAAACACGCACAATTTTTGCAAGTTAGACTGAGCTTTCCAAAGAGTGTTTAAATCGAAGAAAGTCGTTATTCTTGCATTTGTCCAAACAACCTTCGAACTAAATCAAAATTGCAAACTTTCTTGAAGATAACCTCATTATTTCGCAAGTTTTTTATTTTATTCCTTTTGTGCTGAGATTTCTAGAGGCTATCTATTGTTTTAAACTGTAAGTATGTAAAGTGTTCTCGGTAAGAAAAAACATCACCTGTATTTCTTCTTTCTAAGAGCTTGAACTAATCATCAACAACACATCAAACAATAGGTATCGAAGTCTATAAATATAAAGCTCAAAGAACGAAGACATATCTCATGTCTGATTCAATAGTTTTATCTTTGGTGTAGTGTAACTTCTTGATCAATCTCAGCACTAAAACTCAAAAAATTGAAAAGTCTTTAAAATCACTTCAATATAGTATTCAATTTTGAAAAAAAGTTTTCCGGAAGATTTTAATCATAATTTCAATGAGTTTTGAATTATTTAAAAGTTTTTAATCTTATATCAATATGTTTTTGGTCAATGGAATGGTTCTTGAGTGTCAAACTATTAATTTTCCAAAAATAAGGCTATTCAGCAATTTGCAAGAATTTTCCTGTTGGCACTAGCGCCCTATCAGTGTTGATAGCCCGCTGATAGGGTTGTATAATAAAACATTTGTTTTTCTTGAAAATTGTCTATAGCGCGCTATCCCCTTTGATAATTCGCTATAAAGATGTTGCCGTGATCTTTCCATTTTTAGTAAAGTGGGCAATAGCGCGCTATAGGCCTCGATAACTTGCTATAGGAAAGTCTGAAAAACTCGAGCTCTCGGGTTTGTGTATATCGACCTGCTATCTTTCAATAGAGAACATGATACACAACCCAATAATAACACGCTATCCGCGTTTGAGACAAAAATCAGATATTTCTAACGAGAAAAATGTGGCCACTTCTCCTTGCTCGACTTTTCTATACCTTACAAAGTTTTGCCTGGTTATCTTAATTGAAATATTATCTACTAACACCTTGATGATTCCCATTGTCTCGCACGCCCAAAACAACTTTGGATTAAACAACGTTTTGAATTCAAATCATTTTGTACTCTCTTCCTCTTTAACCTGCAACTACTAATTTTATATAACCCTCATTCTCTGATTTTTAAAGATAAAACACGCACGATTTTTGCAAGTTAGACTGAGCTTTCCAAAGAGTGTTTAAATCGAAGAAAGTCGTTATTCTTGCATTTGTCCAAACAACCTTCGAACTGAATCAAAATTGCAAACTGTCTTGAAGATAACCTCATTATTTCGCAAGTTCTTTATTTTATTCCTTTTGTGCTGAGATTTCCAGAGGCTATCTATTGTTTTAAACTGTAAGTATGTAAAGTGTTCTCGGTAAAAGAGAAAACATCACATGTATTTCTTCTTTCTAAGAGCTTGAACTAATCATCAACAACACATCAAACAATAGGTATCGAAGTCTATAAATATCAAGCTCAAAGAACGAAGACATATCTCATGTCTAATGCCCTAGTTTTATCTTTGGTGTGTAAGGTGACTTCTTGATCAATCTCAGCACTAAAACTCAGAAAATTGAAAAGTCTTTAAAATCACTTCAATATAGTATTCCATTTTGAAACAAATGTTTTCCTGAACGTTTTAATCATAATTTCAATGAGTTTTTAATTATTTAATAGTTTTTAATCTAATATCAATATGTTTTTGGTCAATGGAATGGTTCTTGAGTGTCAAACTATTAATTTTCCAAAAATAAGGCTATTCGGCAATTTGCAAAACTTTTCCTGTTGGCACTAGTGCCCTATCAGTGTTGATAGCCCGCTGATAGGGTTATATAATAAAACATTTGTTTTTCTTGAAAATTGTCTATAGCGCGCTATCCCGTTTGATAATTCACTATAAAGATGTTGCCGTGATCTTTCCATTTTTTGTAAAGTGGGCAATAGCGCGGTATAGGCCTCGATAACTCGCTATAGGAAATTCTGAAAAACTCGAGCTCTCAGGTTTTTGTATATCGACCTGCTATCTTTCAATAGAGAACATGATACACAACCAAATAATAACACGCTATCCACGTTTGAGACAAAAATCAGATATTTCTAACGAGGAAAATGTGGCCACTTCTTCTTGCTCGACTTTTCTATACCTTACACAGTTTTGCCTGGTTATCTTAATTGAAATATTATCTACTAACACCTTGATGATTCCCATTGTCTCGCACGCCCAAAACAACTTTAGATTAAACAACGTTTTCAATTCAAATCATTTTGTACTCTCTTCCTCTTTAACCTGCAACTACTAATTTTATATAACCCTCATTCTCTAATTTTCAAAGATAAAACACGCACGATTTTTTCAAGTTAGACTGAGCTTTCCAAAGAGTTTTTAAATCGAAGAAAGTCGTTATTATTGCATTTGTCCAAACAACCTTCGAACTGAATCAAAATTGCAAACTGTCTTGAAGATAACCTCATTATTTCGCAAGTTCTTTATTTTATTCCTTTTGTGCTGAGATTTCTAGAGGCTATCTATTGTTTTAAACTGTAAGTATGTAAAGTGTTCTCGGTAAGAGAAAACATCACATGTATTTCTTCTTTCTAAGAGCTTGAACTAATCATCAACAACACATCAAACAATAGGTATCGAAGTCTATGAAAATCAAGCTCAAAGAACGAAGACATATCTCATGTCTAATGCACTAGTTTTATCTTTGGTGTGTAAGGTAACTTCTTGATCAATCTCAGCACTAAAACTCAAAAAATTTAAAAGTCTTTAAAATCACTTCAATATAGTATTCCATTTTGAAACAAATGTTTTCCGGAAGGTTTTAATCATAATTTCAATGAGTTTTGAATTATTTAATAGTTTTTAATCTAATATCAATATGTTTTTGGTCAATGGAATGGTTCTTGACTATCAAACTATTAATTTTCCAAAAATAAGGCTATTCAGCAATTTGCAAAAATTTTCCTGTTGGCACCGGTGCCCCATCAGTGTTGATAGCCCGCTGATAGGGTTGTATAATAAAACATTTGTTTTTCTTGAAAATTGTCTATAGCGCTATCCCCTTTGATAATTCGCTATAAAGATGTTGCCGTGATCTTTCCATTTTTTGTAAAGTGGGCAATAGCGCGCTCTATAGGCCTCGATAACTCGCTATTGGAAAGTCTAAAAAACTCGAGCTCTCAGGTTTCTGTATATCGACCTGCTATCTTTCAATAGAGAACATGATACACAACCCAATAATAACACGCTATCCACGTTTGAGACAAAAATCAGATATTTCTAACGAGAAAAATGTGGCCACTTCTCCTTGCTCGACTTTTCTATACCTTACACAGTTTTGCCTGGTTATCTTAATTGAAATATTATCTGCTAACACCTTGATGATTCCCATTGTCTCACACGCCCAAAACAACTTTAGATTAAACAACGTTTCAATTCAAATCATTTTGTACACCCTTCCTCTTTAACCTGCAACAACTAATTTTATATAACCCTCATTCTCTGATTTTCAAAGATAGAACACGCACGATTTTTGCAAGTTAGACTGAGCTTTTCAAAGAGTGTTTAAATCGAAGAAAGTCGTTATTCTTGCATTTGTCCAAACAACATTCGAACTAAATCAAAATTGCAAATTGTCTTGAAGATAACCTCATTGTTTCGCAAGTTCTTCATTTTATCCATTTTGTGTTGCGATTTCCACAGGCTATCTATTGTTTTAAACTGTAAGCATGTAAAGTGTTCTCGGTAAGGGAAAACATCACTTGTATTTCTCCTTTCTAAGAGCTTGAACTAAACATCAACAACACATCAAACAATAGGTATCGAAGTCTATAAAGATCAAGCTCGAAGAACGAAGACATATCTCAAGTCGAATGCACTAGTTTTATCTTTGGTGTGTAAGGTAACTTCTTGATCAATCTCAGCACTAAAACTCAGAAAATTGAAAAGTCTTAAAAATCACTTCAATATAGTATTCCATTTTGAAACAAATGTTTTTCGGAAGGTTTTTATCATAATTTCAATGAGTTTTGAAATATTTAATAGTTTTTAATCTAATATCAATATGTTTTTGGTCAATGGAATGGTTCTTGATTGTCAAACTATTAATTTTCCAAAAATAAGGCTATTCGGCAATTTGCAAAACTTTTCCTGTTGGCACTAGCGCCCTATCAGTGTTGATAGCCCGCTGATAGGGTTGTATAATAAAACATTTGTTTTTCTTGAAAATTGTCTATAGCGCGCTATCGCCTTTGATAATTCGTTATAAAGATGTTGCCGTGATCTTTCCATTTTTAGTAAAGTGGGCAATAGCGCGCTATAGGCCTCAATAACTTGCTATAGGAAAGTCTGAAAAACTCGAGCTCTCGGGTTTGCGTATATCGACCTGCTATCTTTCAATAGAGAACATGATACACAACCCAATAATAACACGCTATCCTCGTTTTAGACAAAAATCAGATATTTCTAACGAGAAAAATGTGGCCACTTCTTCTTGCTCGACTTTTCTACACCTTACACAGTATTGCCTGGTTATCTTAATTGAAATATTATCTACTAACACCTTGATGATTCCCATTGTCTCGCACGCCCAAAACAACTTTAGATTAAACAACGTTTTCAATTCAAATCATTTTGTACTCTCTTCATCTTTAACCTGCAACTACTAATTTTATAAAACCCTCATTCTCTGATTTTCAAAGATAGAACACGCACGATTTTTGCAAGTTAGACTGAGCATTCCAAATAGTGTTTAAATCGAAGAAAGCCGTTATTCTTGCATTTGTCCAAACAACCTTCGAACTAAATCAAAAATGCAAATTGTCTTGAAGATAACCTCATTGTTTCGCAAGTTCTTCATTTTATCCCTTTTGTGCTGCGATTTCCACAGGCTATCTATTGTTTTAAACTGTAAGTATGTAAAGTGTTCTCGGTAAGGGAAAACATCACTTGTATTTCTCCTTTCTAAGAGCTTGAACTAAACATCAACAAGACATCAAACAATAGGTATCGAAGTCTATAAAGATCAAGCTCGAAGAACGAAGACATATCTCATGTCTAATGCACTAGTTTTATCTTTCGTGTGTAAGGTAACTTCTTGATCAATCTCAGCACTAAAACTCAAAAAATTTAAAAGTCTTTAAAATCACTTCAATACAGTATTCCATTTTGAAACAAATGTTTTCCGGAAGGTTTTAATCATAATTTCAATGAGTTTTGAATTATTTAATAGTTTTTAATCTTATATCAATATGTTTTTGGTCAATGGAATGGTCCTTGAGTGTCAAACTATTAATTTGCCAAAAATAAGGCTATTCGGCAATTTGCAAAACTTTTCCTGTTGGCACTAGCGCCCTATCAGTGTTGATAGCCCGCTGATAGGGTTGTATAATAAAACATTTGTTTTTCTTGAAAATTGTCTATATCGCGCTATCCCCTTTGATAACTCGCTATAAAGATGTTGCCGTGATCTTTCCATTTCTAGTAAAGTGGGCAATAGCGCGCTATAGGCCTCGATAACTCGCTATAGGAAAGTCTGAAAAACTTGAGCTCTCGGGTTTGTGTATATCAACCTGTTCCCTTTCAATAGAGAACATGATACACAACACAATAATAACACGCTATCCACGTTTGAGACAAAAATCAGATATTTCTAACGAGAAAAATGTGGCCACTTCTCCTTGCTCGACTTTTCTATACCTTACACAGTTTTGCCTGGTTATCTTAATTGAAATATTATCTACTGACGCCTTGATGATTCCCATTGTCTTGCACGCCAAAACAACTTTAGATTAAACAACGTTTTGAATTCAAATCATTTCGTACTCTCTTCCTCTTTAACCTGCAACTACTAATTTTATAAAACCCTCATTCTCTGATTTTCAAAGATAGAACACGCACGATTTTTGCAAGTTAGACTGTGCTTTCCAAAGAGTGTTTAAATCGAAGAAAGTCGTTATTCTTGCATTTGTCCAAACAACCTTCGAACTGAATGAAAATTGCAAACTGTCTTGAAGATAACCTCATTATTTCGCAAGTTCTTCATTTTATTCCTTTTGTGCTGAGATTTTCAAAGGCTAGCTATTGTTTTAAACTGTAAGTATGTGAAGTGTTCTCGGTAAGAGAAAACATCACGTGTATTTTTTTTTCTAAGAGCTTGAACTAATCATCAACAAGACATCAAACAATAGGTGTCGAAGTCTAAAAAGATCAAGCTCGAAGAACGAAGACATATCTCATGTCTAATGCAATAGTTTTATCTTTGGTGTGTAGGGTAGCTTCTCGATCAATCTCAGCACTAAAACTCAGAAAATTGAAAAGTCTTCAAAATCACTTTGATAGAGTATTCCATTTTGAAAAAAATGTTTTCCGGAATGTTTTAATCATAATTTCAATGAGTTTTGAATTATTTAATAGTTTTTAATCTTATATCAATATGTTTTGAGTCAATGTAATGGTTCTTGAGTGTCAAAATATTAATTTTCCAAAAATAAGGCTATTTAGCACTTTGCAAAAATTTACCAGTTGGCACTAGCGCCCTATCAGTGTTGATAGCCCGTTGATAGGGTTGTATAATAAAACATTTGTTTTTCTAGAAAATTGTCTATAGCGCGCTATCCCATTTGATAACTCGCTATAAAGAAGTTGCCGTGATCTTTCCATTTTTAGTAAAGTGGGCAATAGCGCGCTATATGCCTCGATAACTCGCTTTCGGAAAGTCTGAAAAACTCGAGCTCTCGAGTTTGTGTATATCAACCTGCTATCTTCCAATAGAGAACATCATACACAACACATTAATAACACGATATCCACGTTTGAGACAAAAATCGGATATTTCTAACGAGAAAAATGTGGCCACTTCTCCTTGCTCGACTTTTCTATACCTTACATAGTTTTGCCTAGTTATCTTAATTGAAATATTCTCTGCTAACACCTTCATGATTCCCATTGTCTCACACGCCCAAAATAACTCTAGATTTAACAACGTTTTGAATTCAAATCATTTTGTACACTCTTCCTCTTTTACCTACAACTACTAATTTTATAAAACCCTAATTCTCTGATTTACAAAGATAGAACACGCACGATTTTTGCAAGTTAGACTGAGCTTTCCAAAGAGTGTTTAAATCGAAGAAAGTCGTTATTCATGCATTTACCCAAACAACTTTTGAGCTGAATCAAAATTGCAAACAGTCTTGAAGATAACCTCATTATTTCGCAAGTTCTTCATTTTATTCCTTTTGTGCTGAGATTTCCATAGGCTATCTATTGTTTTAAACTGTAAGTATGTGAGGTGTTCTCGGTAAGAGAAAACATCACCTGTATTTTTTTTTCTAAGAGCTTGAAGTAATCATCAACAACACATCAAACAATAGGTATTGAATTCTAAAAAGATCAAGCTCAAAGAACGAAGACATATCTCATGTCTAATGCAATAGTTTTACCTTTGGTGTGTAGGGTAGCTTCTCGATCAATCTCAGCACTAAAACTCAGAAAATTGAAAAGTCTTCAAAATCACTTTGATATAGTATTCCATTTTGAAAAAAATGTTTTCCGGAATGTTTTAATCATAATTTCAATGAGTTTTGAATTATTTAATAGTTTTTAATCTTATATCAATATGTTTTGAGTCAATGGAATGGTTCTTGAGTTTCAAAATATTAATATTCCAAAAATAAGGCTATTTAGCACTTTGCAAAAATTTTCCAGTTGGCACTAGCGCCCTATCAGTGTTGTTAGCCCGCTGATAGGGTTGTATAATAAAACATTTGTTTTTCTAGAAAATTGTCTATAGCGCGCTATCCCATTTGATAACTCACAATAAAGATGTTGCCGTGATCTTTCCATTTTTAGTAAAGTGGGCAATAGCGCGCTATATGCCTCGATAACTTGCTTTCGGAAAGTCTGAAAAACTCGAGCTCTTGAGTTTGTGTATATCAACCTGCTATCTTCCAATAGAGAACATGATACACAACACAGTAATAACACGCTGTCCACCTTTGAGACAAAAATCAGATATTTCTAACGAGAAAAATGTGGCCACTTCTCCTTGCTAGACTTTTCTATACCTTACACAGTTTTGCCTAGTTATCTTAATTGAAATATTCACTGCTAACACCTTCATGATTCCCATTGTCTCGCACGCCCAAATTAACTCTAGATTTAACAACGTTTTGAATTCAAATCATTTTGTACTCTCTTCCTCTTTTACCTGCAACTGCTAATTTTATAAAACCCTCATTCTCTGATTTACAAAGATAGAACACGCACGATTTTTGCAAGTTAGACTGAGTTTTTCAAAGAGCGTTTAAATCGAAGAAAGTCGTTATTCTTGCATTTGTCCAAACAACCTTCGAACTAAATCAAAATTGTAAACTGTCTTGAAGATAACCTCATTATTTTGCAAGTTCTTCATTTTATTCCTTTTGTGCTGAGATTTCCAGAGGCTATCTATTGTTTTAAACTGTAAGTATGTAAAGTGTTCTCAGTAAGAGAAAACATCACCTGTATTTTTTTTTCTAAGAGCTTGAACTAATCATCAACAACACATCAAACAATAGGTATCGATGTCTAAAAAGATCAAGCTCGAAGAACGAAGACATATCTCATGTCTAATGCAATAGTTTTATCTTTGGTGTGTAGGGTAACTTCTCGATCAATCTCAGCACAAAAATTCAAAAAATTGAAAAGTCTACAAAATCACTTTGATATAGTATTCCATTTTGAAAAAAAAGTTTTCCGGAATGTTTTAATCATAATTTCAATGAGTTTTGAATTATTTAATAGTTTTTAATCTTATATCAATATGTTCTGAGTCAATGGAATGGTTCTTGAGTGTCAAAATATTAATTTTCCAAAAATAAGGCTATTTTTCCAGTTGGCACTAGCGCTTAATCAGTGTTGATAGCCCGCTGATAGGGTTTTATAATAAAACATTTGTTTTGCTTGAAAATAGTCTATAGCGCGCTAGCCCCTTTGATAACTCGCTATAAAGATGTTGCTGTGATCTTTGCACTTTTAGTAAATTGGGCAATAGCGCGCTATATGCCTCGATAACTCGCTTTCGGAAAGTCTGAAAAACTCGAGCTCTCGGGTTTGTATATATCAAGCTGCTATCTTTCAATAGAGAACATCATACACAACACAATAATAACACGCTATCCACGTTTGAGCCAAAAATCAGATATTTCTAACGAGAAAAATGTGGCCATTTCTCCTTGCTCGACTTTTCTATACCTTACACAGTTTTGCCTAGTTAACTTAATTGAAATATTCTCTGCTAACACCTTGATTATTCCCATTGTCTCGCACGCCCAAAACAACTTTAGGTTAAACAACGTTTTGAATTCAAATCATTTTGTACTCTCTTCCTCTTTAACCTGCAACTACTAATTTTATAAAACCCTCATTCTCTAATTTTCGAAGATAGAACATGCACGATTTTTTCAAGTTAGACTGCGCTTTTCAAAGAGCGTTTAAATCAAAGAAAGTCGTTATTCTTGCATTTCTCCAAACAACCTTCGAACTAAATCAAAATTGTAGACTGTCTTGAAGATAACCTCATTAGTTTGCAAGTTCTTCATTGTAATCCTTTAGTGCTGAGATTTCCAGAGGCTATCTATTGTTTTAAACTGTAAGTATGTAAAGTGTTCTCAGTAAGAGAAAACATCACCTGTATTTTTTTTTTCTAAGAGCTTGAACTAATCATCAACAACACAGCAAACAATAGGTATCGAAGTCTAAAAAGATCAAGCTCGAAGAACGAAGACATATCTCATGTCTAATGCAATAGTTTTATCTTTGGTCTGTAGGGTAACTTCTCGATCAATCTCAGCACTAAAACTCAGAAAATTGAAAAGCCTTCAAAATCACTTTGATATAGTATTCCATTTTGAAAAAAATGTTTTCCGGAATGTTTTAATCATAATTTCAATGAGTTTTGAATTATTTAATAGTTTTTAATCTTATATCAATATGTTTTGAGTCAATGGAATGATTCTTGAGTGTCAAAATATTAATTTTCCAAAAATAAGGCTATTTAGCACTTTGCAAAAATTTTCTAGTTGGCACTAGCGCCCTATCAGTGTTGATAGCCCGCTGATAGGGTTGTATAATAAAACATTTGCTTTTCTAGAAAATTGTCTATAGCGCGCTATCCCCTTTGATAACTCGCTATAAAGATGTTGCCGTGATTATTCCATTTTTAGTAAAGTGGGCAATAGCGCGCTATATGCCTCTCAATAACTCGCTTTCGGAAAGTCTGAAAAACACGAGCTCTCGAGTTTGTGTATATCAACCTGCTATCTTTCAATAGAGAACATCATACACAACACAGTAATAACACGCTATCCACGTTTGAGACAAAAATCAGATATTTGTAACGAGAAAAATGTGGCCACTTCTCCTTGCTCGACTTTTCTATCCCTTACGCAGTTTTGCCTAGTTATCTTAATTGAAATATTCAGTGCTAACACCTTCATGATTCCCATTGTCTCGCACGCCCAAATTAACTCTAGATTTAACAACGTTTTGAATTCAAATCATTTTGTACTCTCTTCCTCTTTTACCTGCAACTACTAATTTTATAAAACCCTCATTCTCTGATTTACAAAGATAGAACACGCACGATTTTTGCAAGTTAGACTGAGGTTTTCAAAGAGCGTTTAGATCGAAGAAAGTCATTATTCTTGCATTTGTCTAAAGAACCTTGGAACTGAATCAAAATTACGAACTGTCTTGACGATAACCTCATTATTTTGGAAGTTCTTCATTTTATTCCTTTTGTGCTGAGATTTCCAGAGGCTATCTATTGTTTTAAACTGTAAGTATGTAAAGTGTTCTCGGTAAGAGAAAACATCACCTGTATTTTTTCTTTCTAAGAGCTTGAACTAATCATCAACAACACATCAAACACTAGGTATCGAAGCCTAAAAAGATCAAGCTCGAAGAACGAAGATATATCTCATGTCTAATGCAATAGGTTTATCTTTGGTGTGTAAGGTAACTTCTCGATCAATCTCAGCACTAAAACTCAGAAAATTGAAAAGTCTTTAAAATCACTTCGATATAGTATTCCATTTTGAAAAAAATGTTTTCCGGAAGGTTTTAATCATAATTTCAATGAGTTTTGAATTATTTAATAGTTTTTAATCTTATATCAATATGTTTTGAGTCAATGGAATGGTTCTTGAGTGTCAAAATATTAATTTTCCAAAAATAAGGCTATTTAGCAATTTGCAAAAATTTTCCAGTTGGCACTAGCGCCCTATCAGTGTTGATAGCCCGCTGATAGGGTTATATAATAAAACATTCGTTTTTCTTGAAAATTGTCTAAGGCGCGCTATCCCATTTGATAACTCGCTATAAAGAAGTTGCCGTGATCTTTCCATTTTTAGTAAAGTGGGCAATAGCGCGCTATATGCCTCGATAACTCGCTTTCGGAAAGTCTGAAAAACTCGAGCTCTCGAGTTTGTGTATATCAACCTGCTATCTTCCAATAGAGAACATCATACACAACACATTAATAACACGATATCCACGTTTGAGACAAAAATCAGATATTTCTAACGAGAAAAATGTGGCCACTTCTCCTTGCTCGACTTTTCTATACCTTACATAGTTTTGCCTAGTTATCTTAATTGAAATATTCTCTGCTAACACCTTCATGATTCCCATTGTCTCACACGCCCAAAATAACTCTAGATTTAACAACGTTTTGAATTCAAATCATTTTGTACACTCTTCCTCTTTTACCTACAACTACTAATTTTATAAAACCCTAATTCTCTGATTTACAAAGATAGAACACGCACGATTTTTGCAAGTTAGACTGAGCTTTCCAAAGAGTGTTTAAATCGAAGAAAGTCGTTATTCATGCATTTACCCAAACAACTTTTGAGCTGAATCAAAATTTCAAACAGTCTTGAAGATAACCTCATTATTTCGCAAGTTCTTCATTTTATTCCTTTTGTGCTGAGATTTCCATAGGCTATCTATTGTTTTAAACTGTAAGTATGTGAGGTGTTCTCGGTAAGAGAAAACATCACCTGTATTTTTTTTTCTAAGAGCTTGAAGTAATCATCAACAACACATCAAACAATAGGTATTGAATTCTAAAAAGATCAAGCTCAAAGAACGAAGACATATCTCATGTCTAATGCAATAGTTTTACCTTTGGTGTGTAGGGTAGCTTCTCGATCAATCTCAGCACTAAAACTCAGAAAATTGAAAAGTCTTCAAAATCACTTTGATATAGTATTCCATTTTGAAAAAAATGTTTTCCGGAATGTTTTAATCATAATTTCAATGAGTTTTGAATTATTTAATAGTTTTTAATCTTATATCAATAAGTTTTGAGTCAATGGAATGGTTCTTGAGTTTCAAAATATTAATATTCCAAAAATAAGGCTATTTAGCACTTTGCAAAAATTTTCCAGTTGGCACTAGCGCCCTATCAGTGTTGTTAGCCCGCTGATAGGGTTGTATAATAAAACATTTGTTTTTCTAGAAAATTGTCTATAGCGCGCTATCCCATTTGATAACTCACAATAAAGATGTTGCCGTGATCTTTCCATTTTTAGTAAAGTGGGCAATAGCGCGCTATATGCCTCGATAACTGGCTTTCGGAAAGTCTGAAAAACTCGAGCTCTTGAGTTTGTGTATATCAACCTGCTATCTTCCAATAGAGAACATGATACACAACACAGTAATAACACGCTGTCCACCTTTGAGACAAAAATCAGATATTTCTAACGAGAAAAATGTGGCCACTTCTCCTTGCTAGACTTTTCTATACCTTACGCAGTTTTGCCTAGTTATCTTAATTGAAATATTCACTGCTAACACCTTCATGATTCCCATTGTCTCGCACGCCCAAATTAACTCTAGATTTAACAACGTTTTGAATTCAAATCATTTTGTACTCTCTTCCTCTTTTACCTGCAACTACTAATTTTATAAAACCCTCATTCTCTGATTTACAAAGATAGAACACGCACGATTTTTGCAAGTTAGACTGAGTTTTTCAAAGAGCGTTTAAATCGAAGAAAGTCGTTATTCTTGCATTTGTCCAAACAACCTTCGAACTAAATCAAAATTGTAAACTGTCTTGAAGATAACCTCATTATTTTGCAAGTTCTTCATTTTATTCCTTTTGTGCTGAGATTTCCAGAGGCTATCTATTGTTTTAAACTGTAAGTATGTAAAGTGTTCTCAGTAAGAGAAAACATCACCTGTATTTTTTTTTCTAAGAGCTTGAACTAATCATCAACAACACATCAAACAATAGGTATCGATGTCTAAAAAGATCAAGCTCGAAGAACGAAGACATATCTCATGTCTAATGCAATAGTTTTATCTTTGGTGTGTAGGGTAACTTCTCGATCAATCTCAGCACAAAAATTCAAAAAATTGAAAAGTCTACAAAATCACTTTGATATAGTATTCCATTTTGAAAAAAATGTTTTCCGGAATGTTTTAATCATAATTTCAATGAGTTTTGAATTATTTAATAGTTTTTAATCTTATATCAATATGTTCTGAGTCAATGGAATGGTTCTTGAGTGTCAAAATATTAATTTTCCAAAACTAAGGCTATTTTTCCAGTTGGCACTAGCGCCTAATCAGTGTTGATAGCCCGCTGATAGGGTTTTATAATAAAACATTTGTTTTGCTTGAAAATAGTCTATAGCGCGCTAGCCCCTTTGATAACTCGCTATAAAGATGTTGCTGTGATCTTTGCACTTTTAGTAAATTGGGCAATAGCGCGCTATATGCCTCGATAACTCGCTTTCGGAAAGTCTGAAAAACTCGAGCTCTCGGGTTTGTATATATCAAGCTGCTATCTTTCAATAGAGAACATCATACACAACACAATAATAACACGCTATCCACGTTTGAGCCAAAAATCAGATATTTCTAACGAGAAAAATGTGGCCATTTCTCCTTGCTCGACTTTTCTATACCTTACACAGTTTTGCCTAGTTAACTTAATTGAAATATTCTCTGCTAACACCTTGATCATTCCCATTGTCTCGCACGCCCAAAACAACTTTAGGTTAAACAACGTTTTGAATTCAAATCATTTTGTACTCTCTTCCTCTTTAACCTGCAACTACTAATTTTATAAAACCCTCATTCTCTAATTTTCGAAGATAGAATGATATGAACTCCACCAACAATTGTGATGAAACCCAATAACAATGATGGATTAGAACCCCAAGATCGTTTAGACAAGATTGGTTGAGCCTTGACCCGTCACCTAACCAGATGAAAACCAAGACTACGAAGGATTGAAAACGCCACACCAAGATTCAACAATCAAGGTGATAAGTTTGGTTGTTTGAACGCCACAAGAATAACTTGATAAGTTCAAGAGTTCTTTCAAGAACAAAGAGGACACAAGACCTCACAAGATTAACTTGATCTCAAAACATAATGTGCTATTCAAATATGAGCTACCCTCTATTTATACTTGGAACAACCCTCCAAGAATAGGAAAAGCCATAACTAAATTCAAACATCAACAGCCGCCGATTTGGACTTCTAAGGTAACCAGCCGCCTCTTTTGACTTCTAAAGGTGGTTAGCCGCCTCTTTTGAATTCTAGCCGCTTCTTTGGACTTCTCAAGGTAGCTAGCCGCCGATTTGGACTTCTAAAGGTGGTTAGCCGCCTATTTTGAATTCTAGCCGCCGATTTGGACTTCTCAAGGTAACTAGCCGCCGATTTCGACTTCTAAAGGTGGTTAGCCGCTTCTTTGGACTTCTCAAGGTAGCTAGCCGCCGATTTGGACTTCTAAATACCAACCGCCAATTTGGACTTCTAAACTTAGTCAAAAATAGCTAATTGACTAAGTTTAATGTATTTGATGACATGGACTAATTAACTTCTTCAATTGCTTTGATGACATGGACTAAGCTTTGATTATTATTTGAGCCCATCTTGGTCTTCATAGAATCAGCCCAATTCTCTTGGATTAGCCCATTTAGTGCTTCCTTGAAACGTTTGGCTCTATAAGTCTTGTAATTGGACCACTTGGAAGTGACAATGGGCCTTGTGCTACATTCCCAAATGTATGATCAACTTGTCCAGCTCCTTGGTTTGCATCATTGGCTCTTTGGTTTGCATCATTGGCTCTTTGGTTTGCATCATTCTCCCTCTCTTGAGAAGGATTTGTCCTCAAATCGTCACCTACATCAAAAGGAGACAAATCAGCGACATTAAAGCTTGCACTGACACCATACTCACCTGGTAAGTCAAGCTTGTAGGCATTATCATTGAGGCGTTCCAGTATTTGAAATGGTTCGTCACCCCGAGGTAGGAGTTTTGAACGCCGTTTCTCCGGAAAACGGTCCTTCCTTAAGTGCAACCAAACCCAATCTCCGGGTTCAAACACTACCTTCTTGCGTCCCTTGTTGGCTTGTTGGACATATTGTTTAGTCCTCCTTTCAATGTTCAGCCGTGCCTTTTCATGAATCATCTTTACAAATTCTGCCTTCTTTTTGCCATCTAAGTTTACCCGTTCACTCAAAGGTAAAGAAGTTAAATCCAAAGGTGACAATGGGTTAAAACCATAAACCATTTCAAATGGTGAAAATTTAGTTGCAGAATGAATACTTCGATTATAAGCAAATTCAACATGTGGCAAACAATCTTCCCATGTTTTCAAGTTCTTTTTAATGATAGCACGTAACAAGGAAGACAGTGTTCTATTCACTACTTCAGTTTGACCATCCGTTTGTGGATGACAAGTAGTAGAAAACAATAACTTGGTTCCCAACTTTCCCCACAAAGTCTTCCAAAAGTAACTCAAAAACCTTGCATCCCTATCAGAAACAATGGTTCTAGGCATGCCATGTAACCTAACAATTTCTTTGAAGAACAAATCAGCTATATGTGATGCATCATCAGTTTTATGACATGCAATGAAGTGTGCCATCTTGGAAAATCTATCTACCACCACAAAAACTGAATCTCTCCCCCTCTTAGTCCTAGGTAATCCCAAAACAAAATCCATAGAAATATCAGTCCAAGGTTCACTAGGTATTGGCAAAGGGGTGTACAAACCATGGGGTTTCAACTTAGACTTGGCCTGTTTACACGTGATACACTTCTCACAGATTCTTTCCACATCACGTTTCATATGAGGCCAAAAAAAATGATCATGCAAAATTCCTAATGTCTTAGCTACACCAAAATGACCCATCAAACCACCACCATGAGCTTCTCTCACAAACAATTCACGCAAGGAACACATAGGCACACACAGTCTATTTTCCCGAAACAAAAATCCATCATGCCTATAAAACTTACCAAATGCCACTTTTTCACATGCATTGAATACTTCACCAAATTCAGAATCTTGTGCATACAAATCCTTAATGTATTCAAAACCAAGCAATTTTGTATCTAAAATGGAAAGTAAAGCATACCTTCGGGACAATGCGTCAGCCACCACATTTTCCTTACCTTGCTTGTATCTGATCACATAAGGAAATGTTTCAATGAATTCCACCCACTTGGCATGGCGTCTATTCAACTTTTGTTGTCCTTTCAAATGCTTCAAAGATTCATGATCTGTGTGAATCACGAATTCCTTTGGCCATAGATAGTGCTGCCAATTTTCCAAAGCCCTTATCAAGGCGTACATCTCCTTATCATAAGTAGGGTAATTTAGGGTTGCCCCACTCAACTTTTCACTGAAATAAGCAATTGGACGGCCTTCTTGCATCAAAACAGCTCCAATACCTATACCTGAAGCATCACACTCAATTTCAAAAGTTTTAGCAAAGTTAGGTAAAACAAGCAAAGGTGCATTAGTTAACTTTTCTTTGATCAGATTAAATGCTTTTTCTTGTTCTTTCCCCCACTTAAACGGCACATTTTTCTTGATGACTTCAGTAAGAGGTGAGGCTAAGCTACTAAAATCACGCACAAACCGTCTATAGAAGCTAGCTAAGCCATGGAAACTCCTCACTTGGCTGATTGTTGTAGGCGTTGGCCACTCTTGGATTGCCTTAACCTTTTCCTCGTCCACCTCAATTCCTCTCTTACTAACAACAAAACCAAGAAACACAAGTTTATCTGTGCAAAAGGTGCACTTCTTGAGATTAGCAAACAACTTTTCTGTCCTTAGAATTTCCAAAACAGATTTCAAATGCAATACATGGTCTTCCAAGTTTTTGCTATAAATTAGGATATCATCAAAATACACAACGACAAATTTGCCAATAAATGCACTCAAAACATGGTTCATTAAACGCATAAATGTGCTCGGAGCATTAGTTAAACCGAAAGGCATCACTAACCACTCATACAAACCATATTTAGTCTTAAAAGCAGTTTTCCATTCATCACCTTCCTTCATCCTAATCTGATGATATCCACTCTTAAGATCAATTTTTGTAAAGACACAAGAACCATGCAATTCATCCAGCATATCGTCTAATCTAGGAATGGGATGGCGATACTTTACCGTTATGTTGTTGATGGCTCGGCAGTCAACACACATCCTCCATGTTCCATCCTTCTTAGGAACTAACAGCACCGGAACTGCACAAGGACTCATGCTTTCATGCACATACCCCTTCTCCAATAATTCACCTACTTGTCTTTGGAGTTCCTTGGTTTCCTCGGGATTACTCCTATAAGCAGGTCGGTTTGGAATTGATGCACCTGGTATGAAATCAATTTGATGTTCAATCCCTCGGATTGGAGGTAATCCATAAGGTACGTCTTCGGGAAGGACATCTTCAAACTCCTGCAAAAGAGAAACAATAACGCTCGGCAAAGTACCGACGAGATCATTAGTACATAAAAGAGCCTCCTTGTACAAGAGTACAATAAGGGGCTGGTGTGAAAATAATGCTCTCTTGATCTCACTTTTTTTTGCAATGCAATTGAATTTTTCCTCTCTTGCTCTCACTATGGCTGAAATTCCCTCTCTTTCTTTTTCTTTCTGATCAATGTTTTTCTCTCTCTTTTTTTTCTCAATTTCGGCCTTCATTTCTTTTTCTTTCTTTTTTTCATTTGAGCTTTGCAACTTTAATTGGTCCTCCCTGACTTGATTTGGAGCCAATGGCACAAGAATAATAGGCTGCCCTTTATGAGTGAAAGAATGCCTATTTGTGAATCCATCATGCTTAGCCCTCTTATCATACTGCCATGGTCTTCCCAACAATAAATGGCATGCATGCATAGGAACCACATCACAAAACACCTCATCCTCATGTTTACCAATGGATAATGCAACCAACACTTGCCTTGTTACCTTGATTTCGCCACAGTCATTCAGCCACTGAAGCCGATAAGGGTGAGGATGTTTCAAGGTAGTTAAGGCCAATTTCTCCACCAAATAAGTGCTGGCTACGTTTGTGCAACTTCCTCCATCGATAATAACACTGCAAACTTTGTTATTTACAAAGCACCGAGTATGAAACAAGTTCTCCCTTTGGTTACTTTCTTCCTCCTTAACCTGCACGTTGAGAACTCGCCTTGCTACCAATAAATCTCCAACCTCAGCATTTTGCTCATCATCGGCATCCTCCAATGGTGGCATGTCAGCATCATCTCCTTCTTCCTCATTCTCCGACTCAAGCTCTCCATGGGCGTTTATCACCATCACCCTTTTGTTTACACACTGGCTGGCTATATGTCCCCGCCCCTGACATTTAAAACACTTAATATCACGTGTTTTAGAATTTGAAGTTTCAGTGTTACCTGAAGTAGCGGCGGTCGTTGGTCTGGCATTCGTAGAGGGTTCAAATTTGGGCTTATTTTGTAGCTGCTCGTCCCTTTTTTGAGCTGTCCTCCACGGGCTGGTGGTAGCCATAGGTTGTCCCCTCCTAGCCAATCCCTTTCGTTTGAACTGTGCCTCCACCTTTATGGCTTGATGCACCATATCTGTCAACTCAACATAGTGCTGCATCTCGACTATATCCGCAATCTCGTGATTTAAACCGTGCAAAAACCGAGCCATGGTGGCTTCCCGGTCCTCTTCTACATTAGCCCGGATCATAGCTACTTCCATCTCCTTGTAATATTCTTCCACACTCCTGAAACCTTGATTTAACCTCTGCAACTTTTGATACAATCCCCTATAATAGTGGCTGGGTACAAAACGCTTCCTCATAAGTATTTTCATCTCCTCCCAAGTGTCCACGGGTGGCTCTCTATTCCTTCTCCTATTAATCAGTAATTGATCCCACCAAACAATGGCATAATCAGTGAATTCAATTGAAGCCAACTTAACCTTCTTTATCTCTGAGTAGGTGTGACAATCAAACACCATCTCCATTTTAGTTTCCCACTCCAAATAAACTTCAGGATCACTTTTACCTTGAAAAGATGGGATTTTAATCTTTATGTTTCCTAAATCATTATCTCTCCAAGGCCTACCCATCCCAGCTTCTCGATTCCCGTTCCCACGCTCAAACCTGCCACGGTTCAAATATGGTTCATCAAACTGCTCCAACTCGGCCTCGTCCTCAACATTTCGCCATGGAACACGCCCACCTTGCTGCCTGTTGCGGATGCCTTGTTGTTGTTCCCTAGGAGTTCCCGCTTCTACTCTATCCAACCTCGCATGAATAGGTTCTAATTCATTCCTCAACATACGCCTCATCTCCCCTAACAACGCTTGCATTTGGAGGTTCGGAACTGCATTTTGTCGAACTTCTTCGGTTGTATCTTCTTCTTGATTATTGGACATTTTTAAAATCTGCAAAACAAGGTTAGAATCCTCACAAGCACTCCCTCACTTTTCACTCAAGAATTTGATACACTTGCACTCGTGTTTTCACTCTAAACGGCTTTTACCCTCTTATGGTCTCACACACTCTTGCCTTTTTCCACTCTTTTGTGTCTCCTTTAGTTCTTAATCAAACTTCAAGAAACTAATTCAAAATAATCTAGTGGCAATTCAAAAATGAGAAACAACCAAAACTCATCAAAAGATCAAGAACATGAATAAGGTGAGAAACAAGATTGAAAAGAGGAAATTTTCTTACTGGAATCACTTTTCTTCTTCTTTTTTTTTTTTTTCTACAGCCTGATCAAGAACATGAATAAGGTGAAAAACAAGATTGAAAAGAGGAAATTTTCTTACTGGAATCACTTTTCTTCTCCTTTTTTTTTTTTTTCTACTGCAGGATCAAGAACATGAATAAGGTGAGAAACAAGATTGAAAAGAGGAAATTTTCTTACTGGAATCACTTTTCTTCTCCTTTTTTTTTTTGATGATTTTTTTTTTCTACTGCATGGAATTGGAATAGAAAAAAATGAAAATAAAAGATAGTCAAACTTATCTTAGAACCAAAGCTCTGATACCAAATGATATGAACTCCACCAACAATTGTGATGAAACCCAATAACAATGATGGATTAGAACCCCAAGATCGTTTAGACAAGATTGGTTGAGCCTTGACCCGTCACCTAACCAGATGAAAACCAAGACTACGAAGGATTGAAAACGCCACACCAAGATTCAACAATCAAGGTGATAAGTTTGGTTGTTTGAACGCCACAAGAATAACTTGATAAGTTCAAGAGTTCTTTCAAGAACAAAGAGGACACAAGACCTCACAAGATTAACTTGATCTCAAAACATAATGTGCTATTCAAATATGAGCTACCCTCTATTTATACTTGGAACAACCCTCCAAGAATAGGAAAAGCCATAACTAAATTCAAACATCAACAGCCGCCGATTTGGACTTCTAAGGTAACCAGCCGCCTCTTTTGACTTCTAAAGGTGGTTAGCCGCCTCTTTTGAATTCTAGCCGCTTCTTTGGACTTCTCAAGGTAGCTAGCCGCCGATTTGGACTTCTAAAGGTGGTTAGCCGCCTATTTTGAATTCTAGCCGCCGATTTGGACTTCTCAAGGTAACTAGCCGCCGATTTCGACTTCTAAAGGTGGTTAGCCGCTTCTTTGGACTTCTCAAGGTAGCTAGCCGCCGATTTGGACTTCTAAATACCAACCGCCAATTTGGACTTCTAAACTTAGTCAAAAATAGCTAATTGACTAAGTTTAATGTATTTGATGACATGGACTAATTAACTTCTTCAATTGCTTTGATGACATGGACTAAGCTTTGATTATTATTTGAGCCCATCTTGGTCTTCATAGAATCAGCCCAATTCTCTTGGATTAGCCCATTTAGTGCTTCCTTGAAACGTTTGGCTCTATAAGTCTTGTAATTGGACCACTTGGAAGTGACAATGGGCCTTGTGCTACATTCCCAAATGTATGATCAACTTGTCCAGCTCCTTGGTTTGCATCATTGGCTCTTTGGTTTGCATCATTGGCTCTTTGGTTTGCATCATTCTCCCTCTCTTGAGAAGGATTTGTCCTCAAATCGTCACCTACATCAAAAGGAGACAAATCAGCGACATTAAAGCTTGCACTGACACCATACTCACCTGGTAAGTCAAGCTTGTAGGCATTATCATTGAGGCGTTCCAGTATTTGAAATGGTTCGTCACCCCGAGGTAGGAGTTTTGAACGCCGTTTCTCCGGAAAACGGTCCTTCCTTAAGTGCAACCAAACCCAATCTCCGGGTTCAAACACTACCTTCTTGCGTCCCTTGTTGGCTTGTTGGACATATTGTTTAGTCCTCCTTTCAATGTTCAGCCGTGCCTTTTCATGAATCATCTTTACAAATTCTGCCTTCTTTTTGCCATCTAAGTTTACCCGTTCACTCAAAGGTAAAGAAGTTAAATCCAAAGGTGACAATGGGTTAAAACCATAAACCATTTCAAATGGTGAAAATTTAGTTGCAGAATGAATACTTCGATTATAAGCAAATTCAACATGTGGCAAACAATCTTCCCATGTTTTCAAGTTCTTTTTAATGATAGCACGTAACAAGGAAGACAGTGTTCTATTCACTACTTCAGTTTGACCATCCGTTTGTGGATGACAAGTAGTAGAAAACAATAACTTGGTTCCCAACTTTCCCCACAAAGTCTTCCAAAAGTAACTCAAAAACCTTGCATCCCTATCAGAAACAATGGTTCTAGGCATGCCATGTAACCTAACAATTTCTTTGAAGAACAAATCAGCTATATGTGATGCATCATCAGTTTTATGACATGCAATGAAGTGTGCCATCTTGGAAAATCTATCTACCACCACAAAAACTGAATCTCTCCCCCTCTTAGTCCTAGGGTTGTGTAATAAAACATTTGTTTTTGCGCTATCCCCTTTGATAACTCGCTATAAAGATGTTGCCGTGAACTTTCCATTTTTAGTAAATTGGGCAATAGCGCGCTATAGGCCTCGATAACTCGCTTTCGGAAAGTCTGAAAAACTCGAGCTCTCGGGTTTGTGTATATCAACCTGCTATCTTTCAATAGAGAACATGGTACACAACACAGTAATAACATGCTATCCACGTTTGAGACAAAAATCAGATATTTCTAACGAGAAAAATGTGGCCACTTCTCCATGCTCGACTTTTCTGTACCTTACACAGTTTTGCCTGGTTATCTTAATTGAAATATTATCTACTAACACCTTGATGATTCCCATTGTCTCGCACGCCCAAAACAACTTTAGATTAAACAACGTTTTGAATTCAAATCATTTTGTACTCTCTTCCTCTTTAACCTGCAACTACTAATTTTATAAAACCCACATTCTCCGATTTTCAAAGATAGAACACGCACAATTTTTGCAAGTTAGACTGAGCATTCCAAAGAGTGTTTAAATCGAAGAAAGTCGTTATTCTTGCATTTGTCCAAACAACCTTCGAACTGAATCAAAATTGCAAACTGTCTTGAAGATAACCTCATTATTTGGCAAGTTCTTCATTTTATTCCTTTTGTGCTGAGATTTCCAGAGGCTATCTTTTGTTTTAAACTGTAAGTATGTGAAGTGTTCTCGGTAAGAGAAAACATCACCTGTATTTTTTTTTCTAAGAGCTTCAACTAATCATGAACAACACATCAAACAATTGGTATCGAAGTCTAAAAAGATCAAGCTCGAAGAACGAAGACATATCTCATGTCTAATGCAATAGTTTAATCTTTGATGTGTAGGGTAACTTTTCGATCAATCTCAGCACCAAAACTCAGAAAATTGAAAAGTCTTTCAAATCACTTCGATATAGTATTCCATTTTGAAAAAAATGTTTTCCGGAAGGTTTTAATCATAATTTTCAATGAGTTTTGAATTATTTAATAGTTTTTAATCTTATATCAGTATGTTTTGAGTCAATGGAATGGTTCTTGTGTGTCAAAATATTAATCTTCCTGTAGGCACTAGCACCCTATCAGTGTTGATAGCCCGCTGAAAGAGTTGTATAATAAAACATTTGTTTTTCTTGAAAATTGTCTATAGCGCACTATCCCCTTTGATAACTCGCTATAAAGATGTTGCTGTGATCTTTCCATTTTTAGTAAAGTGGGCAATAGCTCACTATAGGCCTCGATAACTCGCTTTCGGAAGTCTGAAAAACTAGAGCTCTCGGGTTTGTGTATATCAACCTGCTATCTTTCAAAAGAGAACATGGTACACAACACAGTAATAACATGCTATCCACGTTTGTGACAAAAATCAGATATTTCTATGGAGAAAAATGTGGCCACTTCTCCTTGCTCGACTTTTCTGTACCTTACACAGTTTTGCCTTGTTATCTTAATTGAAATATTATCTACTAACACCTTGATGATTACCATTGTCTCGCACGCCCAAAACAACTTTCGATTAAACAACGTTTTGAATTCAAATCATTTTGTACTCTCTTCCTCTTTAACCTGCAACTACTAATTTTATAAAACCCACATTCTCCGATTTTCAAAGATAGAACACGCACGATTTTTGCAAGTTAGACTGAGCATTCCAAAGAGCGTTTAAATCGAAGAACGTCGTTATTCTTGCATTTGTCCAAACAACCTATGAACTGAATCAAAATTGCAAACTGTCTTGAAGATAACCTCGTTATTTTGCAAGTTCTTCATTTTATTCCTTTTGTGCTGAGATTTCCAGATGCTATCTATTGTTTTAAACTATAAGTATGTGAAGTGTTCTCGGTAAGAAAAAAGATCACCTGTTTTTTTTTTTTCTAAGAGCTTGAACTAATCATCATCAACACATCAAACAATAGGTATCAAAGTCTAAAAAGATCAAGCTCGAAGAACGAAGACATATCTCACGTCTAATGCAATAGTTTTATCTTTGGTGTGTAGGGTAACTTCTCGATCAATCTCAGCACTAAAACTCTGAAAATGGAAAAGTCTTTAAAATCACTTTGATATAGTATTCCATTTTGAAAAAAATGTTTTCCGGAAGGTTTTAATCATAATTTCAATGAGTTTTGAATTATTTAATAGTTTTTGATCTTATATCAATATGTTTTGAGTCAATGGAATGTTTCTTGAGTGTCAAAATATTAATTTTCCAAAAATAAGGCTATTTAGCAATTTGCAAAAATTTTCCAGTTTGCACTTGCGCCCTATCAGTGTTGATAGCCCGCTGATAGGGTTGTATAATAAAACATTTGTTTTTCTTGAAAATTGTCTATAGCGCGCTATCTCTTTTGATAACTCGCTATAAAGATGTTGCCGTGATCTTTCCATTTTTAGTAAAGTGGGCAATAGCGCCCTATAGGCCTCGATTACTCGCTATCGGAAAGTCTGAAAAACTCGAGCTCTCGGGTTTGTGTATATCAACCTGCTCCCTTTCAATAGAGAACATGCTATCCACGATTGAGACAAAAATCAGATATTTCTAACGTGAAAAATGTGCCCACTTTTCCTTGCTCAACTTTTCTATACCTTACACAGTTTTGCCTGGTTATCTTAATTGAAATATTATCTACTAACACCTTGATGATTCCCACTGTCTCGCACGCCCAAAACAACTTTAGATTAAACAACGTTTTGAATTCAAATCATTTTGTACTCTCTTCCCCTCTAACCTGCAACTACTAATTTTATAAAACCCTCATTCTCTTATTTTTAAAGATAGAACACGCACGATTTTTGCAAGTTAGACTGAGCTTTCCAAAGAGTGTTTAAATCGAAGAAAGTCGTTATCGTTGCATTTGTCCAAACAACTTACGAACTGAATCAAAATTGCAAACTGTCTTGAAGATAACCTCATTATTTCGCAAGTTCTTCATTTTATTCCTTTTGTGCTGAGATTTCCAGAGGCTATCTATTGTTTTAAACTGTAACTATGTGAAGTGTTCTCGATAAGAGAAAACATCACCTGCATTTTTTTTTCTAAGAGCTTGAACTAATCATCAACAACACATCAAACAATAGGTATCGATGTCTAAAAAGTTCAAGCTTGAAGAACGAAGACATATCTCACGTCTAATGCAATAGTTTTATCTTTGGTGTGTTGGGTAACTATTCGATCAATCTCAGCACTAAAACTCTGAAAATTGAAAAGTCTTTAAAATCACTTCGGTATAGTATTCCATTTTGAAAAAAATGTTTTCCGGAAGGTTTTAATCATAATTTCAATGAGTTTTGAATTATTTAATAGTTTTTGATCTTATATCAATATGTTTTGAGTCAATGGAATGTTTCTTGAGTGTCAAAATATTAATTTTCCAAAAATAAGGCTATTCAGCAATTTGCAAAAATTTTCCAGTTTGCACTTGCGCCCTATCAGTGTTGATAGCCCGCTGATAGGGTTGTATAATAAAACATTTGTTTTTCTTGAAAATTGTCTATAGCGCGCTATCCCTTTTGATAACTCGCTATAAAGTTGTTGCCGTGATCTTTCCATTTTTAGTAAAGAGGGCAATAGCGCGCTATAGGCCTCGATAACTCGCTATCGGAAATTCTGAAAAACTCGAGCTCTCGGGTTTGTGTATATCAACCTGCTCCCTTTCAATAGAGAACATGATACACAACCCAATAATAACACGCTATCACGTTTGAGACAAAAATCAGATATTTCTAACGAGAAAAATGTGGCCACTTCTCCTTGCTCGACTTTTCTATACCTTACACGGCTTTGCCTGGTTATCTTAAATGAAATATTATCAACTAACATCTTGATGATTCCCAATGTCTCGCACGCCCAAAACAACTTTAGATTAAACAACATTTTGAATTCAAATCATTTTGTGCTCTCTTCCTCTTTAACCCGCAACTACTAATTTTATAAAACCCTAAATCTCTGATTTTTAGAGATAGAACACGTACAATTTTTGCAAGTTAGACTGAGCTTTCCAAAGAGTGTTTAAATCGAAGAAAGTCGTTATTCTTGCATTTGTCTAAACAACCTTCGAACTGAATCAAAATTGCAAACTGTCTTGAACATAACCTCATTATTTCACAAGTTCTACATTTTTTTCCTTTTGTGTTGAGATTTCCAGAGGCTATCAATTGTTTTAAACTGTAAGTATGTGAAGTGTTCTCGGCAAGAGAAAACATCACCTGTATTTTGTTTTCTAAGAGCTTGAACTAATCATCAACAACACATCAAACAATAGGTATCAAAGTCTAGAAAGATCAAGCTCGAAGAACGAAGACATATCTCATGTCTAATGCAATAGTTTTATCTTCGGTGTGTAGGGTAACTTTTCGATCAATCTCAGCACCAAAACTCAGAAAATTGAAAAGTCTTTCAAATCACTTCGATATAGTATTCCACTTTGAAAAAAATGTTTTCCGGAAGGTTTTAATCATAATTTTGATTGAGTTTTGAATTATTTAATAGTTTTTAATCATATATCAGTATGTTTTGAGTCAATGGAATGGTTCTTGTGTGTCAAAATATTAATCTTCCTGTTTGCACTAGCACCCTATCTGTGTTGATAGCCCGCTGAAAGAGTTGTATAATAAAACATTTGTTTTTCTTGAAAATTGTCTATAGCGCACTATCCCCTTTGATAACTCGCTATAAAGATGTTGCTGTGATCTTTCCATTTTTAGTAAAGTGGGCAATAGCTCACTATTGGCCTCGATAACTCGCTTTCGGAAAGTCTGAAAAACTCGAGCTCTCGGGTTTGTGTATATCAACCTGCTATCTTTCAATAGAGAACATGGTACACAACACAGTAATAACATGCTATCCACGTTTGAGACAAAAATCAGATATTTCTAACGAGAAAAATGTGGCCACTTCTCCTTGCTCGACTTTTCTGTACCTTACACAGTTTTGCCTTGTTATCTTAATTGAAATATTATCTACTAACACCTTGATGATTCCCACTGTCTCGCACGCCCAAAACAACTTTAGATTAAACAACGTTTTGAATTCAAATCATTTTGTACTCTCTTCCCCTCTAACCTGCAACTACTAATTTTATAAAACCCTCATTCTCTGATTTTCAAAGATAGAACACGCACGATTTTTGAAAGTTAGACTGAGCTTTCCAAGGAGTGTTTAAATCGAAGAAAGTCGTTATTCTTGCATTTGTCCAAACAACCTTTGAACTGAATCAAAATTGCAAACTGTCTTGAAGATAACCTCATTATTTGGCAAGTTCTTCATTTTATTCCTTTTGTGCTGAGATTTCCAGAGGCTATCTATTGTTTAAAACTGTAAGTATGTAAAGTGTTCTTGGTAAGAGAAAACATCACCTGTATTTTTTCTTTCTAAAAGCTTGAACTAATCATCAACAACACATCAAACAATAGGTATCGAAGTCTACAAAGATCAAGCTCGAAGAACGAAGACATATCTCATGTCTAATGAAATAGTTTTATCTTTGGTGTGTATGGTAACTTCTCGATCAATCTCAGCACTAAAACTCTGAAAATTGAAAAGTCTTTAAAATCACTTCGATATAGTATTCCATTTCGAAAAAAATGTTTTCCGGAAGGTTTTAATCATAATTTCAATGAGTTTTGAATTATTTAATAGTTTTTAATCTTATATCAATATGTTTTGAGTCAATGGAATGTATCTTGAGTGTCAAAATATTAATTTTCCAAAAATAAGGCTATTCAGCAATTTGCAAAAATTTTCCAGTTTGCACTTGCGCCCTAGCAGTGTTGATAGCCCGCTGATAGGGTTGTATAATAAAACATTTGTTTTTCTTGAAAATTGTCTATAACGCGTCATCCCCTTTGATAACTCGCTATAAAGATGTTGCCGTGATCTTTCCATTTTTAGTAAAGTGGGCAATAGCGCGCTATAGGCCTTGATAACTCGCTTTTGGAAAGTCTGAAAAACTCGAGCTCTTGGGTTTGTGTATATCTACTTGCTATCTTTCAATAGAGAACATGATACACAACCCAATAATAACATGCTATCCACGTTTTAGACAAAAATCAGATATTTCTAACGAGAAAAATGTGGCCACTTTAGCTTGCCCGACTTTTCTATACCATACACAGTTATGCCTGGTTATATTAATTGAAATATTCTCTACTAACACCTTGATGATTCTCATTGGCTCGCACACCCAAAACAACTTTACACTAAATAACGTTTTGAATCGAAATCATTTTCTACTCTCTTCCTCTTTAACCTGCAACTGCTAATTTTATAAAACCCCCATTCTCTGATTTTCAAAGAAAGAGCACGCACGATTTTTGCATGTTAGCCTGATCTTCCCAAAGAGTGTTTAAATCGAAGAAAGTCGTTATTCTTGCATTTGTCCAAACAACCTTCGAATTGAATCAAAATTGCAAACTGTCTTGAAGATAGCCACATTATTTCGCAAGTTTTTCATTTTATCCCTTTTGTGCTGAGATTTCCAGAGGCTATCTATTGTTTTAAACTGTAAGTAGGTGAAGTGTTCTCGGTAAGAGAAATCATCATTTGTATTTTTTTTTCTAAGAGCTTGAACTAATCATCAACAACACATCAAACAATAGGTATCGAAGTCTACAAAGTTCAAGCTCGAAGAACGAAGACATATCTCATGTCTAATGCATTAGTTTTATCTTTGGTGTGTAGGGTAACTTCTCGATCAATCTCATCACTAAAACTCTGAAAATTGAAAAGTCTTCAAAATCACTTCGAAATAGTATTCCATTTTGAAAAAAATGTTTTCCGGAAGGTCTTCATTATAATTTCAATGAGTTTTGAATTATTTAATAGTTTTTAATCTTATATCAATATGTTTTGAGTCAATGGAATGGTTCTTGAGTGTCAAAATATTAATTTTCCAAAAATAAGGCTATTTAGCAATTTACAAAAATTTTCGAGTTGGCATTAGGGCCCTATCAGTGTTGATAGCCCTCTGATATGGTTGTATAATAAAACATTTGTTTTTCTTAAAAATTGTTTATAGCGCGCTATCCCCTTTGATATCTCGCTATAAAGATGTTGCCGTGATCTTTCCATTTTTAGTAAAGTGGGCAATAGCGCTCTATAGGCCTCGATAACTCGCTATCGGAAAGTCTGAAAAACTCGAGCTCTCGGGTTTGTGTATATCGACCTGATGTCTTTCAATAGAGAACATGATACACAACCCAATAATAACACGCTATCCAAGTTTGAGACAAAAAATAGATATTTCTAACAAGAAAAATGTGGCCACATCTCCTTGCTCGACTTTTCTATACCTTACACAATTTTGCCTGGGTATCTTAATTGAAATATTCTATACTAACACCTTGATGATTCCCATTGTCTCGCACGCCCAAAACAACTTTAGACTAAACAACGTTTTGAATCCAAATCATTTTGTACTCTCTTCCTCTTTAACCTGCAACTACTAATTTTATAAAACCCTCATTGTCTGATTTTCAAAGATAGAACACGCACGATTTTTGCAAGTTAGACTGAGCTTTCCAAAGAGCGTTTATATAGAAGAAAGTCGTTATTCTTGCATTTGTCCAAACAACCTTCGAATTGAATCAAAATTGCAAACTGTCTTGAAGATAGCCACATTATTTCGCAAGTTTTTCATTTTATCCCTTTTGTGCTGAGATTTCCAGAGGCTATCTATTGTTTTAAACTGTAAGTAGGTAAAGTGTTCTCGGTAAGAGAAAACATCACCTGTATTTTTTTTTCTAAGAGCTTGAACTAATCATCAACAACACATCAAACAATAGCTATCGAAGTCTACAAAGATCAAGCTCGGAAAACGAAGACATATCTCATGTCTAATGCAATAGTTTTATCACTGGTGTGTAGGGAACTCCTCGATCAATCTCAGCACTAAAACCCAGAAAATTGAAAAGTCTTCAAAATCACTTCGATATAGTATTCCATTTTGAAAAAAATGTTTTTCGAAAGGTTTTAATAATAATTTCAATGAGTTTTGAATTATTTAATAGTTTTTAATCTTATATCAATATGTTTTGAGTCAATGGAATGGTTCTTGAGTGTCAAAATATTAATTTTCCAAAAATGAGGCTATTATTCAGCAATTTGCAAAAATTTTCCAGTTGGCACTAGCGCCCTATCAGTGTTGATAGCCCGCTGATAGGGTTGTATAATAAAACATTTGTTTTTCTTTAAAATTGTCTATAGCGCGCTATCCCCTTTGATAACTCGCTATAAAGATGTTGCCGTGATCTTTCCATTTTTAGTAAAGGCTATTATTGGGTTGTGTATCATGTTCTCTATTGAAAGATACCAGGTCGATATACAAAAACCCGAGAGCTCGAGTTTTTCAAACTTTCCGATAGCGAGTTATCAAGGCCTATAGGGCGCTATTGCCCACTTTACTAAAAATTGAAAGATCACGGCAACATCTTTATAGCGAGTTATCAAAGGGGATAGCGCGTTATAGACAATTTTCAAGAAAAACAAATGTTTTATTATCCAACCCTATCAGCGGGCTATCAATACTGATAGGGCGCTAGTGCCAACTCGAAAATTTTTGTAAAATTAATATTTTGACAGTCAAGAACTATTCCATTCACTCAAAACATATTGATATAAGATTAAAAACTGTTAAATAATTCAAACCTCATTAAAATTATGACTAAAACCTTTCTGAAATTTTTTTTTCAAAATGGAATACTATATCGAAGTGATTTTGAAGACTTTTCAATTTTCAGAGTTTTAGTGTTGAGATTGAGCGAGAAGTTACCCTAAACACCAAAGATAAAACTAATGCATTTGACGTGAGATATGACTTCGTTCTTCGAGCTTGATCTTTGTAGACTTCGATAGCTATTGTTTGATGTGTTGTTGATGATTAATTCAAGCTCTTAGAAAAAAAAAAATACAAGTCATGTTTTCTCTTACCGAGAACACTTCACATACTTATTATTTAAAACAATAGGTATCCTCTGGAAATCTCAGCCCAAAAGGGATAAAATGAAGTGAAATAATGAGGTTATCTTCACGACAGTTTGCAATTTTGATTCAGTTCGAAGGTTGTTTGGACAAATGCAAGAATAACGACTTTCTTCGATTTAAACACTCTTTGGAAAGCTCAGCCTAACTAGCAAAAATCGTGCGTCTTCTATTTTTGAAAATCAGAGAATGAGGGTTTTATAAAATTAGCAGTTGCA
The DNA here is from genome assembly GCA_035771175.1 of Paratinospora sagittata. Lineage (NCBI taxonomy): Eukaryota > Viridiplantae > Streptophyta > Magnoliopsida > Ranunculales > Menispermaceae > Paratinospora > Paratinospora sagittata. The sequence continues at coordinate 46,407,832 of CM069594.1, read as the reverse complement.
GGTTAAAAGAGGAAGAGAGTACAAAATGATTTGAATTCAAAACGTTGTTTAATCTAAAGTTGTTTTGGGTGTGCGAGACAATGAGAATCATCAAGGTGTTAGTAGAGAATATTTCAATTAATATAACCAGGCATAACTGTGTAAGGTATAGAAAAGTCGAGCAAGCTGAAGTGGCCACAGTTTTCTTGTTAGAAATATCTGATTTTTGTCTTAAACGTCGATAACGTGGTATTATCGGGTTGTGTATCATGTTCTCTATTGAAAGATAGCAGGTCGATATACACAAACCCGAGAGCTCGAGTTTTTCAGACTTTCCGATAGCGAGTTATCAAGGCCTATAGTGCGCTATTGCCCACTTTACTAAAAATGGAAAGATCACGGCAACATCTTTATAGCGAGTTATCAAAGGGGATAGCGCGTTATAGACAATTTTCAAGAAAAACAAATGTTTTATTATACAACCCTTTCAGCGGGCTATCAACACTGATAGGGCGCTAGTGCCAACTCGAAAATTTTTGCAAATTGCTAAGTAGCCTTATTTTTGGAAAATTAATATTTTGACACTCAAGAACAATTCCATTCACTCAAAACATATTGATATAAGATTAAAAGCTATTAAATAATTCAAACCTCATTTAAATTATAACTAAAACCTTTCTGAAATTTTTTTTTTCAAAATGGAATACTATATCGAAGTGATTTTGAAGACTTTTCAATTTTCAGAGTTTTAGTGTTGAGATTGATCGAGAAGTTACCGTACACACCAAAGATAAAACTAATGCATTTGACATGAGATATGACTTCGTTCTTCGAGCTTGATCTTTGTAGACTTCGATAGCTATTGTTTGATGTGTTGTTGATGATTAGTTCAAGCTCTTAGAAAAAAAATACAGGTGATGTTTTCTCTTACCGAGAACACTTCACATACTTACAGTTTAAAACAATAGATAGCCTCTGGAAATCTCAGCACAAAAGGGATAAAATGAGGCGAAATAATGAGGTTATCTTCAAGACAGTTTGCAATTTTGATTCAGTTCGAAGGTTGTTTTGACAAATGCAAGAATAACGACTTTCTTCGATTTAAACACTCTTTGGAAAGCTCAGTCTAACTTGCAAAAATAGTGCGTGTTCTATCTTTGAAAATCAGAGAATGAGGGTTTTATAAAATTAGCAGTTACAGGTTAAAAGAGGAAGAGAGTACAAAATGATTTGAATTCAGAACGTTGTTTAATCTAAAGTTGTTTTGGGCGTGCGAGACAATGAGAATCATCAAGGTGTTAGTAGAGAATATTTCAATTAATACAACCAGGCATAACTGTGTATGGTATAGAAAAGTCGAGCAAGCTAAAGTGGCCAAATTTTTCTCGTTAGAAATATCTGATTTTTGTCTTAAACGTCGATAGCGTGGTATTATTGGGTTGTGTATCATGTTCTCTATTGAAAGATAGGAGGTCGATATACACAAACCCGAGAGCTTGAGTTTTTCAGACTTTCCGATAGCGAGTTATCAAGGCCTATAGTGCGCTATTGCCCACTTTACTAAAAATGGAAAGATCACGGCAACATCTTTATAGCGAGTTATCAAAGGGGATAGCGCGTTATAGACAATTTTCAAGAAAAACAAATTTTTTACTATCCAACCCTATCAGCGGGCTATCAATACTGATAGGGCGCTAGTGCCAACTGGAAAATGTTTACAAATTGCTAACTAGCCTTATTTTTGGAAAATTAATATTTTGACAGTCAAGAACTATTCCATTCACTCAAAACATATTGATATAAGACTAAAAACTATTAAATAATTCAAAACTCAAGAAAATTATGATTAAAACCTTTCGGAGTTTTTTTTTTCAGAATGGAATACTATATCGAAGTGATTTTGAAGACTTTTCAATTTTCAGAGTTTTAGTGTTATGATTGATCGAGAAGTTACCCTACACACCAAAGAAAAAACTAATGCATTTGACGTGAGATATGACTTCGTTCTTCGAGCTTGATCTTTGTAGACTTCGATAGCTATTGTTTGATGTGTTGTTGATGATTAATTCAAGCTCTTAGAAAAAAAAATACAAGTCATGTTTTCTCTTACCGAGAACACTTCACATACTTACAGTTTAAAACAATAGGTATCCTCTGGAAATCTCAACACAAAAGGGACAAAATGAGGTTATCTTCACGACAGTTTGCAATTTTGATTCAGTTCGAAGGTTGTTTGGACAAATGCAAGAATAATGACTTTCTTCGATTTAAACACTCTTTGGAAAGCTCGGTCTAACTTGCAAAAATCGTGCGTGTTCTATCTATGAAAATCAGAGAATGAGGGTTTTATAAAATTAGCAATTGCAGGTTAAAAGAGGAAGAGAGTACAAAATGATTTGAATTCAAAACGTTGTTTAATCTAAAGTTGTTTTGGGCGTGCGAGACAATGAGAATCATCAAGGTGTTAGTAGAGAATATTTCAATTTATATAACCAGGCATAACTGTGTAAGGTATAGAAAAGTCGAGCAAGCTGAAGTGGCCACATTTTTCTCGTTAGAAATATCAGATTTTTGTCTCAAACGTCGATAGCGTGGTATTATTGGGTTGTGTATCATGTTCTCTATTGAAAGATAGGAGGTCGATATACACAAACCCGAGAGCTCGAGTGTTTCAGACTTTCCGATAGCGAGTTATCAAGGCCTATAGTGCGCTATTGCCCACTTTACTAAAAATGGAAAGATCACGGCAACATCTTTATATCGAGTTATCAAGTGGGACACCGCGTTATAGACAATTTTCAACAAAAACAAATGTTTTAGTATACAACCCTATCAGCGGGCTATCAACACTGATAGGGCGCTAGTGCTAACTGGAAAATTTTTGCAAATTGCTAAGTAGCCTTATTTTTGGAAAATTAATATTTTGACAGTCAAAAACCATTCCATTCACTCAAAACATATTGATATAAGATTAAAAACTGTTAAATAATTCAAACCTCATTAAAATTATGACTAAAACCTTTCTGAAATTTTTTTTTCAAAATGGAATACTATATCGAAGTGATTTTGAAGACTTTTCAATTTTCAGAGTTTTAGTGCTGAGATTGAGCGAGAAGTTACCCTAAACACCAAAGATAAAACTAATGCATTTGACATGAGATATGACTTCGTTCTTTGAGCTTGATCATTGTAGACTTCGATAGCTATTGTTTGATGTGTTGTTGATAATTAGTTTAAGCTCTTAGAAAAAAAAATATAGGAGATGTTTTCTCTTACCGAGATTACTTCACATACTTTCAGTTCAAAACAATAGATAGCCTCTGGAAATCTCAGCACAAAAGGGATAAAATGAAGTGAAATAATGAGGTTATCTTCACGACAGTTTGCAATTTTGATTTAGTTTGAAGGTTGTTTGGACAAATGCAAGAATAACGACTTTCTTCGATTTAAACACTCTTTGGAAAGCTCAGTCTAACTTGCAAAAATCGTGTGTGTTCTATCTTTGAAAATCAGAGAATGAGGGTTTTATAAAATTAGCTGTTGCAGGTTAAAAGAGGAAAAGAGTGCAAAATGATTTGAATTCAAAACGTTGTTTAATCTAAAGTTGTTTTGGGTGTGCGAGACAATGGGAATCATTAAGGTGTTAGTAGAGAATATTTCAATTAATATAACCAGGCATAACTGTGTAAGGTATAGAAAAGTCGAGCAATCTAAAGTGGCCACATTTTTCTCAATAGAAATATCTGATTTTTGTCTCAAACGTCGATAGCGTGGTATTATTGGGTTGTGTATCATGTTCTCTATTGAAAGATAGCAGGTCGATATACACAAACCCGAGAGCTCGAATTTTTCAGACTTTCCGATAGCGAGTTATCAAGGCCTATAGGGCGCTATTGCCCACTTTACTAAAAATGGAAAGATCACGGCAACGTCTTTATAGCGAGTTATCAAAGGGGATAGCGCGTTATAGACAATTTTCAAGAAAAACAAATGTTTTATTATACAACCCTATCAGCGGGCTATCAACACTGGTAGGGCGCTAGTGCCAACTGGAAAAATTTTACAAATTGCTAAATAGCCTTATTTTTGGAAAATTAATATTTTGACACTCAAGAACCATTCCATTCACTCAAAACATATTGATATAAGATTAAAAACTATTAAATAATTCAAAACTCATTAAAATTATGACTAAAACCTTTCTGAATTTTTTTTTTCAAAATGGAATACTATATCGAAGTGATTTTGAAGACTTTTCAATTTTCAGAGTTTTAGTGTTGAGATTGATCGAGAAGTTACCCTACACACCAAAGATAAAACTAATGCATTTGACATGAGATATGACTTCGTTCTTCGAGCTTGATCTTTGTAGACTTCGATAGCTATTGTTTGATGTGTTGTTGATGATTAGTTCAAGCTCTTAGAAAAAAAAATACAGGTGATGTTTTCTCTTACCGAGAACACTTCACATACTTACAGTTTAAAACAATAGATAGCCTCTGGAAATCTCAGCACAAAAGGGATAAAATGAAGCGAAATAATGAGGTTATCTTCAAGACAGTTTGCAATTTTGATTCAGTTCGAAGGTTGTTTGGACAAATCCAAGAATAACGACTTTCTTCAATTTAAACACTCTTTGGAAAGCTCAGTCTAACTTGCAAAAATCGTATGTGTTCTATCTTTGAAAATCAGAGAATGAGGGTTTTATAAAATTAGCAGTTGTAGGTTAAAAGAGGAAAATAGTACCAAATGATTTGAATTCAAAACGTTGTTTAATCTAAAGTTGTTTTGGGCGTGCGAGACAATGGGAATCATCAAGGTGTTAGTAGAGAATATTTCAATTAATATAACCAGGCATAACTGTGTAAGGTATAGAAAAGTCGAGCAAGCTAAAGTGGCCACATTTTTCTCAATAGAAATATCTGATTTTTGTCTGAAACGTCGATAGCATGGTATTATTGGGTTGTGTATCATGTTCTCTATTGAAAGATAGCAGGTCGATATACACAAACCCGAGAGCTCGAGTTTTTCAAACTTCCCGATAGCGAGTTATCAAGGCCTATAGGGCGCTATTGCCCACTTTACTAAAAATGGAAAGATCACGCCAACATCTTTATAGCGAGTTATCAAAGGGGATAGCGCGTTATAGACAATTTTCAAGAAAAACAAATGTTTTATTATACAACCCTATCAGCGGGCTATCAACACTGATAGGGTGCTAGTGCCAACTGGAAAAGTTTTACAAATTGCTAAATAGCCTTATTTTTGGAAAATTAATATTTTGAAAGTCAAGAACCATTCCATTCACTCAAAACATATTGATAAAAGATTAAAAACTATTAAATAATTCAAAACTCATTAAAATTATGACTAAAACCTTTCTGAGTTTTTTTTTTCAAAGTCGAATACTATATCGAAGTGATTTTGAAGACTTTTCAATTTTCAGAGTTTTAGTGTTGAGATTGATCGGAAGTTACCCTACACACCAAACATAAAACTAATGCATTTGACATGAGATATGACTTCGTTCTTCGAGCTTGATCTTTGTTGACTTCGATAGCTATTGTTTGATGTGTTTTTGATGATTAGTTCAAGCTCTTAGAAAAAAAAATACAGGTGATGTTTTCTCTTACCGAGAACACTTCACATACTTACAGTTTAAAACAATAGATAGCCTCTGGAAATCTCAGCACAAAAGGGATAAAATGAAGCGAAATAATGAGGTTATCTTTGAGACAGTTTGCAATTTTGATTCAGTTCGAAGGTTGTTTGGACAAATCCAAGAATAACGACTTTCTTCGATTTAAACACTCTTTGGAAAGCTCAGCCTAACTTGCAAAAATCGTGCATCTTCTATCTTTGAAAATCAGAGAATAAGGCTTTTATAAAATTAGCAGTTTCAGGTTAAAGAGGAAGAAAATACAAAATGATTTGAATTCAAAACGTTGATTAATCCAAAGTTGTTTTGCGCGTGCGAGACAATGGGAATCATCAAGGTGTTAGTAGAGAATATTTCAATTAATATAACCTGGCATAACTGTCTAAGGTATAGAAAAGTCGAGCAAGCTGAAGTGGCCACATTTTTCTCGTTAGAAATATCTGATTTTTGTCTTAAACGTCTATAGCGTTGTATTATTGGGATATGTACCACGTTCTCTATTGAAAGATAGCAGGTCGATATACACAAACCCGAGAGCTCGAGTTTTTCAGACTTTCCGATAGCAGTTATCAAGGCCAATAGTGCGCTATTGCCCACTTTACTAAAAATGGAAAGATCACGGGAACATCTTTATAGCGAGTTATCAAAGGGGATAGCGCGTTATAAACAATTTTCAAGAAAAACAAATGTTTTATTATACAACCCTATCAGCGGGCTATCAACACTGATAGGGCGCTAGTGACAACTGGAGAATTTTTACAAATTGTTAAATAGCCTTATTTTTGGAAAATTAATATTTTGACACTCAAGAACCATTCCATTCACTCAAAACATATTGATATAAGATTAAAAACTATTAAATAATTCAAAACTCATGAAAATTATGATTAAAACCTTTCAGAATTTTTTTTTTCAAAATAGAATACTATATCGAAGTGATTTTGAAGACTTCAATTTTCAGAGTTTTAGTGTTGAGATTGATCGAGAAGTTACCCTACACACCAAAGATAAAACTAATGCAGTTGACATGACATATGACTTCGTTCTTCGAGCTTGATCTTTGTAGACTTCGATACCTGTTGTTTGATGTGTTGTTAATGATTAGTTCAAGCTCTTAGAAAAAAAATATACAGGTGATGTTTTCTCTTACCGAGAACACTTCACATACTTACAGTTTAAAACAATAGATAGCCTTTGGAAATCTCAGCACAAAAGGGATAAAATGAAGCGAAATAATGAGGTTATCTTCAAGACAGCTTCCAATTTTGATTCAGTTCGAAGGTTGTTTGGACAAATGCAAGAATAACGACTTTCTTTGATTAAAACACTCTTTGGAAAGCTCAGCCTAACTTGCAAAAATCATGCGTCTTCTATCTTTGAAAATCAGATAATGAGGGTTTTATAAAATTAGCAGTTGCAGGTTAAAGAGGAAGAGAGTACAAAATGATTTGAATTCAAAACGTTGTTTAATCTAAACTTGTTTTGGCCGTGCGAGACAATGAGAATCATCAAGGTGTTAGTAGAGAATATTTCAATTAATATAACCAGGCATAACTGTCTAAGGTATAGAAAAGCCAAGCAAGCTGAAGTGGCCACATTTTTCTCGTTAGAAATATCAGATTTTTGTCTCAAACGTCGTTAGCGTGGTATTATTGGCTTGTGTATCATGTTCTCTATTGAAAGATAGCAGGTCAATATACACAAACCCGGGAGCTCGAGTTTTTCAGACTTTCCGATAGCGAGTTATCAAGGCCTATAGTGCGCTATTGCCCACTTTACTAAAAATGGAGAGATCACGGCAACATCTTTATAACGAGTTATCAAGGGGGATACCGCGCTATAGACAATTTTCAAGAAAACAAATGTTTTATTATACAACCCTATCAGCGGGCTATCAACACTGATAGGGCGCTAGTGCCAACTGGAAAATTCTTGCAAATTGCTAAATAGCCTTATTTTTGGAAAATTAATATTTTGACACTCAAGAACCATTCCATTCACTCAAAACATATTGATATAAGATTAAAAACTATTAAATAATTCAAACCTCATTAAAATTATGACTAAAACCTTTCTGATTTTTTTTTTTCAAAATGGAATACTATATCGAAGTGATTTTGAAGACTTTTCAATTTTTAGAGTTTTAGTGTTGAGATTGATCGAGAAGTTACCCTAAACACCAAAGATAAAACTAATGCATTTGACATGAGATATGACTTCGCTCTTCGAGCTTGATCTTTGTAGACTTCGATAGCTATTGTTTGATGTGTTGTTAATGATTAGTACAAGCTCTTAGAAAAAAAATACAGGTGATGTTTTCTCTTACCGAGAACACTTCACATACTTACAGTTTAAAACAATAGATAGCCTTTAGAAATCTCAGCACAAAAGGGATAAAATGAAGCGAAATAATGAGGTTATCTTCAAGACAGTTTGCAATTTTGATTCAGTTCGAAGGTTGTTTGGACAAATGCAAGAATAACGACTTTCTTCGATTTAAACACTCTTTGGAAAGCTCAGTCTAACTTGCAAAAATCGTGCGTGTTCTATCCTTGAAAATCAGAGAATGAGGGTTTTATAAAATTAGCAGTTGCAGGTTAAAGAGGAAGAGAGTACAAAATGATTTGAATTCAAAACGTTGTTTAATCTAAACTTGTTTTGGGCGTGCGAGACAATGAGAATCATCAAGGTGTTAGTAGAGAATATTTCAATTAATATAACCAGGCATAACTGTCTAAGGTATAGAAAAGCCAAGCAAGCTGAAGTGGCCACATTTTTTTCGTTAGAAATATCTGATTTTTGTCTTAAACGTCGATAGCGTGGTATTATTGGGATGTGTATCATGTTCTCTATTGAAAGATAGCAGGTCGATATACACAAACTCGGGAGCTCGAGTTTTTCAGACTTTCCGATAGCGAGTTATTAAGGCCTATAGTGCGCTATTGCCCACTTTACTAAAATTGGAAAGATCACGGCAACATCTTTATAGCGAGTTATCAAAGGGGATAGCGCGTTATAGACAATTTTCAAGAAAAACAAATGTTTTATTATACAACCCTATCAGCGGGCTATCAACACTGATAGGGCGCTAGTGCCAACTGGAGAATTTTTACAAATTGCTAAATAGCCTTATTTTTGGAAAATTACTATTTTGACAGTCAAGAACCATTCCATTCACTCAAAAGATATTGATATAAGATTAAAAACTATTAAATAATTCAAAACTCATTAAAACTATGATTAAAACCTTTCGGAATTTTTTTTTTCAAAATAGAATACTATATCGAAGTGATTTTGAAGACTTTTTAATTTTCAGAGTTTTAGTGTTGAGATTGATCGAGAAGTTACCCTACACACCAAAAATAAAACTAATGCATTTGACATGACATATGACTTCGTTCTTCGAGCTTGATCTTTGTAGACTTCGATAGCTGTTGTTTGATGTGTTGTTAATGATTAGTTCAAGCTCTTAGAATAAAAAACATACAGGTGATGTTTTCTCTTATCGAGAACACTTCACATACTTACAGTTTAAAACAATAGATAGCCTTTGGAAATCTCAGCACAAAAGGGATAAAATGAAGCGAAATAATGAGGTTATCTTCAAGACAGCTTGCAATTTTGATTCAGTTCGAAGGCTGTTTGGACAAATGCAAGAATAACGACTTTCTTCGATTTAAACACTCTTTGGAAAGCTCAGTCTAACTTGCAAAAATCGTGCGTGTTCTATCTTTGTAAATCAGAGAATGAGGGTTTTATAAAATTAGCAGTTGCAGGTAAAAGAGGAAGAGAGTACAAAATGATTTGAATTCAAAACGTTGTTTAATAGAAAGTTGTTTTGGGCGTGCGAGACAATGAGAATCATCAAGGTGTTAGTAGAGAATATTTCAATTAATATAACCAGGCATAACTGTGTAAGGTATAGAAAAGTCGAGCAAGCTGAAGTGGCCACATTTTTCTCGTTAGAAATATTAGATTTTTGTCTAAAACGTCGATAGCGTGGTATTATTGGGTTGTGTATCATGTTCTCTATTGAAAGATAGCAGGTCGATATACACAAACCCGGGAGCTCGAGTTTTTCAGACTTTCTGATAGCGAGTTATCAAGGCCTATAGCGCTATTGTTTACTTTACTAAAAATGGAAAGATCACGGCAACATCTTTATAGCGAGTTATAAAAGGGGATAGCGCGTTATAGACAATTTTCAATAAAAACAAATGTTTTATTATACAACCCTATCAGCGGGCTATCAACACTTATAGGGCGCTAGTGCCAACTGGAAAATTTTTGCAAATTGCTAAATAGCCTTATTTTTGGAAAACTAATATTTTGACACTCAAGAACCATTCCATTCACTCAAAACATATTGATATAAGATTAAAAACTATTAAATAATTCAAACCTCATTAAAATTATGACTAAAACCTTTCTGAATTTTTTTTTTCAATTTTCAGAGTTTGAAGACTTTTCAATTTTCAGAGTTTTAGTGTTGAGATTGATCGAGAAGTTACCCTGCACACCAAAGATAAAACTAATGCATTTGACATGAGATATGACTTCGTTTTTCGAGCATGATCTTTGTAGACTTCGATAGCTATTGTTTGATGTGTTGTTGATGATTAGTTCAAGCTCTTAGAAAAAAAAATACAGGTGATGTTTTCCCTTACCGAGAACACTTCACATACTTACAGTTTAAAACAATAGATAGCCTCTGGAAATCTCAGCCCAAAAGGGATAAAATGAAGCGAAATAATGAGGTTATCTTCAAGACAGTTTGCAATTTTGATTCAGTTCGAAGGTTGTTTGGACAAATGCAAGAATAACGACTTTCTTCGATTTAAACAGTCTTTGGAAAGCTTAGCCTAACTTGCAAAAATCGTGCGTCTTCTATCTTTAAAAATCAGATCACGAGGGTTCTATAAAATTAGCAGTTGCAGGTTGAAGAGGAAGAAAGTACAAAATGATTTGAATTCAAAACGTTGTTTAATCCAAAGTTGTTTTGGGGGTGCGAGACAATGGGAATCATCAATGTTCTCTATTGAAAGATAGCAGGTCGATATACACAAACCCGAGAGCTCGAGTTTTACAGACTTTCCGATAGCGAGTTACCAAGGCCTATAGGGCGCTATTGCCCACTTTACTAAAAATGGAAAGATCACGGCAACATCTTAATAGGGAGTTATCAAAGGGGATACCGCCTTATAGAAAATTTTCAAGAAAAACAAATGTTTTATTATACAACCCTATCAGCGGGCTATCAACACTGATAGGGCGCTAGTGCCAACTAGAAAATTATTACAAAATGCTAAATAGCCTTATTTTTGGAAAATAAATATTTTGACAGTCAAGAACCATTCCATTCACTCAAAACATATTGATATAAGATTAAAAACTATTAAATAATTCAAAACTCATGAAAATTATGATTAAAACCTTTCGGATTTTTTTTTTCAAAATGGAATACTATATCGAAGTGATTTTGAAGACTTTTCAATTTTCAGAGTTTTAGTGTTGAGATTGATCAAGAAGTTACCCTACACACCAAAAATAAAACTAATGCATTTGACATGAGATATGACTTCGTTCATCGAGCTTGATCTTTGTAGACTTCGATAGCTATTGTTTGATGTGTTGTTAAGTTCAAGCCCTTAGAAAAAAATATACAGGTGATGTTTTCTCTTACCGAGAACACTTCACATACTTACAGTTTAAAACTATTGATAGCCTTTGGAAATCTCAGCACAAAAGGGATAAAATGAAGTGAAATAATGAGGTTATCTTGAAGACAGTTTGCAATTTTGATTCAGTTCGAAGGTTGTTTGGACAAATGCAAGAATAACGACTTTCTTCGATTTAAACACTCTTTGGAAAGCTCAGTCTAACTTGCAAAAGTCGTGCGTGTTCTATCTTTGTAAATCAGAGAATGAGGGTTTTATAAAATTAGCAGTTGCAGGGTAAAAGAGGAAGAGAGTACAAAATGATTTGAATTCAAAACGTTGTTTAATCTAAACTTGTTTTGGGCGTGCGAGACAATGGGAATTATCATGGTGCTAGTATAGAATATTTCAATTAATTTAACCAGGGATAACTGTGTAAGGTATAGAAAAGTCGTGCAAGCTGAAGTGGCCACATTTTTCTCGTTAGAAATATCTGATTTTTGTCTCAAACGTCGATAGCGTGGTATTATTCGGTTGTGTACCATGTTCTCTATTGAAAGATAGCAGGTCGATATACACAAACCTGAGAGCTCGAGTTTTTCAGACTTTCCGATAGCGAGTTATCAAGGTCTATAGCGCGCTATTGCCCACTTTACTAAAAATGGAAAGATCACGACAACATCTTTATAGCGAGTTATCAAAGGGGATAGCGCGTTATAGACAATTTTCAAGGAAAACAAATGTTTTATTATACAACCCTATCAGCGGGCTATCAACACTGATAGGGCGCTAGTGCCAACTACAAAATTTTTACAAATTGCTAAATAGCCTTATTATTGGACAATGAATATTTTGACAGTCAAGAACCATTCCATTCACTCAAAACATATTGATATAAGATTAAAAACTATTAAATAATTCAAAACTCATGAAAATTATGATTAGAACCTTTCGGATTTTTTTTTTCATAATGAAATACTATATCGAAGTGATTTTGAAGACTTTTCAATTTTCAGAGTTTTAGTATTGAGATTGATCGAGAAGTTACCCTACACACCAAAGATAAAACTAATGCATTTGACATGAGATATGACTTCGTTCTTCGATCTTGATCTTTGTAGACTTCGATAGCTATTGTTTGATGTGTTGTTGATGATAAGTTCATGCTCTTAGAAAAAAAAAATACAGGTGATGTTTTCTCTTATCGAGAACACTTCACATACTTAAAGTTTAAAACAATAGATAGCCTCTGGAAATCTCAGCACTAAAGGGATAAAATGAAGCAAAAGAATGTGGTTATCTTCAAGACAGTTTGCAATTTAGATTCAGTTTGAAGGTTGTTTGGACAAATGCAAGAATAACGACTTTCTTCGATTTAAACACTCTTTGGAAAGCTCAGTCTAGCTTGCAAAAATCGTCCATGTTCTATCTTTGTAAATCAGAGAATGAGGGTTTAATAAAATTAGCAGTTGCAGGGTAAGAGAGGAAGAGAGTACAAAATGATTTGAATTCAAAACGTTGTTTAATCTAAAGTTGTTTTAGGCGTGCGAGACAATGAGAATCATCAAGGTGTTAGTAGAGAATATTTCAATTAATATAACCAGGCATAACTGTGTAAGGTATAGAAAAGTCGAGCAAGCTGAAATGGCCACATTTATCTCGTTAGAAATATCTGATTTTTGTCTTAAACGTCGATAGCGTGGTATTATTGAGATGTGTATCATGTTCTCTATTGAAAGATAGCAGGCCGATATACACAAACCCGAGAGCTCGAGTTTTTCAGACTTTCCGATAGCGAGTTATCAAGGCCTATAGGGCGCTATTGCCCACTTTACTAAAAATGGAAAGATCACGGCAACATCTTTATAGCCAGTTATCAAAGGTGATACCGCGTTATAGACAATTTTCAAGAAAAACAAATGTTTTATTATACAACCCTATCAGCGGGCTATCAACACTGACAGGGCGCTAGTGCCAACTAGAAAATTTTTACAAATTGCTAAATAGCCTTATTTTTTGAAAATTAATATTTTGACAGTCATGAACCATTCCATTCACTCAAAACATATTGATATAAGATTAAAAACTATTAAATAATTCAAAACTCATGAAAATTATTATTAAAACTTTCGGAAATTTTTTTTTCAAAATGGAATAGCGTATCGAAGTGATTTTGAAGACTTTTCAATTTTCAGAGTTTTAGTGTTGAGATTGATCGAGAAGTTACCCTACACACCAAAGATAAAACTAATGCATTTGACATGAGATTTGACTTTGTTCTTCGAGCTTGATCTTTGTAGACTTCGATAGCTATTGTTTGATGTGCTGTTGATGATAAGTTCAAGCTCTTAGAAAAAAAAATACAGGTGATGTTTTCTCTTATCGAGAACACTTCACATACTTACAGTTTAAAACAATAGATAGCCTCTAGAAATCTCAGCACAAAAGGGATAAAATGAAGCGAAATAATGAGGTTATCTTCAAGACAGTTTGCAATTTTGATTCAGTTGGAAGGTTGTTTGGACAAATGCAAGAATAACGACTTTCTTCGATTTAAACACTCTTTGGAAAGCTCAGTCTAACTTGCAAAAATCGTGCGTGTTCTATCTTTGTAAATCAGAGAATGAGGGTTTTATAAAATTAGCAGTTGCAGGTTAAAAGAGGAAGAGAGTAGAAAATTATTTGAATTCAAAACGTTGCTTAATCTAAAGTTGTTTTGGGCGTGCGAGACAATGAGAATCATCAAGGTGTTAGTAGAGAATATTTCAATTAATATAACCAGGCATAACTGTGTAAGGTATAGAAAAGTCGAGCAAGCTGAAATGGCCACATTTATCTCGTTAGAAATATCTGATTTTTGTCTTAAACGTCGAAAGCGTGGTATTATTGAGATGTGTATCATGTTCTCTATTGAAAGATAGCAGGTCGATATACACAAACCCGAGAGCCCGAGTTTTTCAGACTTTCCGATAGCGAGTTATCAAGGCCTATAGTGCGCTATTGCCCACTTTACTAAAAATGGAAAGATCACGGCAACATCTTTATACCGAGTTATCAAAGGGGATACCGCGTTATAGAGAATTTTCAAGAAAAACAAATGTTTTATTATACAACCCTATCAGCGGGCTATCAACACTGACAGGGCGCTAGTGCCAACTAGAAAATTTTTACAAATTGCTAAATAGCCTTATTTTTGGAAAATTAATATTTTGACAGTCAAGAACCATTCCCTTCACTCAAAACATATTGATATAAGATTAAAAACTATTAAATAATTCAAAACTCATGAAAATTATTATTAAAACTTTCGGAATTTTTTTTTCCAAAATGGAATAGTGTATCGAAGTGATTTTGAAGACTTTTCAATTTTCAGAGTTTTAGTGTTGAGATTGATCGAGAAGTTACCCTACACACCAAAGATAAAACTAATGCATTTGACATGAGATTTGACTTCGTTCTTCGATCTTGATCTTTGTAGACTTCGATAGCTATTGTTTGATGTGTTATTGATGATAAGTTCAAGCTCTTAGAAAAAAAAATACAGGTGATGTTTTCTCTTATCGAGAACACTTCACATACTTACAGTTTAAAACAATAGATAGCCTCTGGAAATCTTAGCACAAAAGGGATAAAATGAAGCGAAATAATGAGGTTATCTTCAAGACAGTTTGCAATTTAGATTCAGTTTGAAGGTTGTTTGGACAAATGCAAGAATAACGACTTTCTTCGATTTAAACACTCTTTGGAAAGCTCAGTCTAGCTTGCAAAAATCGTGCGTGTTCTATCTTTGTAAATCAGAGAATGAGGGTTTAATAAAATTAGCAGTTGCAGGGTAAAAGAGGAAGAGAGTACAAAATGATTTGAATTCAAAACGTTGTTTAATCTAAAGTTGTTTTAGGCGTGCGAGACAATGAGAATCATCAAGGTGTTAGTAGAGAATATTTCAATTAATATAACCAGGCATAACTGTGTAAGGTATAGAAAAGTCGAGCAAGCTGAAATGGCCACATTTATCTCGTTAGAAATATCTGATTTTTGTCTTAAACGTCGAAAGCGTGGTATTATTGAGATGTGTATCATGTTCTCTATTGAAAGATAGCAGGTCGATATACACAAACCCGAGAGCCCGAGTTTTTCAGACTTTCCGATAGCGAGTTATCAAGGCCTATAGTGCGCTATTGCCCACTTTACTAAAAATGGAAAGATCACGGCAACATCTTTATAGCGAGTTATCAAAGGGGATACCGCGTTATAGAGAATTTTCAAGAAAAACAAATGTTTTATTATACAACCCTATCAGCGGGCTATCAACACTGACAGGGCGCTAGTGCCAACTAGAAAATTTTTACAAATTGCTAAATAGCCTTATTTTTGGAAAATTAATATTTTGACAGTCAAGAACCATTCCATTCACTCAAAACATATTGATATAAGATTAAAAACTATTAAATAATTCAGAACTCATGAAAATTATTATTAAACCATTCGGATTTTTTTTTTCAAAATGGAATACTATATCAAAGTGATTTTGAAGACTTTTCAATTTTCAGAGTTTTAGTATTGAGATTGATCGAGAAGTTACCCTACACACCAAAGATAAACTAATGCATTTGACATGAGATATGACTTCGTTCTTCGATCTTGATCTTTGTAGACTTCGATAGCTATTGTTTGATGTGTTATTGATGATAAGTTCAAGCTCTTAGAAAAAAAATACAGGTGATGTTTTCTCTTATCGAGAACACTTCACATACTTAAAGTTTAAAACAACAGATAGCCTCTGGAAATCTTAGCACAAAAGGGATAAAATGAAGCGAAATAATGAGGTTATCTTCAAGACAGTTTGCAATTTAGATTCAGTTTGAAGGTTGTTTGGACAAATGCAAGAATAACGACTTTCTTCGATTTAAACACTCTTTGGAAAGCTCAGTCTAGCTTGCAAAAATCGTGCGTGTTCTATCTTTGTAAATCAGAGAATGAGGGTTTAATAAAATTAGCAGTTGCAGGGTAAAAGAGGAAGAGAGTACAAAATGATTTGAATTCAAAACGTTGTTTAATCTAAAGTTGTTTTAGGCGTGCGAGACAATGAGAATCATCAAGGTGTTAGTAGAGAATATTTCAATTAATATAACCAGGCATAACTGTGTAAGGTATAGAAAAGTCGAGCAAGCTGAAATGGCCACATTTATCTCGTTAGAAATATCTGATTTTTGTCTTAAATGTCGAAAGCGTGGTATTATTGAGATGTGTATCATGTTCTCTATTGAAAGATAGCAGGTCGATATACACAAACCCGAGAGCTCGAGTTTTTCAGACTTTCCGATAGCGAGTTATCAAGGCCTATAGTGCGCTATTGCCCACTTTACTAAAAATGGAAAGATCACGGCAACATCTTTATAGCGAGTTATCAAAGGGGATACCGCATTATAGACAATTTTCAAGAAAAACAAATGTTTTATTATACAACCCTATCAGCGGGCTATCAACACTGACAGGGCGCTAGTGCCAACTAGAAAATTTTTACAAATTGCTAAATAGCCTTATTTTTTGAAAATTAATATTTTGACAGTCAAGAACCATTCCATTCACTCAAAACATATTGATATAAGATTAAAAACTATTGAATAATTCAGAACTCATGAAAATTATTATTAAACCATTCGGATTTTTTTTTTCAAAATGGAATACTATATCGAAGTGATTTTGAAGACTTTTCAATTTTCAGAGTTTTAGTATTGAGATTGATCGAGAAGTTACCCTACACACCAAAGATAAAACTAATGCATTTGACATGAGATATGACTTCGTTCTTCGATCTTGATCTTTGTAGACTTCGATAGCTATTGTTTGATGTGTTATTGATGATAAGTTCAAGCTCTTAGAAAAAAAATACAGGTGATGTTTTCTCTTATCGAGAACACTTCACATACTTAAAGTTTAAAACAATAGATAGCCTCTGGAAATCTTAGCACAAAAGGGATAAAATGAAGCGAAATAATGAGGTTATCTTCAAGACAGTTTGCAATTTAGATTCAGTTTGAAGGTTGTTTGGACAAATGCAAGAATAACGACTTTCTTCGATTTAAACACTCTTTGGAAAGCTCAGTCTAGCTTGCAAAAATCGTGCGTGTTCTATCTTTGTAAATCAGAGAATGAGGGTTTAATAAAATTAGCAGTTGCAGGGTAAGAGAGGAAGAGAGTACAAAATGATTTGAATTCAAAACGTTGTTTAATCTAAAGTTGTTTTAGGCGTGCGAGACAATGAGAATCATCAAGGTGTTAGTAGAGAATATTTCAATTAATATAACCAGGCATAACTGTGTAAGGTATAGAAAAGTCGAGCAAGCTGAAATGGCCACATTTATCTCGTTAGAAATATCTGATTTTTGTCTTAAACGTCGATAGCGTGGTATTATTGAGATGTGTATCATTTTCTCTATTGAAAGATAGCAGGCCGATATACACAAACCCGAGAGCTCGAGTTTTTCAGACGTTCCGATAGCGAGTTATCAAGGCCTATAGGGCGCTATTGCCCACTTTACTAAAAATGGAAAGATCACGGCAACATCTTTATAGCGAGTTATCAAAGGGGATACCGCGTTATAGACAATTTTCAAGAAAAACAAATGTTTTATTATACAACCCAATCAGCGGGCTATCAACACTGACAGGGCGCTAGTGCCAACTAGAAAATTTTTACAAATTGCTAAATAGCCTTATTTTTTGAAAATTAATATTTTGACAGTCAAGAACCATTCCATTCACTCAAAACATATTGATATAAGATTAAAAACTATTAAATAATTCAAAACTCATGAAAATTATTATTAAAACTTTCGGATTTTTTTTTTCAAAATGGAATAGTGTATCGAAGTGATTTTGAAGACTTTTCAATTTTCAGAGTTTTAGTGTTGAGATTGATCGAGAAGTTACCCTACACCCCAAAGATAAAACTAATGCATTTGACATGAGATTTGACTTTGTTCTTCGAGCTTGATCTTTGTAGACTTCGATAGCTATTGTTTGATGTGCTGTTGATGATAAGTTCAAGCTCTTAGAAAAAATAATACAGGTGATGTTTTCTCTTATCGAGAACACTTCACATACTTACAGTTTAAAACAATAGATAGCCTCTAGAAATCTCAGCACAAAAGGGATAAAATGAAGCGAAATAATGAGGTTATCTTCAAGACAGTTTGCAATTTTGATTCAGTTGGAAGGTTGTTTGGACAAATGCAAGAATAACGACTTTCTTCGATTTAAACACTCTTTGGAAAGCTCAGTCTAACTTGCAAAAATCGTGCGTGTTCTAACTTTGAAAATCAGAGAATGAGGGTTTTATAAAATTAGCAGTTGCAGGTTAAAAGAGGAAGAGAGTACAAAATTTTTTGAATTCAAAACGTTGCTTAATCTAAAGTTGTTTTGGGCGTGCGAGACAATGAGAATCATCAAGGTGTTAGTATAGAATATTTCAATTAATATAACCAGGCATAACTGTGTAAGGTATAGAAAAGTCGAGCAAGCTGAAGTTGATATGAACTTCACCAACAATTGTGATGAAACCCAATAACAATGATGGATAAGAACCCCAAGATCGTGTAGACAAGATTGGTTGAGCCTTGACCCGTCACCTAACCAGATGAAAACCAAGACTACGAAGGATTGAAAACGCCACACCAAGATTCAACAATCAAGGTGATAAGTTTGGTTGTTTGAACGCCACAAGAATAACTTGATAAGTTCAAGAGTTCTTTCAAGAACAAAGAGGACACAAGACCTCACAAGATTAACTTGATCTCAAAACATAATCTGTTATTCAAATATGAGCTACCCTCTATTTATACTTGGAACAACCCTCCAAGAATAGGAAAAGCCATAACTAAATTCAAACCAGCCGCCGATTTGGACTTCTAAGGTGGTTAGCCGCCTCTTTTGAATTCTAGCCGCTTCTTTGGACTTCTCAAGGTAGCTAGCCGCCGATTTGGACTTTTAAAGGTGGTTAGCCGCCTCTTTTGAATTCTAGCCGCCTCACCAACAATTGTGATGAAACCCAATAACAATGATGGATAAGAACCCCAAGATCGTGTAGACAAGATTGGTTGAGCCTTGACCCGTGACCTAACCAGATGAAAACCAAGACTACGAAGAATTGAAAACGCCACACCAAGATTCAACAATCAAGGTGATAAGTTTGGTTGTTTGAACGCCACAAGAATAACTTGATAAGTTCAAGAGTTCTTTCAAGAACAAAGAGGACACAAGACCTCACAAGATTAACTTGATCTCAAAACATAATCTGTTATTCAAATATGAGCTACCCTCTATTTATACTTGGAACAACCCTCCAAGAATAGGAAAAGCCATAACTAAATTCAAACCAGCCGCCGATTTGGACTTCTAAGGTGGTTAGCCGCCTCTTTTGAATTCTAGCCGCTTCTTTGGACTTCTCAAGGTAGCTAGCCGCCGATTTGGACTTTTAAAGGTGGTTAGCCGCCTCTTTTGAATTCTAGCCGCCGATTTGGACTTCTAAAGGTGGTTAGCCGCTTCTTTGGACTTCTCAAGGTAGCTAGCCGCCGATTTGGACTTCTAAAGGTGGTTAGCTGCCTCTTTTGAATTCTAGCCGCTTCTTTGGACTTCTAAATACCAACCGCCGATTTGGACTTCTAAACTTAGTCAAAAATAGCTAATTGACTAAGTTCAATGTATTTGATGATATGGACTAATTAACTTCATCAATTGCTTTGATGACATGGACTAAGCTTTGATTATTATTTGAGCCCATCTTGGTCTTCTTAGAATCAGCCCAATTCTCTTGGATTAGCCCATTTAGTGCTTCCTTGAAACGTTTGGCTCTAAGTCTTGTAATTGGACCACTTGGAAGTGACAATGGGCCTTGTGCTACATTTTCAAATGTATGATCAACTTGTCCAGCTCCTTGGTTTGCATCATTCTCCCCCTCTTGAGAAGGATTTGTCCTCAAATCGTCACCTACATCAAAAGTAGACAAATCAGCGACATTAAAGCTTGCACTGACACCATACTCACCTGGTAAGTCAAGCTTGTAGGCATTATCATTGATGCGTTCCAGTATTTGAAATGGTCCGTCACCCCGAGGTAGGAGTTTTGAACGTCGTTTCTCCGGAAAACGGTCCTTCCTTAAGTGCAACCAAACCCAATCTCCGGGTTCAAACACTACCTTCTTGCGTCCCTTGTTGGCTTGTTGAACATATTGTTTAGTCCTCCTTTCAATGTTCAGACGTGCCTTTTCATGAATCATCTTTACAAATTCTGCCTTCTTTTTGCCATCTAAGTTTACACGTTCACTCAAAGGTAAAGAAGTTAAATCCAAAGGTGACAATGGGTTAAAACCATAAACCATTTCAAATGGTGAAAATTTAGTTGCAGAATGAATACTTCGATTATAAGCAAATTCAACATGTGGCAAACAATCTTCCCATGTTTTCAAGTTCTTTTTAATGATAGCACGTAACAAGGAAGACAGTGTTCTATTCACTACTTCAGTTTGACCATCCGTTTGTGGATGACAAGTAGTAGAAAACAATAACTTGGTTCCCAACTTTCCCCACAAAGTCTTCCAAAAGTAACTCAAAAACCTTGCATCCCTATCAGAAACAATGGTTCTAGGCATGCCATGTAACCTAACAATTTCTTTGAAGAACAAATCAGCTATATGTGATGCATCATCAGTTTTATGACATGCAATGAAGTGTGCCATCTTGGAAAATCTATCTACCACCACAAAAACTGAATCTCTCCCCCTCTTAGTCCTAGGTAATCCCAAAACAAAATCCATAGAAATATCAGTCCAAGGTTCACTAGGTATTGGCAAAGGGGTGTACAAACCATGGGGTTTCAACTTAGACTTGGCCTGTTTACACGTGATACACTTCTCACAAATTCTTTCCACATCACGTTTCATATGAGGCCAAAAAAAATGATCATGCAAAATTCCTAATGTCTTAGCTACACCAAAATGACCCATCAAACCACCACCATGAGCTTCTCTCACAAACAATTCACGCAAGGAACACATAGGCACACACAGTTTATTTTCCCGAAACAAAAATCCATCATGCCTATAAAACTTACCAAACGCCACTTTTTCACATGCATTGAACACTTCACCAAATTCAGAATCTTGTGCATACAAATCCTTAATGTATTCAAAACCAAGCAATTTTGTATCTAAAATGGAAAGTAAAGCATACCTTCGGGACAATGCGTCAGCCACCACATTTTCCTTACCTTGCTTGTATCTGATCACATAAGGAAATGTTTCAATGAATTCCACCCACTTGGCATGGCGTCTGTTCAACTTTTGCTGTCCTTTCAAATGCTTCAAAGATTCATGATCTGTGTGAATCACGAATTCCTTTGGCCATAGATAGTGCTGCCAATTTTCCAAAGCCCTTATCAAGGCGTACATCTCCTTATCATAAGTAGGGTAATTTAGGGCTGCCCCACTCAACTTTTCACTGAAATAAGCAATTGGACGGCCGTCTTGCATCAAAACAGCTCCAATACCTATACCTGAAGCATCACACTCAATTTCAAAAGTTTTAGCAAAGTTAGGTAAAACAAGCAAAGGTGCATTAGTTAACTTTTCTTTGATCAGATTAAATGCCTTTTCTTGTTCTTTCCCCTACTTAAACGGCACATTTTTCTTGGTGACTTCAGTAAGAGGTGAGGCTAAGCTACTAAAATCACGCACAAACCGTCTATAGAAGCTAGCTAAGCCATGGAAACTCCTCACTTGGCTGATTGTTGTAGGCGTTGGCCACTCTTGGATTGCCTTAACCTTTTCCTCGTCCACCTCAATTCCTCTCTTACTAACAACAAAACCAAGAAACACAAGTTTATCTGTGCAAAAGGTGCACTTCTTGAGATTAGCAAACAACTTTTCTGTCCTTAGAATTTCCAAAACAGATTTCAAATGCATTACATGTTCTTCCAAGTTTTTGCTATAAATTAAGATATCATCAAAATACACAACGACAAATCTGCCAATAAATGCACGCAAAACATGGTTCATTAAACGCATAAATGTGCTCGGAGCATTAGTTAAACCGAAAGGCATCACTAACCACTCATACAAACCATATTTAGTCTTAAAAGCAGTTTTCCATTCATCACCTTCCTTCATCCTAATCTGATGATATCCACTCTTAAGATCAATTTTTGTAAAGACACAAGAACCATGCAATTCATCCAGCATATCGTCTAATCTAGGAATGGGATGACGATACTTTACCGTTATGTTGTTGATGGCTCGGCAGTCAACACACATCCTCCATGTTCCATCCTTCTTGGGAACTAACAACACCGGAACTGCACAAGGACTCATGCTTTCACGCACATGCCCCTTCTCCAATAATTCACCTACTTGCCTTTGGAGTTCCTTGGTCTCCTCGGGATTACTCCTATAAGCAGGTCGGTTCGGAATTGATGCACCTGGTATGAAATCAATTTGATGTTCAATCCCTCGGATTGGAGGTAATCCATAAGGTACTTCTTCGGGAAGGACATCTTCAAACTCCTGCAAAAGAGAAACAATAACGCTCGGCAAGGCACCGACTAGATCATTAGTACATAAAAGAGTCTCCTTGTACATGAGTACAATAAGGGGCTGGTGTGAAAATAATGCTCTCTTGATCTCACTTTTTTTTGCAATGCAATTGAATTTTTCCTCTCTTGCTCTCACTATGGCTGAAATTCCCTCTCTTTCTTTTTCTTTCTGATCAATGTTTTTCTCTCTCTTTTTTTTCTCAATTTCGGCCTTCATTTCTTTTTCTTTCTTTTTTTCATTTGAGCTTTGCAACTTTAATTGGTCCTCCCTGACTTGTTTTGGAGCCAACGGCACAAGAATAATAGGCTGCCCTTTATGAGTGAAAGAATGCCTATTTGTGAAGCCATCATGCTTAGCCCTCTTATCATACTGCCATGGTCTTCCCAACAATAAATGGCATGCATGCATAGGAACCACATCACAAAGCACCTCATCCTCATATTTACCAATGGATAATGCAACCAACACTTGCCTTGTTACCTTGATTTCACCACAGTCATTCAGCCACTGAAGCCGATAAGGGTGAGGATGTTTCAAGGTAGTTAAGGCTAATTTCTCCACCAAATAAGTGCTGGCTACGTTTGTGCAACTTCCTCCATCGATAATAACACTGCAAACTTTGTTGTTTACAAAGCACCGAGTATGAAACAAGTTCTCCCTTTGGTTACTTTCTTCCTCCTTAACCTGCACATTGAGAACTCGCCTTGCTACCAATAAATCTCCAACCACAGCACCTTGCTCATCATCAGCATCCTCCAAAGGTGGCATGTCAGCATCATCTACTTCTTCCTCATTCTCCGACTCAAGCTCTCCTTGGGCGTTTATCACCATCACCCTTTTGTTCACACACTGGCTGGCTATATGTCCCCGCCCCTGACATTTAAAACACTTAATATCACGTGTTTTAGAATTTGAAGTTTCAGTGTTACCTGAAGTAGTGGCGGTCGTTGGTTTTGCATTCGTAGAGGCTTCAAATTTGGCCTTATTCTGTAGCTGCGCGTCTCTTTTTTGAGCTGTCCACCACGGGCTGGTGGTAGCCATAGGTTGTCCCCTCCTAGCCAATCCCTTTCGTTTGAACTGTGCCTCCACCTTTATGGCTTGATGCACCATATCTGTCAACTCAACATAGTGCTGCATCTCGACTATATCCGCAATCTCATGGTTTAAACCATGCAAAAACCGAGCCATGGTGGCTTCCCGGTCCTCTTCTACATTAGCCCGGATCATAGCTACTTCCATCTCCTTGTAATATTCTTCCACACTCCTGGAACCTTGATTTAACCTTTGCAACTTTTGATACAATCCCCTATAATAGTGGCTGGGTACAAAACGCTTCCTCATAAGCATTTTCATCTCCTCCCAAGTGTCCACGGGTGGCTCTCTATTCCTTCTCCTATTAATCAGTAATTGATCCCACCAAACAATGGCATAATCGGTGAATTCAATTGAAGCCAACTTAACCTTCTTTATCTCCGAGTGGGTGTGACAATCAAACACCATCTCCATTTTAGTTTCCCACTCCAAATAAACTTCAGGATCACTTTTACCTTGAAAAGATGGGATTTTAATCTTTATGTTTCCTAAATCATTATCTCTCCAAGGCCTACCCATCCAAGCTTCTCGATTCCCGTTCCCACGCTCAAACCTGCCACGGTTCAAATATGGCTCATCAAACTGCTCCAACTCGGCCTCTTCCTCAACATTCCGCCATGGAACACGCCCACCTTGCTGCCTGTTGCGGATGCCTTGTTGTTGTTCTCTAGGAGTTCCCGCTTCTACTCTATCCAACCTCGCATGAATAGGTTCTAATTCATTCCTCAACATACGCCTCATCTCCCCTAACAACGCTTGCATTTGGAGGTTCGGAACTGCATGTTGTCGAACTTCTTCGGTTGTATCTTCTTCTTGATTATTGGACATTTTTAAAATCTGCAAAACAAGGTTAGAATCCTCACAAGCACTCCCTCACTTTTCACTCAAGAATTTGATACACTTGCACTCGTGTTTTCACTCTAAACGGCTTTTACCCTCTTATGGTCTCACACACTCTTGCCTTTTTCCACTCTTTTGTGTCTCCTTTAGTTCTTAATCAAACTTCAAGAAACTAATTCAAAATAATCTAGCAGCAATTCAAATTTGAGAAACAACCAAAACTCATCAAAAAGATCAAGAACATGAATAAGGTGAGAAACAAGATTGAAAAGAGGAAATTTTCTTACTGGAATCACTTTCTTTTTTCTCTTTTTTTTTTTTTCTACTGCAGGATCAAGAACATGAATAAGGTGAGAAACAAGATTGAAAAGAGGAAATTTTCTTACTGGAATCACTTTCTTTTTTTTTTTTTTCTACTACAGGATCAAGAACATGAATAAGGTGAGAAACAAGATTGAAAAGAGGAAATTTTCTTACTGGAATCACTTTTCTTCTTTCTTTTTTTTTTTGATGATTTTTTTTTTCTACTGCATGGAATAGGAAATAGAGAAAAAAAAAATGAAAATAAAAGATAGTCAAACTTATCTTAGAACCAAAGCTCTGATACCAAATGATATGAACTTCACCAACAATTGTGATGAAACCCAATAACAATGATGGATAAGAACCCCAAGATCGTGTAGACAAGATTGGTTGAGCCTTGACCCGTCACCTAACCAGATGAAAACCAAGACTACGAAGGATTGAAAACGCCACACCAAGATTCAACAATCAAGGTGATAAGTTTGGTTGTTTGAACGCCACAAGAATAACTTGATAAGTTCAAGAGTTCTTTCAAGAACAAAGAGGACACAAGACCTCACAAGATTAACTTGATCTCAAAACATAATCTGTTATTCAAATATGAGCTACCCTCTATTTATACTTGGAACAACCCTCCAAGAATAGGAAAAGCCATAACTAAATTCAAACCAGCCGCCGATTTGGACTTCTAAGGTGGTTAGCCGCCTCTTTTGAATTCTAGCCGCTTCTTTGGACTTCTCAAGGTAGCTAGCCGCCGATTTGGACTTTTAAAGGTGGTTAGCCGCCTCTTTTGAATTCTAGCCGCCGATTTGGACTTCTAAAGGTGGTTAGCCGCTTCTTTGGACTTCTCAAGGTAGCTAGCCGCCGATTTGGACTTCTAAAGGTGGTTAGCTGCCTCTTTTGAATTCTAGCCGCTTCTTTGGACTTCTAAATACCAACCGCCGATTTGGACTTCTAAACTTAGTCAAAAATAGCTAATTTGACTAAGTTCAATGTATTTGATGATATGGACTAATTAACTTCATCAATTGCTTTGATGACATGGACTAAGCTTTGATTATTATTTGAGCCCATCTTGGTCTTCTTAGAATCAGCCCAATTCTCTTGGATTAGCCCATTTAGTGCTTCCTTGAAACGTTTGGCTCTAAGTCTTGTAATTGGACCACTTGGAAGTGACAATGGGCCTTGTGCTACATTTTCAAATGTATGATCAACTTGTCCAGCTCCTTGGTTTGCATCAGAAGTGGCCACATTTTTCTCGTTAGAAATATCTGATTTTTGTCTCAAACGTCG
This sequence comes from Paratinospora sagittata, assembly GCA_035771175.1. NCBI lineage: Eukaryota > Viridiplantae > Streptophyta > Magnoliopsida > Ranunculales > Menispermaceae > Paratinospora > Paratinospora sagittata. Next base: position 46,381,422 of record CM069594.1, on the reverse strand, counting down.
ATAGCGTGGAATTATTGTGTTGTGTATCATGTTCTCTATTGAAAGATAGCAGGTCGATATACACAAACCCGAGAGCTCGAGTTTTTCAGACTTTTCGATAGCGAGTTATCAAGGCCTATAGTGCCCTATTGCCCACTTTACTAAAAATGGAGACATCACGGCAACATCTTTATAACGAGTTATCAAGGGGGATACCGCATTATAGACAATTTTCAAGAAAAACAAATGTTTTATTATACAACCCTATCAGCGGGCTATCAACACTGACAGGGCGCTAGTGCCAACTAGAAAATTTTTACAAATTGCTAAATAGCCTTATTTTTTGAAAATTAATATTTTGACAGTCAAGAACCGTTCCATTCACTCAAAACATATTGATATAAGATTAAAAACTATTAAATAATTCAAAACTCATGAAAATTAATATTAAAACTTTCGGAATTTTTTTTTTCAAAATGGAATAGTGTATCGAAGTGATTTTGAAGACTTTTCAATTTTCAGAGTTTTAGTGTTGAGATTGATCGAGAAGTTACCCTACACCCCAAAGATAAAACTAATGCATTTGACATGAGATTTGACTTTGTTCTTCGAGCTTGATCTTTGTAGACTTCGATAGCTATTGTTTGATGTGCTGTTGATGATAAGTTCAAGCTCTTAGAAAAAAAAATACAGGTGATGTTTTCTCTTATCGAGAACACTTCACATACTTACAGTTTAAAACAATAGATAGCCTCTAGAAATCTCAGCACAAAAGGGATAAAATGAAGCGAAATAATGAGGTTATCTTCAAGACAGTTTGCAATTTTGATTCAGTTGGAAGGTTGTTTGGACAAATGCAAGAATAACGACTTTCTTCGATTTAAACACTCTTTGGAAAGCTCAGTCTAACTTGCAAAAATCGTGCGTGTTCTATCTTTGAAAATCAGAGAATGAGGGTTTTATAAAATTAGCAGTTGCAGGTTAAAAGAGGAAGAGAGTACAAAATTATTTGAATTCAAAACGTTGCTTAATCTAAAGTTGTTTTGGGCGTGCGAGACAATGAGAATCATCAAGGTGTTAGTATAGAATATTTCAATTAATATAACCAGGCATAACTGTGTAAGGTATAGAAAAGTCGAGCAAGCTGAAGTGGCCACATTTTTCTCGTTAGAAATATCTGATTTTTGTCTCAAACGTCGATAGCGTGGAATTATTGAGATGTGTATCATGTTCTCTATTGAAAGATAGCAGGTCGATATACACAAACCCGAGAGCTCGAGTTTTTCAGACTTTTCGATAGCGAGTTATCAAGGCCTATAGTGCCCTATTGCCCACTTTACTAAAAATGGAGACATCACGGCAACATCTTTATAACGAGTTATCAAGGGGGATACCGCATTATAGACAATTTTCAAGAAAAACAAATGTTTTATTATACAACCCTATCAGCGGGCTATCAACACTGATAGGGCGTTAGTGCCAACTGGCAAATTTTTGCAAATTGCTAAATAGCCTTATTTTTGTAAAATTAATATTTCGACAGTCAAGAACCATTCCCTTCACTCAAAACATATTGATATAAGATTAAAAACTATTAAATAATTCAAAACTCATGAAAATTATTATTAAAACTTTCGGAATTTTTTTTTCCAAAATGGAATAGTGTATCGAAGTGATTTTGAAGACTTTTCAATTTTCAGAGTTTTAGTGTTGAGATTGATCGAGAAGTTACCCTACACACCAAAGATAAAACTAATGCATTTGACATGAGATTTGACTTCGTTCTTCGAGCTTGATCTTTGTAGACTTCGATAGCTATTGTTTGATGTGTTGTTGATGATAAGTTCAAGCTCTTAGAAAAAAAAATACAGGTGATGTTTTCTCTTATCGAGAACACTTCACATACTTACAGTTTAAAACAATAGATAGCCTCTGGAAATCTTAGCACAAAAGGGATAAAATGAAGCGAAATAATGAGGTTATCTTCAAGACAGTTTGCAATTTAGATTCAGTTTGAAGGTTGTTTGGACAAATGCAAGAATAACGACTTTCTTCGATTTAAACACTCTTTGGAAAGCTCAGTCTAGCTTGCAAAAATCGTGCGTGTTCTATCTTTGTAAATCAGAGAATGAGGGTTTAATAAAATTAGCAGTTGCAGGGTAAAAGAGGAAGAGAGTACAAAATGATTTGAATTCAAAACGTTGTTTAATCTAAAGTTGTTTTAGGCGTGCGAGACAATGAGAATCATCAAGGTGTTAGTAGAGAATATTTCAATTAATATAACCAGGCATAACTGTGTAAGGTATAGAAAAGTCGAGCAAGCTGAAATGGCCACATTTATCTCGTTAGAAATATCTGATTTTTGTCTTAAACGTCGAAAGAGTGGTATTATTGAGATGTGTATCATGTTCTCTATTGAAAGATAGCAGGTCGATATACACAAACCCGAGAGCTCGAGTTTTTCAGACTTTCCGATAGCGAGTTATCAAGGCCTATAGTGCGCTATTGCCCACTTTACTAAAAATGGAAAGATCACGGCAACATCTTTATAGCGAGTTATCAAAGGGGATACCGCATTATAGACAATTTTCAAGAAAAACAAATGTTTTATTATACAACCCTATCAGCGGGCTATCAACACTGACAGGGCGCTAGTGCTAACTAGAAAATTTTTACAAATTGCTAAATAGCCTTATTTTTGGAAAATTAATATTTTGACAGTCAAGAACCATTCCATTCACTCAAAACATATTGATATAAGATTAAAAAACTATTAAATAATTCAGAACTCATGAAAATTATTATTAAACCATTCGGATTTTTTTTTTCAAAATGGAATACTATATCGAAGTGATTTTGAAGACTTTTCAATTTTCAGAGTTTTAGTATTGAGATTGATCGAGAAGTTACCCTACACACCAAAGATAAAACTAATGCATTTGACATGAGATATGACTTCGTTCTTCGATCTTGATCTTTGTAGACTTCGATAGCTATTGTTTGATGTGTTGTTGATGATAAGTTCAAGCTCTTAGAAAAAAAAATACAGGTGATGTTTTCTCTTATCGAGAACACTTCACATACTTAAAGTTTAAAACAATAGATAGCCTCTGGAAATCTTAGCACAAAAGGGATAAAATGAAGCGAAATAATGAGGTTATCTTCAAGACAGTTTGCAATTTAGATTCAGTTTGAAGGTTGTTTGGACAAATGCAAGAATAACGACTTTCTTCGATTTAAACACTCTTTGGAAAGCTCAGTCTAGCTTGCAAAAATCGCGCGTGTTCTATCTTTGTAAATCAGAGAATGAGGGTTTAATAAAATTAGCAGTTGCAGGGTAAGAGAGGAAGAGAGTATAAAATGATTTGAATTCAAAACGTTGTTTAATCTAAAGTTGTTTTAGGCGTGCGAGACAATGAGAATCATCAAGGTGTTAGTAGAGAATATTTCAATTAATATAATCAGGCATAACTGTGTAAGGTATAGAAAAGTCGAGCAAGCTGAAATGGCCACATTTATCTCGTTAGAAATATCTGATTTTTGTCTTAAACGTCGATAGCGTGGTATTATTGAGATGTGTATCATGTTCTCTATTGAAAGATAGCAGGCCGATATACACAAACCCGAGAGCTCGAGTTTTTTAGACTTTCCGATAGCGAGTTATCAAGGCCTATAGGGCGCTATTGCCCACTTTACTAAAAATGGAAAGATCACGGCAACATCTTTATAGCCAGTTATCAAAGGGGATACCGCGTTATAGACAATTTTCAAGAAAAACAAATGTTTTATTATACAACCCTATCAGCGGGCTATCAACACTGACAGGGCGCTAGTGCCAACTAGAAAATTTTTACAAATTGCTAAATAGCCTTATTTTTTGAAAATTAATATTTTGACAGTCAAGAACCGTTCCATTCACTCAAAACATATTGATATAAGATTAAAAACTATTAAATAATTCAAAACTCATGAAAATTAATATTAAAACTTTCGGAATTTTTTTTTTCAAAATGGAATAGTGTATCGAAGTGATTTTGAAGACTTTTCAATTTTCAGAGTTTTAGTGTTGAGATTGATCGAGAAGTTACCCTACACCCCAAAGATAAAACTAATGCATTTGACATGAGATTTGACTTTGTTCTTCGAGCTTGATCTTTGTAGACTTCGATAGCTATTGTTTGATGTGCTGTTGATGATAAGTTCAAGCTCTTAGAAAAAAAAATACAGGTGATGTTTTCTCTTATCGAGAACACTTCACATACTTACAGTTTAAAACAATAGATAGCCTCTAGAAATCTCAGCACAAAAGGGATAAAATGAAGCGAAATAATGAGGTTATCTTCAAGACAGTTTGCAATTTTGATTCAGTTGGAAGGTTGTTTGGACAAATGCAAGAATAACGACTTTCTTCGATTTAAACACTCTTTGGAAAGCTCAGTCTAACTTGCAAAAATCGTGCGTGTTCTATCTTTGAAAATCAGAGAATGAGGGTTTTATAAAATTAGCAGTTGCAGGTTAAAAGAGGAAGAGAGTACAAAATTATTTGAATTCAAAACGTTGCTTAATCTAAAGTTGTTTTGGGCGTGCGAGACAATGAGAATCATCAAGGTGTTAGTATAGAATATTTCAATTAATATAACCAGGCATAACTGTGTAAGGTATAGAAAAGTCGAGCAAGCTGAAGTGGCCACATTTTTCTCGTTAGAAATATCTGATTTTTGTCTCAAACGTCGATAGCGTGGAATTATTGTGTTGTGTATCATGTTCTCTATTGAAAGATAGCAGGTCGATATACACAAACCCGAGAGCTCGAGTTTTTCAGACTTTTCGATAGCGAGTTATCAAGGCCTATAGTGCCCTATTGCCCACTTTACTAAAAATGGAGACATCACGGCAACATCTTTATAACGAGTTATCAAGGGGGATACCGCATTATAGACAATTTTCAAGAAAAACAAATGTTTTATTATACAACCCTATCAGCGGGCTATCAACACTGATAGGGCGTTAGTGCCAACTGGCAAATTTTTGCAAATTGCTAAATAGCCTTATTTTTGTAAAATTAATATTTTGACAGTCAAGAACCATTCCCTTCACTCGAAACATATTGATATAAGATTAAAAACTATTAAATAATTCAAAACTCATGAAAATTATTATTAAAACTTTCGGAATTTTTTTTTCCAAAATGGAATAGTGTATCGAAGTGATTTTGAAGACTTTTCAATTTTCAGAGTTTTAGTGTTGAGATTGATCGAGAAGTTACCCTACACACCAAAGATAAAACTAATGCATTTGACATGAGATTTGACTTCGTTCTTCGAGCTTGATCTTTGTAGACTTCGATAGCTATTGTTTGATGTGTTGTTGATGATAAGTTCAAGCTCTTAGAAAAAAAAATACAGGTGATGTTTTCTCTTATCGAGAACACTTCACATACTTACAGTTTAAAACAATAGATAGCCTCTGGAAATCTTAGCACAAAAGGGATAAAATGAAGCGAAATAATGAGGTTATCTTCAAGACAGTTTGCAATTTAGATTCAGTTTGAAGGTTGTTTGGACAAATGCAAGAATAACGACTTTCTTCGATTTAAACACTCTTTGGAAAGCTCAGTCTAGCTTGCAAAAATCGTGCGTGTTCTATCTTTGTAAATCAGAGAATGAGGGTTTAATAAAATTAGCAGTTGCAGGGTAAAAGAGGAAGAGAGTACAAAATGATTTGAATTCAAAACGTTGTTTAATCTAAAGTTGTTTTAGGCGTGCGAGACAATGAAAATCATCAAGGTGTTAGTAGAGAATATTTCAATTAATATAACCAGGCATAACTGTGTAAGGTATAGAAAAGTCGAGCAAGCTGAAATGGCCACATTTATCTCGTTAGAAATATCTAATTTTTGTCTTAAACGTCGATAGCGTGGTATTATTGAGATGTGTATCATGTTCTCTATTGAAAGATAGCAGGCCGATATACACAAACCCGAGAGCTCGAGTTTTTCAGACTTTCGGATAGCGAGTTATCAAGGCCTATAGGGCGCTATTGCCCACTTTACTAAAAATGGAAAGATCACGGCAACATCTTTATAGCGAGTTATCAAAGGGGATACCGCGTTATAGACAATTTTCAAGAAAAACAAATGTTTTATTATACAACCCTATCAGCGGGCTATCAACACTGACAGGGCGCTAGTGCCAACTAGAAAATTTTTACAAATTGCTAAATAGCCTTATTTTTTGAAAATTAATATTTTGACAGTCAAGAACCGTTCCATTCACTCAAAACATATTGATATAAGATTAAAAACTATTAAATAATTCAAAACTCATGAAAATTAATATTAAAACTTTCAGAATTTTTTTTTTCAAAATGGAATATTGTATCGAAGTGATTTTGAAGACTTTTCAATTTTCAGAGTTTTAGTGTTGAGATTGATCGAGAAGTTACCCTACACACCAAAGATAAAACTAATGCATTTGACATGAGATTTGACTTCGTTCTTCGAGCTTGATCTTTGTAAACTTCGATAGCTATTGTTTGATGTGTTGATGATGATAAGTTCAAGCTCTTAGAAAAAAAAATACAGGTGATGTTTTCTCTTATCGAGAACACTTCACATACTTACAGTTTAAAACAATAGATAGCCTCTAGAAATCTTAGCACAAAAGGGATAAAATGAAGCGAAATAATGAGGTTATCTTCAAGACAGTTTGCAATTTAGATTCAGTTTGAAGGTTGTTTGGACAAATGGAAGAATAACGACTTTCTTCGATTTAAACACTCTTTGGAAAGCTCAGTCTAGCTTGCAAAAATCGTGCGTGTTCTATCTTTGTAAATCAGAGAATGAGGGTTTAATAAAATTAGCAGTTGAAGGGTAAAAGAGGAAGAGAGTACAAAATGATTTGAATTCAAAACGTTGTTTAATCTAAAGTTGTTTTAGGCGTGCGAGACAATGAGAATCATCAAGGTGTTAGTAGAGAATATTTCAATTAATATAACCAGGCATAACTGTGTAAGGTATAGAAAAGTCGAGCAAGCTGAAATGGCCACATTTATCTCGTTAGAAATATCTGATTTTTGTCTTAAACGTCGAAAGCGTGGTATTATTGAGATGTGTATCATGTTCTCTATTGAAAGATAGCAGGCCGATATACACAAACCCGAGAGCTCGAGTTTTTCAGACTTTCCGATAGCGAGTTATCAAGGCCTATAGGGCGCTATTGCCCACTTTACTAAAAATGGAAAGATCACGGCAACATCTTTATAGCGAGTTATCAAAGGGGATACCGCGTTATAGACAATTTTCAAGAAAAACAAATGTTTTATTATACAACCCTATCAGCGGGCTATCAACACTGACAGGGCGCTAGTGCCAACTAAAAATTTTTTACAAATTGCTAAATAGCCTTATTTTTTGAAAATTAATATTTTGACAGTCAAGAACCGTTCCATTCACTCAAAACATATTGATATAAGATTAAAAACTATTAAATAATTCAAAACTCATGAAAATTATTATTAAAACTTTCGGAATTTTTTTTTTCAAAATGGAATATTGTATCGAAGTGATTTTGAAGACTTTTCAATTTTCAGAGTTTTAGTGTTGAGATTGATCGAGAAGTTACCCTACACACCAAAGATAAAACTAATGCATTTGACATGAGATTTGAGTTTGTTCTTCGAGCTTCATCTTTGTAGACTTCGATAGCTATTGTTTGATGTGTTGATGATGATAAGTTCAAGCTCTTAGAAAAAAAAATACAAGTGATGTTTTCTCTTATCGAGAACACTTCATATACTTACAGTTTAAAACAATAGATAGCCTCTAGAAATCTTAGCACAAAAGGGATAAAATGAAGCGAAATAATGAGGTTATCTTCAAGACAGTTTGCAATTTAGATTCAGTTTGAAGGTTGTTTGGACAAATGGAAGAATAATGACTTTCTTCGATTTAAACACTCTTTGGAAAGCTCAGTCTAGCTTGCAAAAATCGTGCGTGTTCTATCTTTGTAAATCAGAGAATGAGGGTTTAATAAAATTAGCAGTTGCAGGGTAAAAGAGGAAGAGAGTACAAAATGATTTGAATTCAAAACGTTGTTTAATCTAAAGTTGTTTTAGGCGTGCGAGACAATGAGAATCATCAAGGTGTTAGTAGAGAATATTTCAATTAATATAACCAGGCATAACTGTGTAAGGTATAGAAAAGTCGAGCAAGCTGAAATGGCCACATTTATCTCGTTAGAAATATCTGATTTTTGTCTTAAACGTCGAAAGCGTGGTATTATTGAGATGTGTATCATGTTCTCTATTGAAAGATAGCAGGCATCGATACACAAACCCGAGAGCTCGAGTTTTTCAGACTTTCCGATAGCGAGTTATCAAGGCCTATAGGGCGCTATTGCCCACTTTACTAAAAATATAAAAGATCACGGCAACATCTTTATAGCGAGTTACCAAAGGGGATACCGCGTTATAGACAATTTTCAAGAAAAACAAATGTTTTATTATACAACCCTATCAGCGGGCTATCAACACTGACAGGGCGCTAGTGCCAACTAGAAAATTTTTACAAATTGCAAAATAGCCTTATTTTTTGAAAATTAATATTTTGACAGTCAAGAACCATTCCATTCACTCAAAACATATTGATATAAGATTAAAAACTATTAAATAATTCAAAACTCATGAAAATTATTATTAAAACTTTCGGAATTTTTTTTTTCAAAATGGAATAGTGTATCGAAGTGATTTTGAAGACTTTTCAATTTTCAGAGTTTTAGTGTTGAGATTGAACGAGAAGTTACCCTACACACCAAAGATAAAACTAATGCATTTGACATGAGATTTGAGTTTGTTCTTCGAGCTTGATCTTTGTAGACTTCGATAGCTATTGTTTGATGTGCTGTTGATGATAAGTTCAAGCTCTTAGAAAAAAAAATACAGGTGATGTTTTCTCTTATCGAGAACACTTCACATACTTACAGTTTAAAACAATAGATAGCCTCTAGAAATCTCAGCACAAAAGGGATAAAATGAAGCGAAATAATGAGGTTATCTTCAAGACAGTTTGCAATTTTGATTCAGTTGGAAGGTTGTTTGGACAAATGCAAGAATAACGACTTTCTTCGATTTAAACACTCTTTGGAAAGCTCAGTCTAACTTGCAAAAATCGTGCGTGTTCTATCTTTGAAAATCAGAGAATGAGGGTTTTATAAAATTAGCAGTTGCAGGTTAAAAGAGGAAGAGAGTACAAAATTATTTGAATTCAAAACGTTGCTTAATCTAAAGTTGTTTTGGGCGTGCGAGACAATGAGAATCATCAAGGTGTTAGTATAGAATATTTCAATTAATATAACCAGGCATAACTGTGTAAGGTATAGAAAAGTCGAGCAAGCTGAAGTGGCCACATTTTTCTCGTTAGAAATATCTGATTTTTGTCTCAAACGTCGATAGCGTGGTATTATTGGGTTGTGTATCATGTTCTCTATAGAAAGATAGCAGGCCGATATACACAAACCCGAGAGCTCGAGTTTTTCAGACTTTTCGATAGCGAGTTATCAAGGCCTATAGTGCCCTATTGCCCACTTTACTAAAAATGGAGAGATCACGGCAACATCTTTATAACGAGTTATCAAGGGGGATACCGCATTATAGACAATTTTCAAGAAAAACAAATGTTTTATTATACAACCCTATCAGCGGGCTATCAACACTGATAGGGCGTTAGTGCCAACTGGCAAATTTTTGCAAATTGCTAAATAGCCTTATTTTTGTAAAATTAATATTTTGACAGTCAAGAACCATTCCCTTCACTCAAAATATATTGATATAAGATTAAAAACTATTAAATAATTCAGAACTCATGAAAATTATTATTAAAACTTTCGGAATTTTTTTTTCCAAAATGGAATAGTGTATCGAAGTGATTTTGAAGACTTTTCAATTTTCAGAGTTTTAGTGTTGAGATTGATCGAGAAGTTACCCTACACACCAAAGATAAAACTAATGCATTTGACATGAGATTTGACTTCGTTCTTCGAGCTTGATCTTTGTAGACTTCGATAGCTATTGTTTGATGTGTTGTTGATGATAAGTTCAAGCTCTTAGAAAAAAAAATACAGGTGATGTTTTCTCTTATCGAGAACACTTCACATACTTACAGTTTAAAACAATAGATAGCCTCTGGAAATCTTAGCACAAAAGGGATAAAATGAAGCGAAATAATGAGGTTATCTTCAAGACAGTTTGCAATTTAGATTCAGTTTGAAGGTTGTTTGGACAAATGCAAGAATAACGACTTTCTTCGATTTAAACACTCTTTGGAAAGCTCAGTCTAGCTTGCAAAAATCGTGCGTGTTCTATCTTTGTAAATCAGAGAATGAGGGTTTAATAAAATTAGCAGTTGCAGGGTAAAAGAGGAAGAGAGTACAAAATGATTTGAATTCAAAACGTTGTTTAATCTAAAGTTGTTTTAGGCGTGCGAGACAATGAAAATCATCAAGGTGTTAGTAGAGAATATTTCAATTAATATAACCAGGCATAACTGTGTAAGGTATAGAAAAGTCGAGCAAGCTGAAATGGCCACATTTATCTCGTTAGAAATATCTAATTTTTGTCTTAAACGTCGATAGCGTGGTATTATTGAGATGTGTATCATGTTCTCTATTGAAAGATAGCAGGCCGATATACACAAACCCGAGAGCTCGAGTTTTTCAGACTTTCGGATAGCGAGTTATCAAGGCCTATAGGGCGCTATTGCCCACTTTACTAAAAATGGAAAGATCACGGCAACATCTTTATAGCGAGTTATCAAAGGGGATACCGCGTTATAGACAATTTTCAAGAAAAACAAATGTTTTATTATACAACCCTATCAGCGGGCTATCAACACTGACAGGGCGCTAGTGCCAACTAGAAAATTTTTACAAATTGCTAAATAGCCTTATTTTTTGAAAATTAATATTTTGACAGTCAAGAACCGTTCCATTCACTCAAAACATATTGATATAAGATTAAAAACTATTAAATAATTCAAAACTCATGAAAATTAATATTAAAACTTTCAGAATTTTTTTTTTCAAAATGGAATATTGTATCGAAGTGATTTTGAAGACTTTTCAATTTTCAGAGTTTTAGTGTTGAGATTGATCGAGAAGTTACCCTACACACCAAAGATAAAACTAATGCATTTGACATGAGATTTGACTTCGTTCTTCGAGCTTGATCTTTGTAAACTTCGATAGCTATTGTTTGATGTGTTGATGATGATAAGTTCAAGCTCTTAGAAAAAAAAATACAGGTGATGTTTTCTCTTATCGAGAACACTTCACATACTTACAGTTTAAAACAATAGATAGCCTCTAGAAATCTTAGCACAAAAGGGATAAAATGAAGCGAAATAATGAGGTTATCTTCAAGACAGTTTGCAATTTAGATTCAGTTTGAAGGTTGTTTGGACAAATGGAAGAATAACGACTTTCTTCGATTTAAACACTCTTTGGAAAGCTCAGTCTAGCTTGCAAAAATCGTGCGTGTTCTATCTTTGTAAATCAGAGAATGAGGGTTTAATAAAATTAGCAGTTGAAGGGTAAAAGAGGAAGAGAGTACAAAATGATTTGAATTCAAAACGTTGTTTAATCTAAAGTTGTTTTAGGCGTGCGAGACAATGAGAATCATCAAGGTGTTAGTAGAGAATATTTCAATTAATATAACCAGGCATAACTGTGTAAGGTATAGAAAAGTCGAGCAAGCTGAAATGGCCACATTTATCTCGTTAGAAATATCTGATTTTTGTCTTAAACGTCGAAAGCGTGGTATTATTGAGATGTGTATCATGTTCTCTATTGAAAGATAGCAGGCCGATATACACAAACCCGAGAGCTCGAGTTTTTCAGACTTTCCGATAGCGAGTTATCAAGGCCTATAGGGCGCTATTGCCCACTTTACTAAAAATGGAAAGATCACGGCAACATCTTTATAGCGAGTTATCAAAGGGGATACCGCGTTATAGACAATTTTCAAGAAAAACAAATGTTTTATTATACAACCCTATCAGCGGGCTATCAACACTGACAGGGCGCTAGTGCCAACTAAAAAATTTTTACAAATTGCTAAATAGCCTTATTTTTTGAAAATTAATATTTTGACAGTCAAGAACCGTTCCATTCACTCAAAACATATTGATATAAGATTAAAAACTATTAAATAATTCAAAACTCATGAAAATTATTATTAAAACTTTCGGAATTTTTTTTTTCAAAATGGAATATTGTATCAAAGTGATTTTGAAGACTTTTCAATTTTCAGAGTTTTAGTGTTGAGATTGATCGAGAAGTTACCCTACACACCAAAGATAAAACTAATGCATTTGACATGAGATTTGAGTTTGTTCTTCGAGCTTGATCTTTGTAGACTTCGATAGCTATTGTTTGATGTGTTGATGATGATAAGTTCAAGCTCTTAGAAAAAAAAATACAAGTGATGTTTTCTCTTATCGAGAACACTTCATATACTTACAGTTTAAAACAATAGATAGCCTCTAGAAATCTTAGCACAAAAGGGATAAAATGAAGCGAAATAATGAGGTTATCTTCAAGACAGTTTGCAATTTAGATTCAGTTTGAAGGTTGTTTGGACAAATGGAAGAATAATGACTTTCTTCGATTTAAACACTCTTTGGAAAGCTCAGTCTAGCTTGCAAAAATCGTGCGTGTTCTATCTTTGTAAATCAGAGAATGAGGGTTTAATAAAATTAGCAGTTGCAGGGTAAAAGAGGAAGAGAGTACAAAATGATTTGAATTCAAAACGTTGTTTAATCTAAAGTTGTTTTAGGCGTGCGAGACAATGAGAATCATCAAGGTGTTAGTAGAGAATATTTCAATTAATATAACCAGGCATAACTGTGTAAGGTATAGAAAAGTCGAGCAAGCTGAAATGGCCACATTTATCTCGTTAGAAATATCTGATTTTTGTCTTAAACGTCGAAAGCGTGGTATTATTGAGATGTGTATCATGTTCTCTATTGAAAGATAGCAGGCATCGATACACAAACCCGAGAGCTCGAGTTTTTCAGACTTTCCGATAGCGAGTTATCAAGGCCTATAGGGCGCTATTGCCCACTTTACTAAAAATATAAAAGATCACGGCAACATCTTTATAGCGAGTTACCAAAGGGGATACCGCGTTATAGACAATTTTCAAGAAAAACAAATGTTTTATTATACAACCCTATCAGCGGGCTATCAACACTGACAGGGCGCTAGTGCCAACTAGAAAATTTTTACAAATTGCAAAATAGCCTTATTTTTTGAAAATTAATATTTTGACAGTCAAGAACCATTCCATTCACTCAAAACATATTGATATAAGATTAAAAACTATTAAATAATTCAAAACTCATGAAAATTATTATTAAAACTTTCGGAATTTTTTTTTTCAAAATGGAATAGTGTATCGAAGTGATTTTGAAGACTTTTCAATTTTCAGAGTTTTAGTGTTGAGATTGAACGAGAAGTTACCCTACACACCAAAGATAAAACTAATGCATTTGACATGAGATTTGAGTTTGTTCTTCGAGCTTGATCTTTGTAGACTTCGATAGCTATTGTTTGATGTGCTGTTGATGATAAGTTCAAGCTCTTAGAAAAAAAAATACAGGTGATGTTTTCTCTTATCGAGAACACTTCACATACTTACAGTTTAAAACAATAGATAGCCTCTAGAAATCTCAGCACAAAAGGGATAAAATGAAGCGAAATAATGAGGTTATCTTCAAGACAGTTTGCAATTTTGATTCAGTTGGAAGGTTGTTTGGACAAATGCAAGAATAACGACTTTCTTCGATTTAAACACTCTTTGGAAAGCTCAGTCTAACTTGCAAAAATCGTGCGTGTTCTATCTTTGAAAATCAGAGAATGAGGGTTTTATAAAATTAGCAGTTGCAGGTTAAAAGAGGAAGAGAGTACAAAATTATTTGAATTCAAAACGTTGCTTAATCTAAAGTTGTTTTGGGCGTGCGAGACAATGAGAATCATCAAGGTGTTAGTATAGAATATTTCAATTAATATAACCAGGCATAACTGTGTAAGGTATAGAAAAGTCGAGCAAGCTGAAGTGGCCACATTTTTCTCGTTAGAAATATCTGATTTTTGTCTCAAACGTCGATAGCGTGGTATTATTGGGTTGTGTATCATGTTCTCTATAGAAAGATAGCAGGCCGATATACACAAACCCGAGAGCTCGAATTTTTCAGACTTTTCGATAGCGAGTTATCAAGGCCTATAGTGCCCTATTGCCCACTTTACTAAAAATGGAGAGATCACGGCAACATCTTTATAACGAGTTATCAAGGGGGATACCGCATTATAGACAATTTTCAAGAAAAACAAATGTTTTATTATACAACCCTATCAGCGGGCTATCAACACTGATAGGGCGTTAGTGCCAACTGGCAAATTTTTGCAAATTGCTAAATAGCCTTATTTTTGTAAAATTAATATTTTGACAGTCAAGAACCATTCCCTTCACTCAAAATATATTGATATAAGATTAAAAACTATTAAATAATTCAGAACTCATGAAAATTATTATTAAAACTTTCGGAATTTTTTTTTCCAAAATGGAATAGTGTATCGAAGTGATTTTGAAGACTTTTCAATTTTCAGAGTTTTAGTGTTGAGATTGATCGAGAAGTTACCCTACACACCAAAGATAAAACTAATGCATTTGACATGAGATTTGACTTCGTTCTTCGAGCTTGATCTTTGTAGACTTCGATAGCTATTGTTTGATGTGTTGTTGATGATAAGTTCAAGCTCTTAGAAAAAAAAATACAGGTGATGTTTTCTCTTAACGAGAACACTTCACATACTTACAGTTTAAAACAATAGATAGCCTCTAGAAATCTTAGCACAAAAGGGATAAAATGAAGCGAAATAATGAGGTTATCTTCAAGACAGTTTGCAATTTAGATTCAGTTTGAAGGTTGTTTGGACAAATGGAAGAATAACGACTTTCTTCGATTTAAACACTCTTTGGAAAGCTCAGTCTAGCTTGCAAAAATCGTGCGTGTTCTATCTTTGTAAATCAGAGAATGAGGGTTTAATAAAATTAGCAGTTGCAGGGTAAAAGAGGAAGAGAGTACAAAATGATTTGAATTCAAAACGTTGTTTAATCTAAAGTTGTTTTAGGCGTGCGAGACAATGAGAATCATCAAGGTGTTACTAGAGAATATTTCAATTAATATAACCAGGCATAACTGTGTAAGGTATGGAAAAGTCGAGCAAGCTGAAATGGCCACATTTATCTCGTTAGAAATATCTGATTTTTGTCTTAAACGTCGAAAGCGTGGTATTATTGAGATGTGTATCATGTTCTCTATTGAAAGATAGCAGGCCGATATACACAAACCCGAGAGCTCGAGTTTTTCAGACTTTCCGATAGCGAGTTATCAAGGCCTATAGGGCGCTATTGCCCACTTTACTGAAAATGGAAAGATCACGGCAACATCTTTATAGCGAGTTATCAAAGGGGATACCGCGTTATAGACAATTTTCAAGAAAAACAAATGTTTTATTATACAACCCTATCAGCGGGCTATCAACACTGACAGGGCGCTAGTGCCAACAAGAAAATTTTTACAAATTGCTAAATAGCCTTATTTTTTGAAAATTAATATTTTGACAGTCAAGAACCATTCCATTCACTCAAAACATATTGATATAAGATTAAAAACTATTAAATAATTCAAAACTCATGAAAATTATTATTAAAACTTTCGGAATTTTTTTTTTCAAAATGGAATAGTGTATCGAAGTGATTTTGAAGACTTTTCAATTTTCAGAGTTTTAGTGTTGAGATTGATCGAGAAGTTACCCTACACACCAAAGATAAAACTAATGCATTTGACATGAGATTTGAGTTTGTTCTTCGAGCTTGATCTTTGTAGACTTCGATAGCTATTGTTTGATGTGCTGTTGATGATAAGTTCAAGCCCTTTGAAAAAAAATACAGGTGATGTTTTCTCTTATCGAGAACACTTCACATACTTACAGTTTAAAACAATTGATAGCCTCTAGAAATCTCAGCACAAAAAGGATAAAATGAAGCGAAATAATGAGGTTACATTCAAGACAGTTTGCAATTTTGATTCAGTTGGAAGGTTGTTTGGACAAATGCAAGAATAACGACTTTCTTCGATTTAAACACTCTTTGGAAAGCTCAGTCTAACTTGCAAAAATCGTGCGTGTTCTATCTTTGAAAATCAAAGAAGGAGGGTTTTATAAAATTAGCAGTTGCAGGTTAAAAGAGGAAGAGAGTACAAAATTATTTGAATTCAAACGTTGCTTAATCTAAAGTTGTTTTGGGCGTGCGAGACAATGAGAATCATCAAGGTGTTAGTATAGAATATTTCAATTAATATAACCAGGCATAACTGTGTAAGGTATAGAAAAGTCGAGCAAGCTGAAGTGGCCACATTTTTCTCGTTAGAAATATCTGATTTTTGTCTCAAACGTCGATAGCGTGGTATTATTGGGTTGTGTATCATGTTCTCTATTGAAAGATAGCAGGTCGATATACACAAACCCGAGAGCTCGAGTTTTTCAGACTTTTCGATAGCGAGTTATCAAGGCCTATAGTGCGCTATTGCCCACTTTACTAAAAATGGAAAGATCCAGGCAACATCTTTATAGCGAGTTATCAAAGTAGATAGCGCGTTATAGACAATTTTAAAAAAAAACAAATGTTTTATTATACAACCCTATCAGCGGGCTATCAACCCTGATAGGGCGCTAGTGCTAACTGGAAAATTTTACAAATTGCTAAATAGCCTTATTTTTGGAAAATTAATATTTTGACAGTCAAGAACCATTCCATTCACTCAAAACATATTGATATAAGATTAAAAACTATTAAATAATTCAAAACTCATGAAAATTATTATTAAAACTTTCGGAATTTTTTTTTTCAAAATGGAATAGTGTATCGAAGTGATTTTGAAGACTTTTCAATTTTCAGAGTTTTAGTGTTGAGATTGATCGAGAAGTTACCCTACACACCAAAGATAAAACTAATGCATTTGACATGAGATTTGACTTCGTTCTTCGAGCTTGATCTTTGTAGACTTCGATAGCTATTGTTTGATGTGCTGTTGATGATAAGTTCAAGCTCTTAGAAAAAAAAATACAGGTGATGTTTTCTCTTATCGAGAACACTTCACATACTTACAGTTTAAAACAATAGATAGCCTCTAGAAATCTCAGCACAAAAGGGATAAAATGAAGCGAAATAATGAGGTTATCTTCAAGACAGTTTGCAATTTTGATTCAGTTGGAAGGTTGTTTGGACAAATGCAAGAATAACGACTTTCTTCGATTTAAACACTATTTGGAAAGCTCAGTCTAACTTGCAAAAATCGTGCGTGTTCTATCTTTGAAAATCAGAGAATGAGGGTTTTATAAAATTAGCAGTTGCAGGTTAAAAGAGGAAGAGAGTACAAAATTATTTGAATTCAAAACGTTGCTTAATCTAAAGTTGTTTTGGGCGTGCGAGACAATGAGAATCATCAAGGTGTTAGTATAGAATATTTCAATTAATATAACCAGGCATAACTGTGTAAGGTATAGAAAAGTCGAGCAAGCTGAAGTGGCCACATTTTTCTCGTTAGAAATATCTGATTTTTGTCTCAAACGTCGATAGCGTGGAATTATTGTGTTGTGTATCATGTTCTCTATTGAAAGATAGCAGGTCGATATACACAAACCCGAGAGCTCGAGTTTTTCAGACTTTTCGATAGCGAGTTATCAAGGCCTATAGTGCCCTATTGCCCACTTTACTAAAAATGGAGACATCACGGCAACATCTTTATAACGAGTTATCAAGGGGGATACCGCATTATAGACAATTTTCAAGAAAAACAAATGTTTTATTATACAACCCTATCAGCGGGCTATCAACACTGATAGGGCGTTAGTGCCAACTGGCAAATTTTTGCAAATTGCTAAATAGCCTTATTTTTGTAAAATTAATATTTTGACAGTCAAGAACCATTCCCTTCACTCAAAACATATTGATATAAGATTAAAAACTATTAAATAATTCAAAACTCATGAAAATTATTATTAAAACTTTCGGAATTTTTTTTTCCATAATGGAATAGTGTATCGAAGTGATTTTGAAGACTTTTCAATTTTCAGAGTTTTAGTGTTGAGATTGATCGAGAAGTTACCCTACACACCAAAGATAAAACTAATGCATTTGACAAGAGATTTGACTTCGTTCTTCGAGCTTGATCTTTGTAGACTTCGATAGCTATTGTTTGATGTGTTGTTGATGATAAGTTCAAGCTCTTAGAAAAAAAAATACAGGTGATGTTTTCTCTTATCGAGAACACTTCAGATACTTACAGTTTAAAACAATAGATAGCCTCTGGAAATCTTAGCACAAAAGGGATAAAATGAAGCGAAATAATGAGGTTATCTTCAAGACAGTTTGCAATTTAGATTCAGTTTGAAGGTTGTTTGGACAAATGCAAGAATAACGACTTTCTTCGATTTAAACACTCTTTGGAAAGCTCAGTCTAGCTTGCAAAAATCGTGCGTGTTCTATCTTTGTAAATCAGAGAATGAGGGTTTAATAAAATTAGCAGTTGCAGGGTAAAAGAGGAAGAGAGTACAAAATGATTTGAATTCAAAACGTTGTTTAATCTAAAGTTGTTTTAGGCGTGCGAGACAATGAAAATCATCAAGGTGTTAGTAGAGAATATTTCAATTAATATAACCAGGCATAACTGTGTAAGGTATAGAAAAGTCGAGCAAGCTGAAATGGCCACATTTATCTCGTTAGAAATATCTAATTTTTGTCTTAAACGTCGATAGCGTGGTATTATTGAGATGTGTATCATGTTCTCTATTGAAAGATAGCAGGCCGATATACACAAACCCGAGAGCTCGAGTTTTTCAGACTTTCGGATAGCGAGTTATCAAGGCCTATAGGGCGCTATTGCCCACTTTACTAAAAATGGAAAGATCACGGCAACATCTTTATAGCGAGTTATCAAAGGGGATACCGCGTTATAGACAATTTTCAAGAAAAACAAATGTTTTATTATACAACCCTATCAGCGGGCTATCAACACTGACAGGGCGCTAGTGCCAACTAGAAAATTTTTACAAATTGCTAAATAGCCTTATTTTTTGAAAATTAATATTTTGACAGTCAAGAACCGTTCCATTCACTCAAAACATATTGATATAAGATTAAAAACTATTAAATAATTCAAAACTCATGAAAATTAATATTAAAACTTTCAGAATTTTTTTTTTCAAAATGGAATATTGTATCGAAGTGATTTTGAAGACTTTTCAATTTTCAGAGTTTTAGTGTTGAGATTGATTGAGAAGTTACCCTACACACCAAAGATAAAACTAATGCATTTGACATGAGATTTGACTTCGTTCTTCGAGCTTGATCTTTGTAAACTTCGATAGCTATTGTTTGATGTGTTGATGATGATAAGTTCAAGCTCTTAGAAAAAAAAATACAGGTGATGTTTTCTCTTATCGAGAACACTTCACATACTTACAGTTTAAAACAATAGATAGCCTCTAGAAATCTTAGCACAAAAGGGATAAAATGAAGCGAAATAATGAGGTTATCTTCAAGACAGTTTGCAATTTAGATTCAGTTTGAAGGTTGTTTGGACAAATGGAAGAATAACGACTTTCTTCGATTTAAACACTCTTTGGAAAGCTCAGTCTAGCTTGCAAAAATCGTGCGTGTTCTATCTTTGTAAATCAGAGAATGAGGGTTTAATAAAATTAGCAGTTGCAGGGTAAAAGAGGAAGAGAGTACAAAATGATTTGAATTCAAAACGTTGTTTAATCTAAAGTTGTTTTAGGCGTGCGAGACAATGAGAATCATCAAGGTGTTACTAGAGAATATTTCAATTAATATAACCAGGCATAACTGTGTAAGGTATAGAAAAGTCGAGCAAGCTGAAATGGCCACATTTATCTCGTTAGAAATATCTGATTTTTGTCTTAAACGTCGAAAGCGTGGTATTATTGAGATGTGTATCATGTTCTCTATTGAAAGATAGCAGGCCGATATACACAAACCCGAGAGCTCGAGTTTTTCAGACTTTCCGATAGCGAGTTATCAAGGCCTATAGGGCGCTATTGCCCACTTTACTAAAAATGGAAAGATCACGGCAACATCTTTATAGCGAGTTATCAAAGGGGATACCGCGTTATAGACAATTTTCAAGAAAAACAAATGTTTTATTATACAACCCTATCAGCGGGCTATCAACACTGACAGGGCGCTAGTGCCAACTAAAAAATTTTTACAACTTGCTAAATAGCCTTATTTTTTGAAAATTAATATTTTGACAGTCAAGAACCGTTCCATTCACTCAAAACATATTGATATAAGATTAAAAACTATTAAATAATTCAAAACTCATGAAAATTATTATTAAAACTTTCGGAATTTTTTTTTTCAAAATGGAATATTGTTTCGAAGTGATTTTGAAGACTTTTCAATTTTCAGAGTTTTAGTGTTGAGATTGATCGAGAAGTTACCCTACACACCAAAGATAAAACTAATGCATTTGACATGAGATTTGAGTTTGTTCTTCGAGCTTGATCTTTGTAGACTTCGATAGCTATTGTTTGATGTGTTGATGATGATAAGTTCAAGCTCTTAGAAAAAAAAATACAAGTGATGTTTTCTCTTATCGAGAACACTTCACATACTTACAGTTTAAAACAATAGATAGCCTCTAGAAATCTTAGCACAAAAGGGATAAAATGAAGCGAAATAATGAGGTTATCTTCAAGACAGTTTGCAATTTAGATTCAGTTTGAAGGTTGTTTGGACAAATGCAAGAATAACGACTTTCTTCGATTTAAACACTCTTTGGAAAGCTCAGTCTAGCTTGCAAAAATCGTGCGTGTTCTATCTTTGTAAATCAGAGAATGAGGGTTTAATAAAATTAGCAGTTGCAGGGTAAAAGAGGAAGAGAGTACAAAATGATTTGAATTCAAAACGTTGTTTAATCTAAAGTTGTTTTAGGCGTGCGAGACAATGAGAATCATCAAGGTGTTAGTAGAGAATATTTCAATTAATATAACCAGGCATAACTGTGTAAGGTATAGAAAAGTCGAGCAAGCTGAAATGGCCACATTTATCTCGTTAGAAATATCTGATTTTTGTCTTAAACGTCGAAAGCGTGGTATTATTGAGATGTGTATCATGTTCTCTATTGAAAGATAGCAGGCATCGATACACAAACCCGAGAGCACGAGTTTTTCAGACTTTCCGATAGCGAGTTATCAAGGCCTATAGGGCGCTATTGCCCACTTTACTAAAAATGGAAAGATCACGGCAACATCTTTATAGCGAGTTACCAAAGGGGATACCGCGTTATAGACAATTTTCAAGAAAAACAAATGTTTTATTATACAAGCCTATCAGCGGGCTATCAACACTGACAGGGCGCTAGTGCCAACTAGAAAATTTTTAGAAATTGCTAAATAGCCTTATTTTTTGAAAATTAATATTTTGACAGTCAAGAACCATTCCATTCACTCAAAACATATTGATATAAGATTAAAAACTATTAAATAATTCAAAACTCATGAAAATTATTATTAAAACTTTCGGAATTTTTTTTTTCAAAATGGAATAGTGTATCGAAGTGATTTTGAAGACTTTTCAATTTTCAGAGTTTTAGTGTTGAGATTGATCGAGAAGTTACCCTACACACCAAAGATAAAACTAATGCATTTGACATGAGATTTGAGTTTGTTCTTCGAGCTTGATCTTTGTAGACTTCGATAGCTATTGTTTGATGTGTTGATGATGATAAGTTCAAGCTCTTAGAAAAAAAAATACAAGTGATGTTTTCTCTTATCGAGAACACTTCACATACTTACAGTTTAAAACAATAGATAGCCTCTAGAAATCTTAGCACAAAAGGGATAAAATGAAGCGAAATAATGAGGTTATCTTCAAGACAGTTTGCAATTTAGATTCAGTTTGAAGGTTGTTTGGACAAATGCAAGAATAACGACTTTCTTCGATTTAAACACTCTTTGGAAAGCTCAGTCTAGCTTGCAAAAATCGTGCGTGTTCTATCTTTGTAAATCAGAGAATGAGGGTTTAATAAAATTAGCAGTTGCAAGGTAAAAGAGGAAGAGAGTACAAAATGATTTGAATTCAAAACGTTGTTTAATCTAAAGTTGTTTTAGGCGTGCGAGACAATGAGAATCATCAAGGTGTTAGTAGAGAATATTTCAATTAATATAACCAGGCATAACTGTGTAAGGTATAGAAAAGTCGAGCAAGCTGAAATGGCCACATTTATCTCGTTAGAAATATCTGATTTTTGTCTTAAACGTCGAAAGCGTGGTATTATTGAGATGTGTATCATGTTCTCTATTGAAAGATAGCAGGCCGATATACACAAACCCGAGAGCTCGAGTTTTTCAGACTTTCCGATAGCGAGTTATCAAGGCCTATAGGGCGCTATTGCCCACTTTACTAAAAATGGAAAGATCACGGCAACATCTTTATAGCGAGTTACCAAAGGGGATACCGCGTTATAGACAATTTTCAAGAAAAACAAATGTTTTATTATACAACCCTATCAGCGGGCTATCGACACTGACAGGGCGCTAGTGCCAACTAGAAAATTTTTACAAATTGCTAAATAGCCTTATTTTTTGAAAATTAATATTTTGACAGTCAAGAACCATTCCATTCACTCAAAACATATTGATATAAGATTAAAAACTATTAAATAATTCAAAACTCATGAAAATTATTATTAAAACTTTCGGAATTTTTTTTTTTCAAAATGGAATAGTGTATCGAAGTGATTTTGAAGACTTTTCAATGTTCAGAGATTTAGTGTTGAGATTGATCGAGAAGTTACCCTACACACCAAAGATAAAACTAATGCATTTGACATGAGATTTGACTTCGTTCTTCGAGCTTGATCTTTGTAGACTTCGATAGCTATTGTTTGATGTGCTGTTGATGATAAGTTCAAGCTCTTAGAAAAAAAAATACAGGTGATGTTTTCTCTTATCGAGAACACTTCACATACTTACAGTTTAAAACAATAGATAGCCTCTAGAAATCTCAGCACAAAAGGGATAAAATGAAGCGAAATAATGAGGTTATCTTCAAGACAGTTTGCAATTTTGATTCAGTTGGAAGGTTGTTTGGACAAATGCAAGAATAACGACTTTCTTCGATTTAAACACTCTTTGGAAAGCTCAGTCTAACTTGCAAAAATCGTGCGTGTTCTATCTTTGAAAATCAAAGAATGAGGGTTTTATAAAATTAGCAGTTGCAGGTTAAAAGAGGAAGAGAGTACAAAATTATTTGAATTCAAAACGTTGCTTAATCTAAAGTTGTTTTGGGCGTGCGAGACAATGAGAATCATCAAGGTGTTAGTATAGAATATTTCAATTAATATAACCAGGCATAACTGTGTAAGGTATAGAAAAGTCGAGCAAGCTGAAGTGGCCACATTTTTCTCGTTAGAAATATCTGATTTTTGTCTCAAACGTCGATAGCGTGGTATTATTGGGTTGTGTATCATGTTCTCTATAGAAAGATAGCAGGCCGATATACACAAACCCGAGAGCTCGAGTTTTTCAGACTTTTCGATAGCGAGTTATCAAGGCCTATAGTGCCCTATTGCCCACTTTACTAAAAATGGAGAGATCACGGCAACATCTTTATAACGAGTTATCTAGGGGGATATCGCATTATAGACAATTTTCAAGAAAAACAAATGTTTTATTATACAACCCTATCAGCGGGCTATCAACACTGATAGGGCGTTAGTGCCAACTGGCAAATTTTTGCAAATTGCTAAATAGCCTTATTTTTGTAAAATTAATATTTTGACAGTCAAGAACCATTCCCTTCACTCAAAATATATTGATATAAGATTAAAAACTATTAAATAATTCAGAACTCATGAAAATTATTATTAAAACTTTCGGAATTTTTTTTTCCAAAATGGAATAGTGTATCGAAGTGATTTTGAAGACTTTTCAATTTTCAGAGTTTTAGTGTTGAGATTGATCGAGAAGTTACCCTACACACCAAAGATAAAACTAATGCATTTGACATGAGATTTGACTTCGTTCTTCGAGCTTGATCTTTGTAGACTTCGATAGCTATTGTTTGATGTGTTGTTGATGATAAGTTCAAGCTCTTAGAAAAAAAAATACAGGTGATGTTTTCTCTTAACGAGAACACTTCACATACTTACAGTTTAAAACAATAGATAGCCTCTAGAAATCTTAGCACAAAAGGGATAAAATGAAGCGAAATAATGAGGTTATCTTCAAGACAGTTTGCAATTTAGATTCAGTTTGAAGGTTGTTTGGACAAATGCAAGAATAACGACTTTCTTCGATTTAAACACTCTTTGGAAAGCTCAGTCTAGCTTGCAAAAATCGTGCGTGTTCTATCTTTGTAAATCAGAGAATGAGGGTTTTATAGAATTAGCAGTTGCAGGGTAAAAGAGGAAGAGAGTACAAAATGATTTGAATTCAAAACGTTGTTTAATCTAAAGTTGTTTTAGGCGTGCGAGACAATGAGAATCATCAAGGTGTTAGTAGAGAATATTTCAATTAATATAACCAGGCATAACTGTGTAAGGTATGGAAAAGTCGAGCAAGCTGAAATGGCCACATTTATCTCGTTAGAAATATCTGATTTTTTTCTTAAACGTTGATAGCGTGGTATTATTGAGATGTGTATCATGTTCTCTATTGAAAGATAGCAGGCCGATATACACAAACCCGAGAGCTCGAGTTTTTCAGACTTTCCGATAGCGAGTTATCAAGGATTATAGGGCGCTATTGCCCACTTTACTGAAAATGGAAAGATCACGGCAACATCTTTATAGCGAGTTATCAAAGGGGATACCGCGTTATAGACAATTTTCAAGAAAAACAAATGTTTTATTATACAACCCTATCAGCGGGCTATCAACACTGACAGGGCGCTAGTGCCAACTAGAAAATTTTTACAAATTGCTAAATAGCCTTATTTTTTGAAAATTAATATTTTGACAGTCAAGAACCATTCCATTCACTCAAAACATATTGATATAAGATTAAAAACTATTAAATAATTCAAAACTCATGAAAATTATTATTAAAACTTTCGGAATTTTTTTTTTCAAAATGGAATAGTGTATCGAAGTGATTTTGAAGACTTTTCAATTTTCAGAGTTTTAGTGTTGAGATTGATCGAGAAGTTACCCTACACACCAAAGATAAAACTAATGCATTTGACATGAGATTTGACTTCGTTCTTCGAGCTTGATCTTTGTAGACTTCGATAGCTATTGTTTGATGTGCTGTTGATGATAAGTTCAAGCCCTTTGAAAAAAAATACAGGTGATGTTTTCTCTTATCGAGAACACTTCACATACTTACAGTTTAAAACAATTGATAGCCTCTAGAAATCTCAGCACAAAAAGGATAAAATGAAGCGAAATAATGAGGTTATCTTCAAGACAGTTTGCAATTTTGATTCAGTTGGAAGGTTGTTTGGACAAATGCAAGAATAACGACTTTCTTCGATTTAAACACTCTTTGGAAAGCTCAGTCTAACTTGCAAAAATCGTGCGTGTTCTATCTTTGAAAATCAGAGAATGAGGGTTTTATAAAATTAGCAGTTGCAGGTTAAAAGAGGAAGAGAGTACAAAATTATTTGAATTCAAAACGTTGCTTAATCTAAAGTTGTTTTGGGCGTGCGAGACAATGAGAATCATGAAGGTGTTAGTATAGAATATTTCAATTAATATAACCAGGCATAACTGTGTAAGGTATAGAAAAGTCGAGCAAGCTGAAGTGGCCACATTTTTCTCGTTAGAAATATCTGATTTTTGTCTCAAACGTGGATAGCGTGGTATTATTGGGTTGTGTATCATGTTCTCTATTGAAAGATAGCAGGTCGATATACACAAACCCGAGAGCTCGAGTTTTTCAGACTTTTCGATAGCGAGTTATCAAGGCCTATAGTGCGCTATTGCCCACTTTACTAAAAATGGAAAGATCCAGGCAACATCTTTATAGCGAGTTATCAAAGTAGATAGCGCGTTATAGACAATTTTAAAAAAAAACAAATGTTTTATTATACAACCCTATCAGCGGGCTATCAACCCTGATAGGGCGCTAGTGCTAACTGGAAAATTTTACAAATTGCTAAATAGCCTTATTTTTGGAAAATTAATATTTTGACAGTCAAGAACCATTCCATTCACTCAAAACATATTGATATAAGATTAAAAACTATTAAATAATTCAAAACTCATGAAAATTATGATTAAAACCATTCGGATTTTTTTTTTCAAAATGGAATACTATATCGAAGTGATTTTGAAGACTTTTCGATTTTCAGAGTTTTAGTGTTGAGATTGATCGAGAAGTTACCCTACACACCAAAGATAAAACTAATTAATTTGACATGAGATATGACTTCGTTCTTCGAGCATGATCTTTGTAAACTTCGATAGCTATTGTTTGATGTGTTGTTGATGATTAGTTCAAGCTCTTAGAAAAAAAATACAGGTGATGTTTTCTCTTACCGAGAACACTTCACATACTTACAGTTTAAAACAATAGATAGCCTCTGGAAATCTTAGCACAAAAGGGATAAAATGAAGCGAAATAATGAGGTTATCTTCAAGACAGTTTGCAATTTAGATTCAGTTTGAAGGTTGTTTGGACAAATGCAAGAATAACGACTTTCTTCGATTTAAACACTATTTGGAAAGCTCAGTCTAGCTTGCAAAAATCGTGCGTGTTCTATCTTTGTAAATCAGAGAATGAGGGTTTTATAAAATTAGCAGTTGCAGGGTAAAAGAGGAAGAGAGTACAAACTGATTTGAATTCAAAACGTTGTTTAATCTAAAGTTGTTTTGGGCGTGCGAGACAATGAGAATCATCAAGGTGTTAGTAGAGAATATTTCAATTAATATAACCAGGCATAACTGTGTAAGGTATAGAAAAGTCGAGCAAGCTGAAATGGCCACATTTATCTCGTTAGAAATATCTGATTTTTGTCTCAAACGTCGATAGCGTGGTATTATTGGGTTGTGTATCATGTTCTGTATTGAAAGATAGCAGGTCGATATACACAAACCCGAGAGCTCGAGTTTTTCAGACTTTCCGATAGCGAGTTATCAAGGCCTATAGTGTGCTATTGCCCTCTTTACTAAAAATGGAAAGATCCCGGCAACATCTTTATAGCGAGTTATCAAAGGGGATAGCGCGTTATAGACAATTTTCAAAAAAAACAAATGTTTTATTATACAACCCTATCAGCGGGTTATCAACCCTGATAGGGCGCTAGTGCTAACTGGAAAATTTTACAATATGCTAAATAGCCTTATTTTTGGAAAATTAATATTTTGAGAGTCAAGAACCATTCCATTCACTCAAAACATATTGATATAAGATTAAAAACTATTAAATAATTCAAAACTCATGAAAATTATTATTAAAACCTTTCGGAATTTTTTTTTTCAAAATGGAATACTATATCGAAGTGATTTTGAAGACTTTTCAATTTTCAGAGTTTTAGTGTTGAGATTGATCGAGAAGTTACCCTACACACCAAAGATAAAACTAATGCATTTGACATGAGATATGACTTCGTTCTTCGAGCTTGATCTTTGTAGACTTCGATAGCTATTGTTTGATGTGTTGTTGATGATTCGTTCAAGCTCTTAGAAAAAAAAATACAGGTAATTTTTTCTCTTACCGAGAACACTTCACATACTTACAGTTTAAAACAATAGATAGCCTCTGGAAATCTTAGCACAAAAGGGATAAAATGAAGCGAAATAATGAGGTTATCTTCAAGACAGTTTGCAACTTAGATTCAGTTTGAAGGTTGTTTGGACAAATGCAAGAATAACGACTTTCTTCGATTTAAACACTCTTTGGAAAGCTCAGTCTAACTTGCAAAAATCGTGCGTGTTCTATCTTTGAAAATCAGAGAATGAGGGTTTTATAAAATTAGCAGTTGCATGTTAAAAGAGGAAGAGAGTACAAAAAGATTTGAAATCAAAACGTTGTTTAATCTAAAGTTTTTTTGGGCGTGCGAGACAATGAGAATCATCAAGGTGTTAGGAGAGAATATTTCAATTAATATAACCAGGCATAACTGTGTAAGGTATAGAAAAGTCGAGCAAGCTGATGTGGCCACATTTTTCTCGTTAGAAATATCTGATTTTTGTCTCAAACGTGGATAGCGTGGTATTATTGGGTTGTGTATCATGTTCTCTATTGAAAGATAGCAGGTCGATATACACAAACCCGAGAGCTCGAGTTTTTCAGACTTTCCGATAGCGAGTTATCAAGGCTTATAGTGCGGTATTGCCCACTTTCCTAAAAATGGAAAGATCACGGCAACATCTTTAGAACGAGTTATTAAAGGGGATAACGCGTTATAGATAATTTTCAAGACAAAGAAATGTTTTATTATACAACCCTATCAGCGGCTATGAACGTTGATAGGGCGCTAGTGCCAACTAGAATTTTTTTGCAAATTGCTAAATAGCCTTATTTTTGGAAAATTAATATTTTGACAGTCAAGAACCATTCCATTCACTCAAAACATTTTGATATAAGATTAAAAACTATTAAATAATTCAAAACTCATTAAAATTATGATTAAAACCTTTCTGAAATTTTTCTTTTCAAAATGGAATACTATATCGAAGTGATTTTAAAGACTTTTCAATTTTCAGAGTTTTAGTGTTTAGATTGATCGAGAAGCTACCCTACACACCAAAGATAAAACTAATGCATTTGACATGAGATATGACTTCGTTCTTCGAGCTTGATCTTTGTAGACTTCGATAGCTATTGTTTGATGTGTTGTTGATGATTAGTTCAAGCTCTTAGAAAAAAAAATACAGGTGATGTTTTCTCTTACCGAGAACACTTCACATACTTACAGTTTAAAATAAAAGACAGCCTCTGGAAATCTCAGCACAAAGGGGATAAAATGAAGCGAAATAATGAGGTTATCTTCAAGACAGTTTGCAATTTTGATTCAGTTCGAAGGTTGTTTGGACAAATGCAAGAATAACGACTTTCTTCGATTTAATAACTCTTTGGAAAGCTCAGTCTAACTTGCAAAAATCGTGCGTGTTCTATCCGTGAAAATCAGAGAATGAGGGTTTTCTAAAATTAGCAGTTGCAGGTTAAAAGAGGAAGAGAGTACAAAATGATTTGAATTCAAAACGATGTTTAATCTAAACTTGTTTTGGGCGTGCGAGACAATGAGAATCATGAAGGTGTTAGTAGAGAATATTTCAATTAATATAACCAGGCATAACTGTGTAAGGTATAGAAAAGTCGAGCAAGCTGAAGTGCCACATTTTTCTCGTTAGAAATATCTGATTTTTGTCTCAAACGTGGATAGCGTGGTATTATTCGGTTGTGTATCATGTTCTCTATTGAAAGCTAGCAGGTCGATATACACAAACCCGAGAGCTCGAGTTTTTCAGACTTTTCGATAGCGAGTTATCAAGGCCTATAGTGCGCTATTGCCCACTTTACTAAAAATGGAAAGATCCAGGCAACATCTTTATAGCGAGTTATCAAAGTAGATAGCGCGTTATAGACAATTTTAAAAAAAAACAAATGTTTTATTATACAACCCTATCAGCGGGCTATCAACCCTGATAGGGCGCTAGTGCTAACTGGAAAATTTTACAAATTGCTAAATAGCCTTATTTTTGGAAAATTAATATTTTGACAGTCAAGAACCATTCCATTCACTCAAAACATATTGATATAAGATTAAAAACTATTAAATAATTCAAAACTCATGAAAATTATGATTAAAACCATTCGGATTTTTTTTTTCAAAATGGAATACTATATCGAAGTGATTTTGAAGACTTTTCGATTTTCAGAGTTTTAGTGTTGAGATTGATCGAGAAGTTACCCTACACACCAAAGATAAAACTAATGCATTTGACATGAGATATGACTTCGTTCTTCGAGCTTGATCTTTGTAGACTTCGATAGCTATTGTTTGATGTGTTGTTGATGATTCGTTCAAGCTCTTAGAAAAAAAAATACAGGTAATTTTTTCTCTTACCGAGAACACTTCACATACTTACAGTTTAAAACAATAGATAGCCTCTGGAAATCTTAGCACAAAAGGGATAAAATGAAGCGAAATAATGAGGTTATCTTCAAGACAGTTTGCAATTTAGATTCAGTTTGAAGGTTGTTTGGACAAATACAAGAATAACGACTTTCTTCGATTTAAACACTCTTTGGAAAGCTCAGTCTAACTTGCAAAAATCGTGCGTGTTCTATCTTTGAAAATCAGAGAATGAGGGTTTTATAAAATTAGCAGTTGCATGTTAAAAGAGGAAGAGAGTACAAAAAGATTTGAATTCAAAACGTTGTTTAATCTAAAGTTTTTTTGGGCGTGCGAGACAATGAGAATCATCAAGGTGTTAGGAGAGAATATTTCAATTAATATAACCAGGCATAACTGTGTAAGGTATAGAAAAGTCGAGCAAGCTGATGTGGCCACATTTTTCTCGTTAGAAATATCTGATTTTTGTCTCAAATGTGGATAGCGTGGTATTATTGGGTTGTGTATCATGTTCTCTATTGAAAGATAGCAGGTCGATATACACAAACCCGAGAGCTCGAGTTTTTCAGACTTTCCGATAGCGAGTTATCAAGGCTTATAGTGCGGTATTGCCCACTTTCCTAAAAATGGAAAGATCACGGCAACATCTTTAGAACGAGTTATTAAAGGGGATAACGCGTTATAGATAATTTTCAAGACAAAGAAATGTTTTATTATACAACCCTATCAGCGGCTATGAACATTGATAGGGCGCTAGTGCCAACTAGAATTTTTTTGCAAATTGCTAAATAGCCTTATTTTTGGAAAATTAATATTTTGACAGTCAAGAACCATTCCATTCACTCAAAACATTTTGATATAAGATTAAAAACTATTAAATAATTCAAAACACATGAAAATTATTATTAAAACCTTTCGGAATTTTTTTTTTCAAAATGGAATACTATATCGAAGTGATTTTGAAGACTTTTCAATTTTCAGAGTTTTAGTGTTGAGATTGATCGAGAAGTTACCCTACACACCAAAGATAAAACTAATGCATTTGACATGAGATATGACTTCGTTCTTCGAGCTTGATCTTTGTAGACTTCGATAGCTATTGTTTGATGTGTTGTTGATGATTCGTTCAAGCTCTTAGAAAAAAAAATACAGGTAATTTTTTCTCTTACCGAGAACACTTCACATACTTACAGTTTAAAACAATAGATAGCCTCTGGAAATCTTAGCACAAAAGGGATAAAATGAAGCGAAATAATGAGGTTATCTTCAAGACAGTTTGCAATTTAGATTCAGTTCGAAGGTTGTTTGGACAAATACAAGAATAACGACTTTCTTCGATTTAAACACTCTTTGGAAAGCTCAGTCTAACTTGCAAAAATCGTGCGTGTTCTATCTTTGAAAATCAGAGAATGAGGGTTTTATAAAATTAGCAGTTGCATGTTAAAAGAGGAAGAGAGTACAAAAAGATTTGAATTCAAAACGTTGTTTAATCTAAAGTTTTTTTGGGCGTGCGAGACAATGAGAATCATCAAGGTGTTAGGAGAGAATATTTCAATTAATATAACCAGGCATAACTGTGTAAGGTATAGAAAAGTCGAGCAAGCTGATGTGGCCACATTTTTCTCGTTAGAAATATCTGATTTTTGTCTCAAACGTGGATAGCGTGGTATTATTGGGTTGTGTATCATGTTCTCTATTGAAAGATAGCAGGTCGATATACACAAACCCGAGAGCTCGAGTTTTTCAGACTTTCCGATAGCGAGTTATCAAGGCTTATAGTGCGGTATTGCCCACTTTCCTAAAAATGGAAAGATCACGGCAACATCTTTAGAACGAGTTATTAAAGGGGATAACGCGTTATAGATAATTTTCAAGAAAAAGAAATGTTTTATTATACAACCCTATCAGCGGCTATGAACATTGATAGGGCGCTAGTGCCAACTAGAATTTTTTTGCAAATTGCTAAATAGCCTTATTTTTGGAAAATTAATATTTTGACAGTCAAGAACCATTCCATTCACTCAAAACATTTTGATATAAGATTAAAAACTATTAAATAATTCAAAACTCATTAAAATTATGATTAAAACCTTTCTGAAATTTTTCTTTTCAAAATGGAATACTATATCGAAGTGATTTTAAAGACTTTTCAATTTTCAGAGTTTTAGTGTTTAGATTGATCGAGAAGCTACCCTACACACCAAAGATAAAACTAATGCATTTGACATTAGATATGACTTCGTTCTTCGAGCTTGATCTTTGTAGACTTCGATAGCTATTGTTTGATGTGTTGTTGATGATTAGTTCAAGCTCTTAGAAAAAAAAATACAGGTGATGTTTTCTCTTAC
Organism: Paratinospora sagittata; assembly: GCA_035771175.1. NCBI lineage: Eukaryota > Viridiplantae > Streptophyta > Magnoliopsida > Ranunculales > Menispermaceae > Paratinospora > Paratinospora sagittata. The sequence continues at coordinate 46,348,930 of CM069594.1, read as the reverse complement.
CGAGAACACTTCACATACTTACAGTTTAAAATAATAGACAGCCTCTAGAAATCTCAGCACAAAGGGGATAAAATGAAGCGAAATAATGAGGTTATCTTCAAGACAGTTTGCAATTTTGATTCAGTTCGAAGGTTGTTTGGACAAATGCAAGAATAACGACTTTCTTCGATTTAATAACTCTTTGGAAAGCTCAGTCTAACTTGCAAAAATCGTGCGTGTTCTATCCGTGAAAATCAGAGAATGAGGGTTTTCTAAAATTAGCAGTTGCAGGTTAAAAGAGGAAGAGAGTACAAAATGATTTGAATTCAAAACGATGTTTAATCTAAACTTGTTTTGGGCGTGCGAGACAATGAGAATCATGAAGGTGTTAGTAGAGAATATTTCAATTAATATAACCAGGCATAACTGTGTAAGGTATAGAAAAGTCGAGCAAGCTGAAGTGCCACATTTTTCTCGTTAGAAATATCTGATTTTTTTTCTCAAACGTGGATAGCGTGGTATTATTCGGTTGTGTATCATGTTCTATATTGAAAGATAGCAGGTCGATATACACAAACCCGAGAGCTCGAGTTTTTCAGACTTTCCGATAGCGAGTTATCAAGGCTTATAGTGCGTTATTGCCCACTTTCCTAAAAATGGAAAGATCACGGCAACATCTTTAGAACGAGTTATTAAAGGGGATAGCGCTTTATAGATAATTTTCAAGAAAAAGAAATGTTTTATTATACAACTTTATCAGCGGGCTATGAACACTGATAGGGCGCTAGTGCCAACTAGAAATTTTTTGCAAATTGCAAAATAGCTTTATTTTTGGAAAATTAATATTTTGACAGTTAAGAACCATTCCATTCACTCAAAACATTTTGATATAAGATTAAAAACTATTAAATAATTCAAAACTCATTAAAATTATGATTGAAACCTTTCAGAAATATTTTTTTTCAAAATGGAATACTATATCGAAGTGATTTTGAAGACTTTTCAATTTTCAGAGTTTTAGTGTTTAGATTGATCGAGAAGCTACCCTACACACCAAAGATAAAACTAATGCATTTGACATGAGATATGACTTCGTTCTTCGAGCTTGATCTTTGTAGACTTCGATAGCTATTGTTTGATGTGTTGTTGATGATTAGTTCAAGCTCTTAGAAAAAAAAATACAGGTGATGTTTTCTCTTACCGAGAACACTTCACATACTTACAGTTTAAAATAATAGACAGCCTCTGGAAATCTCAGCACAAAGGGTATAAAATGAAGCGAAATAATGAGGTTATCTTCAAGACAGTTTGCAATTTTGATTCAGTTCGAAGGTTGTTTGGACAAATGCATGAATAACGACTTTTTTCGATTTAAACACTCTTTGGAAAGCTCAGCCTAACTTGCAAAAATCTTGCGTCTTCTATCTTTGAAAATCAGAGAATGAGGGTTTTATAAAATTAGCAGTTGCAGGTTAAATAGGAAGAGGGTACAAAATGATTTGCATTCAAAACGTTGTTTAATCTGAAGTTGTTTTGGGCGTGCGAGACAATGGGAATTATCAAGGTGTTAGTAGATAGTATTTCAATTAATTTAACCAGGGATAACTGTCTAAGGTATAGAAAAGTCGTGCAAGCTGAAGTGGCCACATTTTTCTCGTTAGAAATATCTGATTTTTGTCTCAAACGTCGATAGCGTGGTATTATTCGGTTGTGTACCATGTTCTCTATTGAAAGATAGCAGGTCGATATACACAAACCGGAGAGCTCGAGTTTTTCAGACTTTCCGATAGTGAGTTATCAAGGCCTATAGCGCGCTATTGCCCACTTTACTAAAAATGGTAAGATCACGACAACATCTTTATAGCGAGTTATCAAAGGGGATAGCGCGTTATAGACAATTTTCAAGGAAAACAAATGTTTTATTATACAACCCTATCAGCGGGCTATCAACACTGATAGGGCGCTAGTGCCAACTAGAAAATTTTTACAAATTGCTAAACAGCCTTATTTTTGGAAAATGAATATTTTGACAGTCAAGAACCATTCCATTCACTCAAAACATATTAATATAAGATTAAAAACTATTAAATAATTCAAAACTCATGAAAATTATGATTAAAACCTTTCGGATTTTTTTTTTCAAAATGAAATACTATATCGAAGTGATTTTGAAGACTTTTCAATTTTCAGAGTTTTAGTGTTGAGATTGATCGAGAAGTTACCTTACACACCAAAGATAAAACTAATGCATTTGACATGAGATATGACTTCTTTCTTCGAGCTTGATCTTTGTAGACTTTGATAGCTATTGTTTGATGTGTTGTTGATGATTAGTTCAAGCTCTTAGAAAAAAAAATACAGGTGATGTTTTCTCGTACTGAGAACACTTCACATACTTACATTTTAAAACAATAGATAGCCTCTGGAAATCTCAGCACAAAAGGGACAAAATGAAGCAAAAGAATGTGGTTATCTTCAAGACAGTTTGCAATTTTGATTTAGTTCGAAGGTTGTTTGGACAAATACAAGAATAACGACTTTCTTCGATTTAAACACTCTTTGGAAAGCTCAGTCTAACTTGCAAAAACTGTGCGTGTTCTATCTTTGAAAATCAGAGAATGAGGGTTTTATAAAATTAGCAGTTGCAGGTTAAAAGAGGAAGAGAGTACAAAATGATTTGAATTCAAAACGTTGTTTAATCTAAAGTTTTTTTGGGCGTGCGAGACAATGAGAATCATCAAGGCGTTAGTAGAGAATATTTCAATTAATATAACCAGGCATAACTGTGTAAGGTATAGAAAAGTCGAGCAAGCTGAAGTGGCCACATTTTTCTCGTTAGAAATATCTGATTTTTGTCTCAAACGTCGATGGCGTGGTATTATTGGGTTGTGTATCATGTTCTCTAATGAAAGATAGCAGGTCGATATACACAAACCCGAGAGCTCGAGTTTTTCAGACATTCCGATAGCGAGTTATCAAGGCCTATAGTGCGCTATTGCCCACTTTGCTAAAAATGGATAGATCACGGCAATATCTTTATAGCGAGTTGTCAAAGGGGATAGCGCGTTATAGACAATTTTCAAAAAAAAACAAATGTTTTATTACACGACCCTATCAGCGGGCTATCAACACGGATAGGGCGCTAGTGCCAACTCAAAAAATTTTGCAAATTGCTAAATAGCCTTATTTTTGGAAAATTAATATTTTGTCACTCAATAACCATTCCATTCACTCAAAACATTTTGATATAAGATTAAAAACTATTAAATAATTCAAAACTCATTAAAATTATGATTAAAACCTTTCTGAAATTTTTTTTTTCAAAATGAAATATTATATCGAAGTGATTTTGAACACTTTTCAATTTTCAGAGTTTTAGTGTTGAGATTGATCGAGAAGTTACTCTACACACCAAAGATAAAACTAATGCATTTGACATGAGATATGACTTCGTTCTTCGAGCTTCATCTTTGTAGACTTCGATAGCTATTGTTTGATGTGTTGTTGATGATTAGTTCAAGCTCTTACAAAAAAAAATACAGGTGATGTTTTCTCTTACCGAGAACACTTCACATACTTACAGTTTAAAACAATAGACAGCCTCTGGAAATCTCAGCACAAAAGGGATAAAATGAAGCGAAATAATGAGGTTATCTTCAAGACAGTTTGCAATTTTGATTCAGTTCGAAGGTTGTTTGGACAAATGCAAGAATAACGACTTTCTTCGATTTAAACACTCTTTGGAAAGCTCAGCCTAACTTGCAAAAATCTTCCGTCTTCAATCTTTGAATATCAGAGAATGAGGGTTTTAAGAAATTAGCAGTTGCAGGTTAAATAGGAAGAGGGTACAAAATGATTTGAATTCAAAACGTTGTTTAATCTAAAGTTGTTTTGGGCGTGCGAGACAATGGGAATCATCAAGGTGTTAGTAGAGAATATTTCAATTAATTTAACCAGGGATAATTGTGTAAGGTATAGAAAAGTCGTGCAAGCTGAAGTGGCCACATTTTTCTCGTTAGAAATATCTGATCTTTGTCTCAAACTTCGATAGCGTGGTATTATTGGGTTGTGTACCATGTTCTCTATTGAAAGATAGCAAGTCGATATACACAAACCCGAGAGCTCAAGTTTTTCAGACTTTCCGATAGCGAGTTATCAAGGCCTATAGTGCGCTATTGCCCACTTTACTAAAAATGGAAAGATCACGTCAACATCTTTACAGCGAGTTATCAAAAGGGATAGCGCGTTACAGACAATTTTCAAGACAAACAAATGTTTTATTATACAACCCTATCAGCGGGCTATCAACACTGATAGGGCGCTAGTGCCAACTGGAAAATTTTTTCAAATTGCTAAATAGCCTTATTTTTGGAAAATTAATATTTTGACGGTCAAGAACCATTCCATTCACTCAAAACATATTGATATAAGATTAAAAACTATTAAATAATTCAAAACTCATTAAAATTATGATTAAAACCTTTCTGAAATTTTTTTTTTCTAAATGGAATATTATATCGAAGTGATTTTGAAGACTTTTCAATTTTCAGAGTTTTAGTGTTGAGATTGATCGAGAAGTTACCCTATACACCAAAGATAAAACTAATGCATTTGACATGAGATATGACTTCGTTCTTCGAGCTTGATTTTTGTACACTTCGATAGCTATTGTTTGATGTGTTGTTGATGATTAGTTCAAGCTCTTAGAAAAAAAAATACAGGTGATGTTTTCTCTTACCGAGAACACTTCACATACTTACAATTTAAAACAATAGATAGCCTCTGGAAATCTCAGAACAAAAGGGATAAAATGAAGCGAAATAATGAGGTTATCTTCAAGACAGTTTGCAATTTCGATTCAGTTCGAAGGTTGTTTGGACAAATACAAGAATAACAACTTTCTTCGATTTAAACACTCTTTGGAAAGCTCAGTCTAACTTGCAAAAATCGTGAGTGTTCTATCTTTGAAAATCAGAGAATGAAGGTTTTATAAAATTAGCAGTTGCAGGTTAAAAGTGGAAGAGAGTACAAAATGATTTGAATTCAAAACGTTGTTTAATCTAAAGTTGTCTTGGGCGTGCGAGACAATGAGAATCATCAAGGTTTTAGTAGAGAATATTTCAATTAATATAACCAGGCATAACTGTGTAAGGTATAGAAAAGTCGAGCAAGCTGAAGTGGCCACATTTTTATCGTTAGAAATATCTGATTTTTGTCTCAAACGTCGATAGCGTGGTATTATTCGGTTGTGTAACATGCTCTCTATTGAAAGATAGCAGGTCGATGTACACAAACCTGAGAGCTCGAGTTTTTCAGACTTTCCGATAGCGAGTTATCAAGGCTTATACGGCGCTATTGCCCACTTTACTAAAAATGGAAAGATCACGACAACATCTTTATAGCGAGTTATCAAAGGGGATAGCGCGTTATAGATAATTTTCAAGAAAAACAAATGTTTTATTATACAACCCTATCAGCGGGCTATCAACACTGATAGGGCGCTAGTGCCAACTCGAAAATTTTTGCAAATTGCTAAATAGCCTTATTTTTGGAAAATTAATATTTTGACAGTTAAGAACCATTCCATTCACTCAAAACATTTTGATATAATATTAAAAACTATTAAATAATTCAAAACTCATTAAAATTATGATTAAAACCTTTCTGAATTTTTTTTTTTCAAAATGGAATACTATATCGAAGTGATTTTGAAGACTTTTCAATTTTCAGAGTTTTAGTTTAGATTGATCGAGAAGCTACCCTACACACCAAAGATAAAACTAATGCATTTGACATGAGATATGACTTCGTTCTTCGAGCTTGATCTTTGTAGACTTCGATAGCTATTGTTTGATGTGTTGTTGATGATTAGTTCAAGCTCTTAGAAAAAAAAATACAGGTGATTTTTTCTCTTACCGAGAACACTTCACATACTTACAGTTTAAAACAATAGACAGCCTCTGGAAATCTCAGCACAAAGGGGATAAAATGAAGCGAAATAATGAGGTTATCTTCAAGACAGTTTGCAATTTAGATTCAGTTCGAAGGTTGTTTGGACAAATGCAAGAATAACGACTTTCTTTGATTTAAACACTCTTTGGAAAGCTCAGCCTAACTTGCAAAAATCGTGCGTGTTCTATCTTTGAAAATCAGAGAATGGGGGTTTTATAAAATTAGCAGTTGCAGGTTAAAAGAGGAAGAGAGTACAAAATGATTTGAATTCAAAACGTTGTTTAATCTAAAGTTGTTTTGGGCGTGCGACACAATGGGAATCATCAAGGTGTTAGTAGAGAATATTTCAATTAATTTAACCAGGGATAACTGTGTAAGGTATAGAAAAGTCGTGCAAGCTGAAGTCGCCACATTTTTCTCGTTAGAAATATCTGATTTTTGTCTCAAACGTCGATAGCGTGGTATTATTTGGTTGTGTATCATGTTCTCTATTGAAAGATAGCAGGTCGATATACACAAACTCGAGAGCTCGAGTTTTTCAGACTTTCCGATAGCGAGTTATCAAGGCCTATAGTGCGCTATTGCGCAGTTTACTAAAAATGGAAATATCACGGCAACATCTTTACAGCGAGTTATCAAAGGGGATAGCGCGTTACAGACAATTTTCAAGACAAACAAATGTTTTATTATACAACACTATCAGCGGGCTATCAACACTGATCGGGCGCTTGTGGCAACTAGAAAATTTTTACAAATTGCTAAATAGCCTTATTTTTTGAAAATTAAGATTTTGACAGTCAAGAACCATTCCATTAACTCAATACATATTGATATAAGATTAAAAACTATTAAATAATTCAAAACTCATGAAAATTATGAGTAAAACCTTTCGGATTTTTTTTTTCAAAATGGAATACTATATCGAAGTGATTTTGAAGACTTTTCAATTTTCAGAGTTTTAGTGTTGAGATTGATCGAGAAGTTACCCTACACACTAAAGATAAAACTAATGCATTTAACATGAGATGTGACTTCGTTGTTCGAGCTTGATTTTTGTAGACTTCGATAGCTATTGTTTGATGTGCTGTTGATGATTAGTTCAAGCTCTTAGAAAAAAAAATACAGGTGATGTTTTCTCTTACCGAGAACACTTCACATACTTACAGTTTAAAACAATAGATAGCCTCTGGAAATCTCAGCACAAAAGGGATAAAATGAAGCGAAATAATGAGGTGATCTTCAAGACAGTTTGCAATTTTGATTCAGTTCGAAGGTTGTTTGGACAAATGCAAGAATAACAACTTTCTTCGATTTAAACACTCATTGGAAAGCTCAGTCTAACTTGCAAAAATCGTGCATGTTCTATGTTTGAAAATCAGAGAATGAGGGTTTTATAAAATTAGCAGTTGCAGGTTAAAAGAGGAAGAGAGTACGAAATGATTTGAATTCAAAACGTTGTTTAATCTAAAGTTGTCTTGGGCGTGCGAGACAATGAGAATCATCAAGGTGTTAGTAGAGAATATTTCAATTAATTTAACCAGGGATAACTGTGTAAGGTATAGAAAAGTCGTGCAAGCTGAAGTGGCCACATTTTTCTCGTTAGAAATATCTGATTTTTGTCTCGAACTTCGATAGCGTGGTATTATTGGGTTGTGTACCATGTTCTCTATTAAAAGATAGCAGGTCGATATACACAAACCCGAGAGCTTGAGTTTTTCAGACTTTCCGATAGCGAGTTATCAAGGCCTATAGTGCGCTATTGCCCACTTTGCTAAAAATGGATAGATCACGACAATATCTTTATAGCGAGTTATCAAAGGGGATAGCGCGTTATAGACAATTTTCAAAAAAAACAAACGTTTTATTATACGACCCTATCAGCGGGCTATCAACCCTGATAGGGCGCTAGTGCTAACTGGAAAATTTTTACAAATTGCTAAATAGCCTTATTTTTGGAAAATTAATATTTTGACAGTCAAGAACCATTCCATTCACTCAAAACATATTGATATAAGATTAAAAACTATTAAATAATTCAAAACTCATGAAAATTATTATTAAAACCTTTCGGAATTTTTTTTTTCAAAATAAAATACTATATCGAAGTGATTTTGAAGACTTTTCAATTTTCAGAGTTTTAGTGTTGAGATTGATCGAGAAGTTACCTTACACACCAAAGATAAAACTAATGCATTTGACATGAGATATTACTTCGTTCTTCGAGCTTGATCTTTGTAGACATCGATAGCTATTGTTTGATGTGTTGTTGATGATTAGTTCAAGCTCTTAGAAAAAAAAATACAGGTGATTTTTTCTCTTACCGAGAACACTTCACATACTTACAGTTTAAAACAATTGATAGCCTCTGGAAATCTTAGCACAAAGGGGATAAAATGAAGCGAAATAATGAGGTTATCTTCAAGACAGTTTGCAATTTTGATTCAGTTCGAAGGTTGTTTGGACAAATGCAAGAATAACGACTTTCTTCGATTTCAACACACTTTGGAAAGCTCAGTCTAACTTGCAAAAATCGTGAGTGTTCTATCTTTGAAAATCAGAGAATGAAGGTTTTATAAAATTAGCAGTTGCAGGTTAAAAGAGGAAGAGAGTACAAAATGATTTGAATTCAAAACGTTGTTTAATCTAAAGTTGTCTTGGGCGTGCGAGACAATGAGAATCATCAAGGTGTTAGTAGAGAATATTTCAATTAATATAACCATGCATAACTCTGTAAGGTATAGAAAAGTCGAGCAAGCTGAAGTGGCCACATTTTTCTCGTTAGAAATATCTGATTTTCGTCTTAAACGTCGATAGTGTGGTATTATTGGGTTGTGTAACATGCTCTCTATTGAAAGATAGCAGGTCGATATACACAAACTCGAGAGCTCGAGTTTTTCAGACTTTCCGATAGCGAGTTATCAAGGCCTATAGTGCGCTATTGCGCAGTTTACTAAAAATGGAAATATCACGGCAACATCTTTACAGCGAGTTATCAAAGGGGATAGCGCGTTACAGACAATTTTCAAGACAAACAAATGTTTTATTGTACAACCCTATCAGCGGGCTATCAACCCTGATAGGGCGCTAGTGCTAACTGGAAAATTTTTACAAATTGCTAAATAGCTTTATTTTTGGAAAATTAATATTTGGACAGTCAAAAACCATTCCATTCACTCAAAACATATTGATATAAGATTAAAAACTGTCAAATAATTCAAAACTCATGAAAATTATTATTAAAACCTTTCGGAGTTATTTTTTTCAAAATGGAATACTATATCGAAGTGATTTTGAAGACTTTTCAATTTTCAGAGTTTTAGTGTTGAGATTGATCGAGAAGTTACCCTACACACCAAAGATAAAACTAATGCATTTGACATGAGATATGACTTCGTTCTTCGAGCTTTATCTTTGTAGACATCGATAGCTATTGTTTGATGTGTTGTTGATGATTAGTTCAAGCTCTTAGAAAAAAAAATACAGGTGATTTTTTCTCTTACCGAGAACAGTTCACATACTTACAGTTTAAAACAATTGATAGCCTTTGGAAATCTCAGCACAAAGGGGATAAAATGAAGCGAAATAATGATCTTATCTTCAAGACAGTTTGCAATTTTGATTCAGTTCGAAGGTTGTTTGGACAAATGCAAGAATAACGACTTTCTTCGATTTAAACACTCTTTGGAAAGCTCAGCCTAACTTGCAAAAATCTTCCCTCTTCTATCTTTGAAAATCAGAGAATGAGGGTTTTATAAAATTAGCAGTTGCAGGTTAAATGGGAAGAGGGTACAAAATGATTTGAATTCAAAACGTTGTTTAATCTAAAGTTGTTTTGGGCGTGCGAGACAATGGGAATCATCAAGGTGTTAGTAGAGAATATTTCAATTAATTTAACCAGGGATAACTGTGTAAGGTATAGAAAAGTCGTGCAAGCTGAAGTGGCCACATTTTTCTCGTTAGAAATATCTGATTTTTGTCTCGAACTTCGATAGCGTGGTATTATTGGGTTGTGTACCATGTTCTCTATTAAAAGATAGCAGGTCGATATACACAAACCCGAGAGCCCGAGTTTTTCAGACTTTCCGATAGCAAGTTATCAAGGCCTATAGTGCGCTATTGCCCACTTTGCTAAAAATGGAAAGATCACGGCAACATCTTTATAGCGAGTTATCAAAGGGGATAGCGCGTTATAGACGATTTTCAAAAAAAACAAATGTTTTATTATACAACCCTATCAGCGGGCTATCAACCCTGATAGGGCGCTAGTGCTAACTGGAAAATTTTTACAAATTGGTAAATAGCCTTATTTTTGGAAAATTAATATTTTGACAGTCAAGAACCATTCCATTCACTCAAAATATATTGATATAAGATTAAAAACTATTAAATAATTTAAAACTCATTAAAATTATGATTAAAACCTTTCTGAATTTTTTTTTTTCAAAATCGAATATTATATCGAAGTGATTTTGATGACTTTTCAATTTTCAGAGTTTTAGTGTTGAGATTGATCGAGAAGTTACCCTATACACCAAAGATAAAACTAATGCATTTGACATGAGATATGACTTTGTTCTTCGAGCTTGATCTTTGTAGACTTCGATAGCTATTGTTTGATGTGTTGTTGATGATTAGTTCAAGCTCTTAGAAAAAAAAATACAGGTGATGTTTTCTCTTACCGAGAACACTTCACATACTTACAGTTTAAAATAATAGACAGCCTCTAGAAATCTCAGCACAAAAGGGATAAAATGAAGGAAAATAATGAGGTTATCTTCAAGACAGTTTGCAATTTTGATTCAGTTCGAAGGTTGTTTGGACAAATGCAAGAATAACGACTTTCTTCGATTTAAACACTTTTGGAAAGCTCAGCCTAACTTGCAAAAATCGTGCGTCTTTATCTTTGAATATCAGAGAATGAGGGTTTTATAAAATTAGCAGTTGCATGTTAAAGAGGAAGAAAGTACAAACTGATTTGAATTCAAAACGTTGTTTATTCCAAAGTTGTTTCGGGCGTGCGAGACAATGGGAATCATCAACGTGTTAGTATAGAATATTTCAATTAATATAACCCGGCATAACTGTGTAAGGTATAGAAAAGTCGAGCAAGCTGAAGTGGCCACATTTTTCTCATTAGAAATATCTGATTTTTGTCTCAAACGTCGATAGCGTGGTATTATTGGGTTGTGTATCATGTTCTCTATTGAAAGATAGCAGGTCGATATACACAAACCCGAGAGCTCGAGTTTTTCAGACTTTCCGATAGCGAGTTATCAAGGCCTATAGTGCGCTATTGCCCACTTTACTAAAAATGGAAAGATCACGGCAACATCTTTAGAACGAGTTATCAATGGGGATAGCGCGTTATAGATAATTTTCAAGAAAAACAAATGTTTTATTATACAACCCTATCAGCGGGCTATCAACACTGATAGGGCGCTTGTGCCAACTCGAAAATTTTTGCAAATTGCTAAATAGCCTTATTTTTGGAAAATTAATATTTTGACAGTCAAGAACCATTCCATTCACTCAAAACATTTTGATATAAGATTAAAAACTAATAAATAATTCAAAACTCATGAAAATTATGATTAAAACCTTCCTGAAATTTTTTTTTTCAAAATGGGATACTATATCGAAGTGATTTTGAAGACTTTTCAATTTTCAGAGTTTTAGTGTTTAGATTGATCGAGAAGCTACCCTACACACCAAAGATAAAACTAATGCATTTGACATGAGATATGACTTCGTTCTTCGAGCTTGATGTTTGTAGACTTCGATAGCTATTGTTTGATGTGTTGTTGATGATTAGTTCAAGCTCTTAGAAAAAAAAATACAGGTGATGTTTTCTCTTACCGAGAAAACTTCACATACTTACAGTTTAAAACAATAGACAGCCTCTGGAAATCTCAGCACAAAAGGGGATAAAATGAAGCGAAATAATGAGGTTATGTTCAAAACAATTTGTAATTTTGATTCAGTTCGAAGGTTGTTTGGACAAATGCAAGAATAACAACTTTCTTCGATTTAAACACTCTTTGGAAAGCTCAGCCTAACTTGCAAAAATCTTGCGTCTTCTATTTTTGAAAATCAGAGAATGAGGGTTTTTATAAAATTAGCAGTTGCAGGTCAAATAGGAAGAGGGTACAAAATGATTTGAATTCAAAACGTTGTTTAATGTAAAGGTGTTTTGGGCGTGCGAGACAATGGGAATCATTAAGGTGTTAGTAGAGAATATTTCAATTAATTTAACCAGGGATAACTGTGTAAGGTATAGAAAAGTCGTGCAAGCTGAAGTGGCCACATTTTTCTCGTTAGAAATATCTGATTTTTGTCTCAAACTTCGATAGCGTGGTATTATTGGGTTGTCTACCATGTTCTCTATTGAAAGATAGTAGGTCGATATACACAAACTCGAGAGCTCGAGTTTTTCAGACTTTCCGATAGCGAGTTATCAAGGCCTATAGCGCGCTATTGCCCACTTTATTAAAATGGAAAGATCACGGCAACATCTTTATAGCGAGTTATCAAAGGGGATAGCGCGTTATAGACAATTTTCAAGAAAAACAAATGTTTTATTATACAACCCTATCAGCGGGCTATCAACACTGATAGGGCACTAGTGCCAACTGGAAAATTTTTTCAAATTGCTAAATAGCCTTATTTTTGGAAAATTAATATTTTGACAGTCAAGAACCATTCCATTCACTCAAAACATATTGATATAAGATTAAAAACTATTAAATAATTCAAAACTCATTAAAATTATGATTAAAACCTTTCGAAATTTTTTTTTTCAAAATGGAATATTATATCGAAGTGATTTTGAAGACTTTTCAATTTTCAGAGTTTTTGTGTTGAGATTGATCGAGAAGTTACCCTACACACCATAGATAAAACTAATGCATTTGACATGAGATATGACTTCGTTCTTCGAGCTTGTTCTTTGTAGACTTCTATAGCTATTGTTTGATGTATTGTTGATGATTAGTTCAAGCTCTTAGAAAAAAAAATACAGGTGATGTTTTCTCTTACCGAGAACACTTCACATACTTATAGTTTAAAACAATAGATAGCCTCTGGAAATCTCACCACAAAAGGGATAAAATGAAGGAAAATAATGAGGTTATCTTCAAGACAGTTTGCAATTTTGATTCAGTTCGAAGGTTGTTTGGACAAATGCAAGAATAACGACTTTCTTCGATTTAAACACTCTTTGGATAGCTCAGCCTAACTTGCCAAAATCGTGCGTCTTCATCTTTGAAAATCATGGAATGAGGGTTTTATAAAATTAGCAGTTGCAGGTTAAAGAGGAAGAAAGTACAAACTGATTTGAATTCAAAACGTTGTTTAATCCAATGTTGTTTTGGGCGTGCGAGACAATGGGAATCATCAAGGTGTTAGTATAGAATATTTCAATTAATATAACCCGGCATAACTGTGTAAGGTATAAGAAAGTCGAGCAAGCTGAAGTGGCCACATTTTTCTCGTTAGAAATATCTGATTTTTGTCTCAAACGTCGATAGCGTGGTATTATTGGGTTGTGTATCGTGTTCTCTATTGAAAGATAGCAGGTCGATATACACAAACCCGTGAGCTCGAGTTTTTCAGACTTTCCGATAGCGAGTTATCAAGGCTTATAGCGTGTTATTGCCCACTTTCCTAAAAATGGAAAGTTCACGGCAACATCTTTAGAACGAGTTATCAAAGGGGATAGCGCGTTATAGATAATTTTCAAGAAAAACAAATGTTTTATTATACAACCCTATCAGCGGGCTATCAACACTGATATGGCGCTAGTGCCAACTGGAAAATTTTTGCAAATTGCTAAATACCCTTATTTTTGGAAAATTAATATTTTGACAGTCAAGAACCATTCCATTCACTCAAAACATTTTGATATAAGATTAAAAACTATTAAATAATTCAAAACTCATTAAAAATTATGATTAAAACCTTTCTGAAATTTTTTTTTTCATAATGGAATACTATATCAAAGTGATTTTAAAGACTTTTCAGATTTCAGAGTTTTAGTGTTGAGATTGATCGAGAAGTTACCCTACACACCAAAGATAAAACTAATGCATTTGACATGAGATATGACTTCGTTCTTCGAGCTTGATCTTTGTAGACTTCGATAGCTATTGTTTGATGTGTTGTTGATGATTAGTTCAAGCTCTTAGAAAAAAAAAATACAGGTGATGTTTTCTCTTACCGAGAACACTTCACATACTTATAGTTTAAAACAATAGATAGCCTCTGGAAATCTCAGCACAAAAGGGATAAAATGAAGCGAACGAATGAGGTTATCTTTAAGACAGTTTACAATTTTTATTCAGTTCGAAGGTTGTTTGGACAAATACAAGAATAACGACTTTCTTCGATTTAAACACTCTTTGGAAAGCTCAGTCTAACTTGCAAAAACTGTGTGTGTTCTATCTTTGAAAATCAGAGAATGAGGGTTTTATAAAATTAGCAGTTGTAGGTTAAAGAGGAAGAAAATACAAACTGATTTGAATTCAAAACGTTGTTTAATCCAAAGTTGTTTTGGGCGTGCGAGACAATGGGAATCATCAAGGTGTTAGTATAGAATATTTCAATTAATATAACCAGCCATAACTGTGTAAGGTATACAAAAGTGGTGCAAGTTGAAGTGGCCACATTTTTCTCGTTAGAAATATTTGATTTTTGTCTCCAACTTCGATAGCGTGGTATTATTGGGTTGTGTATCATGTTCTCTATTGAAAGACAGCAGGTCGATATACACAAACCCGAGAGCTCGAGTTTTTCAGACTTTCCGATAGCGAGTTATCAAGGCCTATAGTGCGCTATTGCCCACTTTACTAAAAATGGAAAGAACACGGCAACATCTTTATAGCGAGTTATCAAAGGGGATACCGCGTTATAGACAATTTTTAAGAAAAACAAATGTTTATTATACAACCCTATCAGCGGGCTATCAACACTGACAGGGCGCTAGTGCCAACTAGAAAATTTTTACAAATTGCTAAATAGCCTTATTTTTTGAAAATTAATATTTTGACAGTCAAGAACCATTCCATTAATTCAAAACATATTGATATAAGATTAAAAACTATTAAATAATTCAAAACTCATGAGAATTATGTGTAAAACCTTTCAGATTTTTTTTTTCAAAATGGAATACTATATCGAAGTGATTTTGAAGACTTTTCAATTTTCAGAGTTTTAGTGTTGAGATTGATCGAGAAGTTACCCTACACACCAAAGATAAAACTAATGCATTTGACATGAGATATGACTTCGTTCTTCGAGCTTGATCTTTGTAGACTTCGATAGACATTGTTTGATGTGTTGTTGATGATTAGCTCTAGCTCTTAGAAAAAAAATACAGGTGATGTTTTCTCTTACCGAGAACACTTCACATACTTACAGTTTAAAACAATAGGTATCCTCTGGAAATCTCAACACAAAAGGGACAAAATGAGGTTATCTTCACGACAGTTTGCAATTTTGATTCAGTTCGAAGGTTGTTTGGACAAATGCAAGAATAACGACTTTCTTCGATTTAAACACTCTTTGAAAAGCTCAGCCTAACTTGCAAAAATCTTCCGTGTTCTATCTTTGAAAATCAGAGAATGAGGGTTTTATAAAATTAGCAGTTGCAGGTTAAATAGGAAGAGGATACAAAATGATTTGAATTCAAAACGTTGTTTAATCTAAAGTTCTTTTGGGCGTGCGAGACAATGGGAATCATCAAGGTGTTAGTGGAGAATAATTCAATTAATTTAACCAGGGATAACTGTGTAAGGTATAGAAAAGTCGTGCAAGCTGAAGTGGCCACATTTTTCTCGTTAGAAATATCTGATTTTTGTCTCAAACTTCGATAGCGTGGTATTATTGGGTTGTGTACCATGTTCTCTATTGAAAGCTAGCAGGTCGATATACACAAACTCGAGAGCTCGAGTTTTTCAGACTTTCCGATAGCGAGTTATCAAGGCCTATAGCGCGCTATTGCCCACTTTACTAAAAATGGAAAGATCACGACAACATCTTTATAGCGAGTTATCAAAGGGGATAGCGCGTTGTAGACAATTTTCAAGGAAAACAAATGTTTTATTATACAACCCTATCAGCGGGCTATCAACACTGATAGGGCGCTAGTGCCAACTGGAAAATTTTTTCAAATTGCTAAATAGCCTTATTTTTGGACAATTAATATTTTGACGGTCAAGAACCATTCCATTCACACAAAACATATTGATATAAGACTAAAAACTATTAAATAATTCAAAACTCCTTAAAATTATGATTAAAACCTTTCTGAAATTTTTTTTTTCAAAATGGAATATTATATCGAAGTGATTTTGATGACTTTTCAATTTTCAGAGTTTTGGTGTTGAGATTGATCTAGAAGTTACCCTACACACCAAAGATAAAACTAATGCATTTGACATGAGATATGCCTTCGTTCTTCGAGCTTGATCTTTGTAGACTTCGATAGCTATTGTTTGATGTGTTGTTGATGATTAGTTCAAGCTCTTAGAAAAAAAAATACAGTTGATGTTTTCTCTTACCGAGAACCCTTCACATACTTATAGTTTAAAACAATAGATACCCTCTGGAAATCTCAGCACAAAAGGGATAAAATGAAGCAAAATAATGAGGTTATCTTCAAGACAGTTTGCGATTTTGATTCAGTTCGAAGGTTGTTTGGACAAATGCAAGAATAATGACTTTCTTCGATTTAAACACTCTTTGGAAAGCTCAGTCTAACTTGCAAAAATCGTGCGTGTTCTATCCTTGAAAATCAGAGAATGAGGGTTTTATAAAATTAGCAGTTGCAGGTTAAAAGAGGAAGAGAGTACAAAATGATTTGAATTCAAAACGTTGTTTAATCTAAAGATGTCTTGGGCGTGCGAGACAATGAAAATCATCAAGGTGTTAGTAGAGAATATTTCAATTAATATAACCAGGCATAACTGTGTAAGGTATAGAAAAGTCGAGCAAGCTGATGTAGCCACATTTTTCTCGTTAGAAATATCTGATTTTTGTCTTAAAGGTCGATAGAGTGGTATTATTGGGTTGTGTATCATGTTCTCTATTGAAAGATAGCAGGTCGATATACACAAACCTGAGAGCTCGAGTTTTTCAGACTTTCCGATAGCGAGTTATCAAGGCCTATAGTGCGCTACTGCCCACTTTACTAAAAATGGAAAGATCACGGCAACATCTTTATAGCGAGTTATCAAAGGGGATAACGCGTTACAGACAATTTTCAAGAAAAGCAAATATTTTATTATACAACCCTATCAGCGGGCTATCAACACTGATAGGGCGCTAGTGCCAACTGGAAAATTTTTACAAATTGCTAAATAGCCTTATTTTTGGAAAATTAATATTTTGACGATGAAGAACCATTCCATTCACTCAAAACATGTTGATATAATATTAAAAACTATTAAATAATTCAAAACTCATGAAAATTATGATTAAAACCTTTCGAATTTTTTTTTTTCAAAGTGGAATATTATATCGAAGTGATTTTGAAGACTTTTCAATTTTCAGAGTTTTAGTGTTGAGATTGATCGAGAAGTTACCCTACACACCAAAGATAAAACTAATGCATTTGACATGAGATATGACTTCGTTCTTCGAGCATGATCTTTGTAGACTTCGATAGCTGTTGTTTGATGTGTTGTTGATGATTAGTTCAAGCTCTTAGAAAAAAAAATACAGGTGATGTTTTCTCTTACCGAGAACACTTCACATACTTACAATTTAAAACAATAGATAGCCTTTGGAAATCTCAGCACAAAAGGGATAAAATGAAGCGAAATAATGAGGTTATCTTAAAGACAGTTTGCAATTTTGATTCAGTTCGAAGGTTGTTTGGACAAATGCAAGAATAACGACTTTGTTCGATTTAAACACTCTTTGGAAAGCTCAGTCTAACTTGCAAAAATCGTGCGTGTTCTATCTTTGAAAATCAGAGAATGAGGGTTTTATAAAATTAGCAGTTGCAGGTTAAAAGAGGAAGAGAGTACAAAATGATTTGAAATCAAAACGTTGTTCAATCTAAACTGGTTTTGGGCGTGCGAGACAATGAGAATCATCAAGGTGTTGGTACAGAATATTTCAATTAATATAACCAGGCATAACTGTCTAAGGTATAGAAAAGTCGAGCAAGCTGAAGTGGCCACATTTTTCTCGTTAGAAATATCTGATTTTTGTCTTCAACGTCGATAGAGTGGTATTATTGGGTTGTGTATCATGTTCTCTATTGAAAGATAGCAGGTCGATATACACAAACCCGAGAGCTCGAGTTTTTCAGACTTTCCGATAGCGAGTTATCAAGGCCTATAGTGCGCTGCTGCCCACTTTACTAAAAATGGAAAGATCACGACAACATCTTTATAGCGAGTTATCAAAGGGGATAACGCGTTACAGACAATTTTGAAGAAAAACAAATATTTTATTATACAACCCTATCAACGGGCTATCAACACTGATACGGCGCTAGTGCCAACTGGAAAATTTTTACAAATTGCTAAATAGCCTTATTTTTGGAAAATTAATATTTTGACGGTCAAGAACCATTCCATTCACTCAAAACATATTGATATAAGATTAAAAACTATTAAATAATTTAAAACTCATGAAAATTATGATTAAAACCTTTCAAAATTTGTTTTTTTGAAAATGGAATATTATATCGAAGTGATTTTGAAGACTTTTCAATTTTCAGAGTTTTAGTGTTGAGATTGATCGAGAAGTTAACCTACACACCAATGATAAAACTAATGCATTTGACATGAGATATGACTTCGTTCTTCGAGCTTGATCTTTGTAGACTTCGATAGCTGTTGTTTGATGTGTTGTTGATGATTAGTTCAAGCTCTTAGAAAAAAATACAGGTGATGTTTTCTCTTACCGAGAACACTTCACATACTTACAGTTTAAAACAATAGATAGCCTCTGGAAATCACAGCACAAAAGGGATAAAATGAAGCAAAATAATGCGGTTATCTTCAAGACAGTTTGCAATTTTGATTCAGTTCGAAGGTTGTTTGGACAAATGCAAGAATAACGACTTTCTTCGATTTAAACACTCTTTGGAAAGCTCAGTCTAACTTGCAAAAATCGTGCGTGTTCTATCTTTGAAAATCAGAGAATGAGGGTTTTATAAAATTAGCAGTTGCAGGTTAAAAGAGGAAGAGAGTACAAAATGATTTGAATTAAAAACGTTGTTTAATCTAAACTGGTTTTGGGCGTGCGAGACAATGAGAATCATCAAGGTGTTAGTAGAGAATATTTCAATTAATATAACCAGGCATAACTTTTTAAGGTATAGAACAGTCGAGCAAGCTGAAGCGGCCACATTTTTCTCGTTAGAAATATCTGATTTTTGTCTTAAACGTCGATAGCAAGGTATTATTTGGTTGTGTATCATGTTCTCTATTGAAAGATAGCAGGTCGATATACACAAACCCGAGAGCTCGAGTTTTTCAGACTTTCCGATAGCGAGTTATCAAGGCCTATAGTGCGCTATTGCCCACTTTACTAAAAACGAAAAGATCACGGCAACATCTTTATAGCGAGTTATCAAAGGGGATAGCGGGTTCTAGACAATTTTCAAGAAAAACAAATGTTTTATTATACAACCCTATCAACGGGCTATCAACACTGATAGGGCGCTAGTGCCAACTGGAAAATTTTTACAAATTGCTAAATAGTCTTATTTTTGGAAAATTAAAATTTTGACAGTCAAGAACCATTCCATTTACTCAAAACATTTTGATATAAGATTAAAAACTATTAAATAATTCAAAACTCATGAAAATTATGATTAAAACCTTTCGGAATTTTTTTTTTCAAAATAGAATACTATATCAAAGTGATTTGAAGACTTTTCAATTTTCAGGGTTTTAGTGTTGAGATTGATCGAGAAGTTACTCTACACACCAAAGATAAAACAAATGCATTTGACATGAGATATGACTTCGTTCTTCGAGCTTGATCTTTGTAGACTTCGATAGCTATTTGTTAATGTGTTGTTGATGATTAGTTCAAGCTCTTAGAAAAAAAATACAGGTGATGTTTTCTCTTACTGAGAACACTTCACATACTTACAGTTTAAAACAATAGATAGCCTCTCGAAATCTCAGCACAAAAGGGATAAAATGAAGCGAAATAATGAGGTTATCTTCAAGACAGTTTGCAATTTTGATTCAGTTCGAAGGTTGTTTGGACAAATGCAAGAATAACAACTTTGTTCGATTTAAACACTCTTTGGAAAACTCAGTCTAACTTGCAAAAATGGTGCGTGTTCTATCTTTGAAAATCAGAGAATGAGGGTTTTATAAAATTAGCAGTTGCAGGTTAAAGAGGACGAGAGTACAAAATGATTTAAATTCAAAACGTTGTTTAATCTAAAGTTGTTTTGGGCGTGCGAGACAATGAGAATCATCAAGGTGTTAGTAGAGAATATTTCAATTAATATAACCAGGCATAACTGTGTAAGGTATAGAAAAGTCGAGCAAACTGAAGTGGCCACATTTTTCTCGTTAGAAATATTTGATTTTTGTCTTAAACGTCGATAGCGTGGTATTATTGGGATGTGTATCATGTTCTCTATTGAAAGATAGCAGGTCGATATACACAAACCCGAGAGCTCAAGTTTTTCAGACTTTCCGATAGCGAGTTTTCAAGGCCAATAGTGCGCTATTGCCCACTTTACTAAAAATGGAAAGATCACGGCAACATCTTTATAGCGAGTTATCAAAGGGGATAGCGCGTTATAGATAATTTTCAAGAAAAACAAATGTTTTATTATACAACCCTATCAGCGGGCTATCAACCCTGATAGGGCGCTACTGCTAACTGGAAAATCTTTTACAAATTTCTAAATAGCCTTATTTTAGGAAAATTAATATTTTGACACTCAAGAACCATTCCATTCACTCAAAACATATTGATATAAGATGAAAAACTATTAAATAATTCAAAACTCATTAAAATTATGATTAAAACCTTTCTGAATTTTTTTTTTCAAAATGGAATACTATATCGAAGTGATTTTGAAGACTTTTCACTTTTCAGAGTTTTAGTGTTTAGATTGATCGAGAAGCTACCCTACACACCAAAGATAAAACTAATGCATTTGACGTGAGATATGACTTCGTTCTTCGAGCTTGATCTTTGTAGACTTCGTTAGCTATTGTTTGATGTGTTGTTGAGGATTAGTTCAAGCTCTTAGAAAAAAAAATACAGGTGATGTTTTCTCTTACCGAGAACACTTCACAAACTTGCAGTTTAAAACAATAGAGAGCCTCTGGAAATCTCAGCACAAAAGGGATAAAATGAAGGAAAATAATGAGGTTATCTTCAAGACAGTTTGCAATTTTGATTCAGTTCGAAGGTTGTTTGGACAAATGCAAGAATAACGACTTTCTTCGATTTAAACACTCTTTGGAAAGCTCTGTCTAACTTCCAAAAATCGTGCGTGTTCTATCATTGAAAATCAGAGAATGAGGGTTTTATAAAATTAGCAGTTGCAGGTTAAAAGAGGAAGAGAGTAGAAAATGATTTGAATTCAAAACTTTGTTTAATATAAAGTTGTTTTGGGTGTGCGAGACAATGGGAATCATCAAGGTGTTAGTAGAGAATATTTCAATTAATATAACCAGGCATAAATGTGTAAGGTATAGAAAAGTCGAGCAAGCTGAAGTTGCCACATTTTTCTCGTTAGAAATATCTGATTTTTGTCTCAAACGTGGATAGCGTGGTATTATTGGGTTGTGTATCATGTTCTCTATTGAAAGATAGCAGGTCGATATACACAAACCCGAGAGCTCGAGTTTTTTAGACTTTCCGATAGCGAGTTATCAAGGCCTATAGTGCGCTAATTCCCACTTTTCTAAAAATGGAAAGATCACGACAACATCTATATAGCGAGTTATCAAAGGGGATAGCGCGTTATAGACAATTTTCAAGAAAAACAAATGTTTTATTATACAACCCTATCAGCGGGCTATCAACACTGATAGGGCGCTAGTGCCAACTGGAAAATTTTTGCAAATTGTTAAATAGCCTTATTTTTCGAAAATTAATATTTTGACACTCAAGAACCATTCCATTCACTCAAAACATGTTGATATAAGATTAAAAACTATTAAATAATTCAAACTCATTAAAATTATGATTATAACCTATCTAAAAATTTGCTTTTTTCAAATTGGAGTACTATATCGCAGTGATTTGAAGACTTTTCAATTTTCAGAGTTTTAGTGTTGAGATTGATCGAGAAGTTACCCTACACACCAAAGATAAAACTAATGCATTTGACATGATATATGACTTCGTTCTTCGAGCTTGACCTTTGTAGACTTCGATAGCTATTGTTCGATGTGTTGTTGATGATTAGTTCAAGCTCTTAGAAAAAAAATACAGGTGATGTTTTCTCTTACTGAGAACACTTCACATACTTACAGTTTAAAACAATAGATAGCCTCTCGAAATCTCAGCACAAAAGGGATAAAATGAAGCGAAATAATGAGGTTATCTTCAAGACAGTTTGCAATTTTGATTCAGTTCGAAGGTTGTTTGGACAAATGCAAGAATAACAACTTTGTTCGATTTAAACACTCTTTGGAAAACTCAGTCTAACTTGCAAAAATGGTGCGTGTTCTATCTTTGAAAATCAGAGAATGAGGGTTTTATAAAATTAGCAGTTGCAGGTTAAAGAGGACGAGAGTACAAAATGATTTAAATTCAAAACGTTGTTTAATCTAAAGTTGTTTTGGGCGTGCGAGACAATGAGAATCATCAAGGTGTTAGTAGAGAATATTTCAATTAATATAACCAGGCATAACTGTGTAAGGTATAGAAAAGTCGAGCAAACTGAAGTGGCCACATTTTTCTCGTTAGAAATATTTGATTTTTGTCTTAAACGTCGATAGCGTGGTATTATTGGGATGTGTATCATGTTCTCTATTGAAAGATAGCAGGTCGATATACACAAACCCGAGAGCTCAAGTTTTTCAGACTTTCCGATAGCGAGTTTTCAAGGCCAATAGTGCGCTATTGCCCACTTTACTAAAAATGGAAAGATCACGGCAACATCTTTATAGCGAGTTATCAAAGGGGATAGCGCGTTATAGATAATTTTCAAGAAAAACAAATGTGTTATTATACAACCCTATCAGCGGGCTATCAACCCTGATAGGGCGCTACTGCTAACTGGAAAATTTTTTACAAATTTCTAAATAGCCTTATTTTAGGAAAATTAATATTTTGACACTCAAGAACCATTCCATTCACTCAAAACATATTGATATAAGATGAAAAACTATTAAATAATTCAAAACTCATTAAAATTATGATTAAAACCTTTCTGAATTTTTTTTTTCAAAATGGAATACTATATCGAAGTGATTTTGAAGACTTTTCACTTTTCAGAGTTTTAGTGTTTAGATTGATCGAGAAGCTACCCTACACACCAAAGATAAAACTAATGCATTTGACGTGAGATATGACTTCGTTCTTCGAGCTTGATCTTTGTAGACTTCGTTAGCTATTGTTTGATGTGTTGTTGAGGATTAGTTCAAGCTCTTAGAAAAAAAAATACAGGTGATGTTTTCTCTTACCGAGAACACTTCACAAACTTGCAGTTTAAAACAATAGAGAGCCTCTGGAAATCTCAGCACAAAAGGGATAAAATGAAGGAAAATAATGAGGTTATCTTCAAGACAGTTTGCAATTTTGATTCAGTTCGAAGGTTGTCTGGACAAATGCAAGAATAACGACTTTCTTCGATTTAAACACTCTTTGGAAAGCTCTGTCTAACTTCCAAAAATCGTGCGTGTTCTATCATTGAAAATCAGAGAATGAGGGTTTTATAAAATTAGCAGTTGCAGGTTAAAAGAGGAAGAGAGTAGAAAATGATTTGAATTCAAAACTTTGTTTAATATAAAGTTGTTTTGGGTGTGCGAGACAATGGGAATCATCAAGGTGTTAGTAGAGAATATTTCAATTAATATAACCAGGCATAAATGTGTAAGGTATAGAAAAGTCGAGCAAGCTGAAGTTGCCACATTTTTCTCGTTAGAAATATCTGATTTTTGTCTCAAACGTGGATAGCGTGGTATTATTGGGTTGTGTATCATGTTCTCTATTGAAAGATAGCAGGTCGATATACACAAACCCGAGAGCTCGAGTTTTTTAGACTTTCCGATAGCGAGTTATCAAGGCCTATAGTGCGCTAATTCCCACTTTTCTAAAAATGGAAAGATCACGACAACATCTATATAGCGAGTTATCAAAGGGGATAGCGCGTTATAGACAATTTTCAAGAAAAACAAATGTTTTATTATACAACCCTATCAGCGGGCTATCAACACTGATAGGGCGCTAGTGCCAACTGGAAAATTTTTGCAAATTGTTAAATAGCCTTATTTTTCGAAAATTAATATTTTGACACTCAAGAACCATTCCATTCACTCAAAACATGTTGATATAAGATTAAAAACTATTAAATAATTCAAACTCATTAAAATTATGATTATAACCTATCTAAAAATTTGCTTTTTTCAAATTGGAGTACTATATCGCAGTGATTTGAAGACTTTTCAATTTTCAGAGTTTTAGTGTTGAGATTGATCGAGAAGTTACCCTACACACCAAAGATAAAACTAATGCATTTGACATGATATATGACTTCGTTCTTCGAGCTTGACCTTTGTAGACTTCGATAGCTATTGTTCGATGTGTTGTTGATGATTAGTTCAAGCTCTTAGAAAAAAAATACAGGTGATGTTTTCTTTTACCGAGAACACTTCACATACTTACAGTTTAAAACAATAGATAGCCTCTGGAAATCTCAGCACAAAAGGGATAAAATGAAGCGAAATAATGAGCTTATTTTCAAGACAGTTTGCAATTTTGATTCAGTTCAAAGGTTGTTTGGACAAATGGAAGAATAACGACTTTCTTCGATTTAAACACTCTTTGGAAAGCTCAGTCTAACTTGCAAAAATCGTGCGTCTTTTATTTTTGAAAATCAGAGAATGAGGGTTTTATAAAATTAGCAGTTGCAGGATAAAGAGGAAGAGAGTACAAAATTATTTGAATTAAAAACGTTGTTTAATGTAAAGATGTTCTGGGCGTGCGAGACAATGGGAATCATCAAGGTGTTAGTAGAGAATATTTCAATTAATATAACCAGGCATAACTGTGTAAGGTGTAAAAAAGTCGAGCAAGCTGAAGTTGTCACATTTTTCTCGTTAGAAATATCTGATTTTTGTCTCAAACGTGGATAGCGTGGTATTATTGGGTTGTGTATCATGTTCTCTATTGAAAGATAGCAGGCCGATATACACAAACCCGAGAGCTCGTGTTTTTCAGACTTTCAGATAGCGAGTTATCAAGGCCTATAGCGCGCGATTGCCCACTTTACTAAAAATGGAAAGATCACGGCAACATCTTTATAGCGAGTTATCAAAAAGGATAGCGCGTTAGAGACAATTTTCAAGAAAAACAAATTTCTTATTTTACAACCCTATCAGCGGGTTATGAACACTGATAGGGCGCTAGTGCCAACTGGAAAATTTTTGCAAATTGCTAAATAGCCTTATTTTCGGAAAATTAATATTTTAACGCTCAAGAACCATTCTATTCACTCAAAACATATTGATATAAGACTAAAAACTATTAAATATTTCAAAACTCATGAAAATTATGTTTAAAACCATTCTGAATTTTTTTTTTCAGAATGGAATACTATATTGAAGTGATTTTGAAGACTTTTTAATTTTCAGAGTTTTAGTGTTGAGATTGATCGAGAAGTTACCCTAGACACCAAAGATAAAACTAATGCATTTGACATGATATATGACTTCGTTCTTCGAGCTTGATCTTTGTAGACTTCGATAGCTATTGTTTGATGTGTTGTTGATGATTAGTTCAAGCTCATAGAGAAAAAATACAGGTGATGTTTTCTCTTACCGAGAACACTTCACATACTTACAGTTTAAAACAATAGACAGCCTCAGGAAATCTCAGCACAAAGGGGATAAAATGAAGAGAAATAATGAGGTTATCTTCTAGACAGTTTGCAATTTTGATTCAGTTCGAAGGTTGTTTGGATAAATGCAAGAATAACGACTTTCTTCGATTTAAACACTCTTTCGAAAGCTCAGTCTAACTTGCAAAAATCGTGCGTCTTCTATCTTTGAAAATCAGAGAATGAGGGTTTTATAAAATTAGCAGTTGCAGGTTAAAGAGGAAGAGAGTACAAAATGATTTGAATTCAAAACGTTGTTTAATCTAAAGTTGTTTGGGGCGTGCGAGACAATGGGAGTCATCAAGGTGTTAGTAGAGAATATTTCAATTATTATAACCAAGCATAACTGTGTAAGGTATAGAAAAGTCGAGCAAGCTGAAGTGGCCACATTTTTCTCGCTAGAAATATCTGATTTTTGTCTCAAACGTGGATAGCGTGGTATTATTGGGTTGTGTATCATGTTCTCTATTAAAAGATAGCAGGTCGATATGCACAAACTCGAGAGCTCGAGTTTTTCAGACTTTCCGATAGCGAGTTATCAAGGCCTATAGTGCGCTATTGCCCAGTTTACTAAAAATGGAAAGATCATGGCAACATCTTTATAGCGAGTTATCAAAGGGGATAGCGCGTTATAGACAATTTTCAAGAAAAACAAATGTTTTATTATACAACCCTATCAGCGGGCTATCAACACTGATAGGGCGCTAGTGCCAACTGGAAAGTTTTTACAAATTGCTAAATAGCCTTATTTTTGGAAAATTAATATTTTGACGCTCAAGAACCATTCCATTCACTCAAAACATATTGATATAAGCTTAAAACTATTAAATAATTCAAAACTCTTTAAAATTATGATTAAAACCTTTCGGAAATTTTTTTTTCAAAATGGAATACTATATCGAAGTGATTCTTAAGACTTTTCAATTTTCAGAGTTTTAGTGTTGAGATTAATCGAGAAGTTACCCTACACACCAAAGATAAAACTAATGCATTTGACATTATATATGACTTCGTTCTTCGAGCTTGATCTTTGTAGACTTCGATAGCTATTGTTTGATGTGTTGTTGATGATTAGTTCAAGCACTTAGAAAAAAATACCGGTGATGTTTTCTCTTACCGAGAACACTTCACATACTTACAGTTTAAAACAATAGATAGCCTCTGGAAATCTCAGCACAAAAGGGATAAAATGAAGCGAAATAATGAGGTTATCTTCAAGACAGTTTGCAATTTTGATTCAGTTCGAAGGTTGTTTGGACAAATGCAAGAATAACGACTTTCTTCGATTTAAACACTCTTTTGAAAGCTCAGTCTAACTCGCAAAAATCGTGCGTCATCTATCTTTGAAAATCAGAGAATGGGGGTTTTATAAAATTAGCAGTTGCAGGAAGAGAGTACAAAATGATTTGAATTCAAAACGTTGTTTAATCTAAAGTTGTTCTGGGCGTGCGAGACAATGGGAATCATTAAGGTGTTAGTAGAGAATATTTCAATTAATATAACCAGGCATAACTGTGTAAGGTATAGAAAAGTCGAGCAAGCTGAAGTGGCCACATTTTTCTCGTTAGAAATATCTGATTTTTGTCTCAAACGTGGATAGCGTGGTATTATTAGGTTGTGTATCATGTTCTCTATTGAAAGATAGCAGGCCGATATACACAAACCCGATAGCTCGTGTTTTTCAGACTTTCAGATAGCGAGTTATCAAGGCCTATAGCGCGCAATTGCCCACTTTACTAAAAATGGAAAGATCACGGCAACATCTTTATAGCGAGTTATAAAAGGGGATAGCGCGTTAGAGACAATTTTCAAGAAAAACAAAATGTCTTATTATACAACCCTATCAGCGGGTTATGAACACTGATAGGGCGCTAGTGCCAACTGGAAAATTTTTGCAAATTGCTAAATAGCCTTATTTTCGAAAAATTAATATTTTGACACTCAAGAACCATTCCATTCACTCAAAACATATTGATATAAGACTAAAAACTATTAAATATTTGAAAACTCATGAAAATTATGATTAAAACCATTCTGAAATTTTTTTTTTCAGAATGGAATACTATATTGAAGTGATTTTGAAGACTTTTCAATTTTCAGAGTTTTAGTGTTGAGATTGATCGAGAAGTTACCCAAGACACCAAAGATAAAACTAATGCATTTGACATGATATATGACTTCCTTCTTCGAGCTTGATCTTTGTAGACTTCGATAGCTATTGTTTGATGTGTTGTTGATGATTAGTTCAAGCTCATAGAAAAAAAATACAGGTGATGTTTTCTCTTACCGAGAACACTTCACATACTTACAGTTTAAAACAATAGATAGCCTCAGGAAATCTCAGCACAAAAGGGATAAAATGAAACGAAATAATGAGATTATCTTCAAGACAGTTTGCAATTTTGATTCAGTTCGAAGGTTGTTTGGACAAATGAAAGAATAACGACTTTCATCGATATAAACACTCTTTCGAAAGCTCAGTCTAACCTACAAAAATCGTGCGTCTTCTATCTTTGAAAATCAGAGAATGAAGGTTTTATAAAATTAGCAGTTGCAGTTTAAAGAGGAAGAGAGTACAAAATGATTTGAATTCAAAACGTTGTTTAATCTAAAGTTGTTTGGGGCGTGCGAGACAATGGGAGTCATCAAGGTGTTAGTAGAGAATATTTCAATAATTATAACCAGGCATAACTGTGTAAGGTATAGAAAAGTCGAGCAAGGTGAAGTGGCCACATTTTTCTCGCTAGAAATATCTGATTTTTGTCTCAAACGTGGATAGCGTGGTATTATTGGGTTGTGTACCATGTTCTCTATTGAAAGATAGCAGGTCGATATACACAAACTCGAGAGCTCGAGTTTTTCAGACTTTCCGATAGCGAGTTATCATGGCCTATAGTGCGCTATTGCCCAGTTTACTAAAAATGGAAAGATCACGGCAACATCTTTATAGCGAGTTATCAAAGGGGATAGCGCGTT
Source organism: Paratinospora sagittata (assembly GCA_035771175.1). Taxonomy (NCBI): domain Eukaryota; kingdom Viridiplantae; phylum Streptophyta; class Magnoliopsida; order Ranunculales; family Menispermaceae; genus Paratinospora; species Paratinospora sagittata. The sequence goes on along the minus strand of CM069594.1, from coordinate 46,319,982 downwards.
ATAGACTATTTTCAAGAAAAACAAATGTTTTATTATACAACCCTATCAGCGGGCTATTAACACTGATAGGGCGCTAGTGCCAACTTAAAATTTTTTACAAATTGCTAAATAGCCTTATTTTTGGAAAATTAATATTTTGACACTCAAGAACCATTCCATTCAGTCAAAACATATTAATATAAGATTAAAACTATTAAATAATTCAAAACTCTTTAAAATTATGATTAAAACCTTTCGAAATTTTTTTTTTCAAAATGGAATACTATATCGAAGTGATTCTGAAGACTTTTCAATTTTCAGAGTTTTTGTGTTGAGATTGATCGAGAAGTTACCCTACACACCAAAGATAAAACTAATGCATTTGACATGATATATGACTTCGTTCTTCGAGCTTGATCTTTGTAGACTTCGATAGCTATTGTTTGATGTGTTGTTGATGATTAGTTCAAGCTCTTAGAAAAAAAATACAGGTGATGTTTTCTCTTATCGAGAACACTTCACATACTTACAGTTTAAAACAATAGATAGCCTCTGGAAATCTCAGCACAAAAGGGATAAAATAACCGAAATAATGAGGTTATCTTCAAGACAGTTTGCAATTTTGATTCAGTTCGAAGGTTGTTTGGACAAATGAAAGAATAACGACTTTCATCGATATAAACACTCTTTCGAAAGCTCAATCTAACCTACAAAAATCGTGCGTCTTCTATCTTTGAAAATCAGAGAATGAAGGTTTTATAAAATTAGCAGTTGCAGTTTAAAGAGGAAGAGAGTACAAAATGATTTGAATTCAAAACGTTGTTTAATCTAAAGTTGTTTGGGGCGTACGAGACAATGGGAGTCATCAAGGTGTTAGTAGAGAATATTTCAATAATTATAACCAGGCATAACTGTGTAAGGTATAGAAAAGTCGAGCAAGGTGAAGTGGCCACATTTTTCTCGCTAGAAATATCTGATTTTTGTCTCAAACGTGGATAGCGTGGTATTATTGGGTTGTGTACCATGTTCTCTATTGAAAGATAGCAGGTCGATATACACAAACTCGAGAGCTCGAGTTTTTCAGACTTTCCGATAGCGAGTTATCAAGGCCTATAGTGCGCTATTGCCCAGTTTACTAAAAATGGAAAGATCACGGCAACATCTTTATAGCGAGTTATCAAAGGGGATAGCGCGTTATAGACTATTTTCAAGAAAAACAAATGTTTTATTATACAACCCTATCAGCGGGCAATTAACACTGATAGGGCGCTAGTGCCAACTTAAAATTTTTTACAAATTGCTAAATAGCCTTATTTTTGGAAAATTAATATTTTGACACTCAAGAACCATTCCATTCAGTCAAAACATATTAATATAAGATTAAAACTATTAAATAATTCAAAACTCTTTAAAATTATGATTAAAACCTTTCGAAATTTTTTTTTTCAAAATGGAATACTATATCGAAGTGATTCTGAAGACTTTTCAATTTTCAGAGTTTTTGTGTTGAGATTGATCGAGAAGTTACCCTACACACCAAAGATAAAACTAATGCATTTGACATGATATATGACTTCGTTCTTCGAGCTTGATCTTTGTAGACTTCGATAGCTATTGTTTGATGTGTTGTTGATGATTAGTTCAAGCTCTTAGAAAAAAAATACAGGTGATGTTTTCTCTTATCGAGAACACTTCACATACTTACAGTTTAAAACAATAGATAGCCTCTGGAAATCTCAGCACAAAAGGGATAAAATAAGCGAAATAAAGAGGTTATCTTTAAGACAGTTTGCAATTTTGATTCGGTTCGAAGGTTGTTTGGACAAATGCAAGAATAACGACTTTCTTCGATTTAAACACTCTTTCGAAAGCTCAGTCTAACTTGCAAAAATCGTGCGTCTTCTATCTTTGAAAATCAGAGAATGAGGGTTTTTTAAAATTAGCAGTTGAAGGTTAAAGAGGAAGAGAGTACAAAATGATTTGATTTCAAAACGTTGTTTAATCTAAAGTTGTTTGGGGCGTGCGAGACAATGGGAGTCATCAAGGTGTTAGTAGAGAATATTTCAATTATTATAACTAGGCATAACTGTGTAAGGTATAGAAAAGTCGAGCAAGGTGAAGTGGCCACATTTTTCTCGCTAGAAATATCTGATTTTTGTCTCAAACGTGGATAGCGTGGTATTATTGGGTTGTGTACCATGTTCTCTATTGAAAGATAGCAGGTCGATATACACAAACTCGAGAGCTCGAGTTTTTCAGACTTTCCGATAGCGAGTTATCAAGGCCTATAGTGCGCTATTGCCCAGTTTACTAAAAATGGAAAGATCACGGCAACATCTTTATAGGGAGTTATCAAAGGGGATAGCGCGTTAGAGACAATTTTCAAGAAAAACAAAATGTCTTATTATACAACCCTATCAGCGGGTTATGAACACTGATAGGGCGCTAGTGCCAACTGGAAAATTTTTGCAAATTGCTAAATAGCCTTATTTTCGAAAAATTAATATTTTGACACTCAAGAACCATTCCATTCACTCAAAACATATTGATATAAGACTAAAAACTATTAAATATTTGAAAACTCATGAAAATTATGATTAAAATCATTCTGAAATTTTTTTTTTCAGAATGGAATACTATATTGAAGTGATTTTGAAGACTTTTCAATTTTCAGAGTTTTAGTGTTGAGATTGATCGAGAAGTTACCCAAGACACCAAAGATAAAACTAATGCATTTGACATGATATATGACTTCGTTCTTCGAGCTTGATCTTTGTAGACTTCGATAGCTATTGTTTGATGTGTTGTTGATGATTAGTTCAAGCTCATAGAAAAAAAATACAGGTGATGTTTTCTCTTACCGAGAACACTTCACATACTTACAGTTTAAAACAATAGATAGCCTCAGGAAATCTCAGCACAAAAGGGATAAAATGAAACGAAATAATGAGATTATCTTCAAGACAGTTTGCAATTTTGATTCAGTTCGAAGGTTGTTTGGACAAATGAAAGAATAACGACTTTCATCGATATAAACACTCTTTCGAAAGCTCAATCTAACCTACAAAAATCGTGCGTCTTCTATCTTTGAAAATCAGAGAATGAAGGTTTTATAAAATTAGCAGTTGCAGTTTAAAGAGGAAGAGAGTACAAAATGATTTGAATTCAAAACGTTGTTTAATCTAAAGTTGTTTGGGGCGTGCGAGACAATGGGAGTCATCAAGGTGTTAGTAGAGAATATTTCAATAATTATAACCAGGCATAACTGTGTAAGGTATAGAAAAGTCGAGCAAGGTGAAGTGGCCACATTTTTCTCGCTAGAAATATCTGATTTTTGTCTCAAACGTGGATAGCGTGGTATTATTGGGTTGTGTACCATGTTCTCTATTGAAAGATAGCAGGTCGATATACACAAACTCGAGAGCTCGAGTTTTTCAGACTTTCCGATAGCGAGTTATCAAGGCCTATAGTGCGCTATTGCCCAGTTTACTAAAAATGGAAAGATCACGGCAACATCTTTATAGCGAGTTATCAAAGGGGATAGCGCGTTATAGACTATTTTCAAGAAAAACAAATGTTTTATTATACAACCCTATCAGCGGGCTATTAACACTGATAGGGCGCTAGTGCCAACTTAAAATTTTTTACAAATTGCTAAATAGCCTTATTTTTGGAAAATTAATATTTTGACACTCAAGAACCATTCCATTCAGTCAAAACATATTAATATAAGATTAAAACTATTAAATAATTCAAAACTCTTTAAAATTATGATTAAAACCTTTCGAAATTTTTTTTTTCAAAATGGAATACTATATCGAAGTGATTCTGAAGACTTTTCAATTTTCAGAGTTTTTGTGTTGAGATTGATCGAGAAGTTACCCTACACACCAAAGATAAAACTAATGCATTTGACATGATATATGACTTCGTTCTTCGAGCTTGATCTTTGTAGACTTCGATAGCTATTGTTTGATGTGTTGTTGATGATTAGTTCAAGCTCTTAGAAAAAAAATACAGGTGATGTTTTCTCTTATCGAGAACACTTCACATACTTACAGTTTAAAACAATAGATAGCCTCTGGAAATCTCAGCACAAAAGGGATAAAATAACCGAAATAATGAGGTTATCTTCAAGACAGTTTGCAATTTTGATTCAGTTCGAAGGTTGTTTGGACAAATGCAAGAATAACGACTTTCTTCGATTTAAACACTCTTTCGAAAGCTCAGTCTAACTTGCAAAAATCGTGCGTCTTCTATCTTTGAAAATCAGAGAATGAGGGTTTTATAAAATTAGCAGTTGCAGGTTAAAGAGGAAGAGAGTACAAAATGATTTGAATTCAAAACGTTGTTTAATCTAAAGTTGTTTGGGGCGTGCGAGACAATGGGAGTCATCAAGGTGTTAGTAGAGAATATTTCAATTATTATAACTAGGCATAACTGTGTAAGGTATAGAAAAGTCGAGCAAGGTGAAGTGGCCACATTTTTCTCGCTAGAAATATCTGATTTTTGTCTCAAACGTGGATAGCGTGGTATTATTGGGTTGTGTACCATGTTCTCTATTGAAAGATAGCAGGTCGATATACACAAACTCGAGAGCTCGAGTTTTTCAGACTTTCCGATAGCGAGTTATCAAGGCCTATAGTGCGCTATTGCCCAGTTTACTAAAAATGGAAAGATCACGGCAACATCTTTATAGGGAGTTATCAAAGGGGATAGCGCGTTATAGACTATTTTCAAGAAAAACAAATGTTTTATTATACAACCCTATCAGCGGGCCATTAACACTGATAGGGCGCTAGTGCCAACTGAAAATTTTTTACAAATTGCTAAATAGCCTTATTTTTGGAAAATTAATATTTTGACACTCAAGAACCATTCCATTCAGTAAAAACATATTGATATAAGATTAAAACTATTAAATAATTCAAAACTCTTCAAAATTATGATTAAAACCTTTCGAATTTTTTTTTTCAAAATTGAATACTATATCGAAGTGATTCTGAAGACTTTTCAATTTTCAGAATTTTAGTGTTGAGATTGATCGAGAAGTTACCCTACACACCAAAGATAAAACTAATGCATTTGACATGATATATGACTTCGTTCTTCGAGCTTGATCTTTGTAGACTTCGATAGCTATTGTTTGATGTGTTGTTGATGATTAGTTCAAGCTCTTAGAAAAAAAATACAGGTGATGTTTTCTCTTATCGAGAACACTTCACATACTTACAGTTTAAAACAATAGATAGCCTCTGGAAATCTCAGCACAAAAGGGATAAAATAAGCGAAATAAAGAGGTTATCTTTAAGACAGTTTGCAATTTTGATTCGGTTCGAAGGTTGTTTGGACAAATGCAAGAATAACGACTTTCTTCGATTTAAACACTCTTTCGAAAGCTCAGTCTAACTTGCAAAAATCGTGCGTCTTCTATCTTTGAAAATCAGAGAATGAGGGTTTTTTAAAATTAGCAGTTGAAGGTTAAAGAGGAAGAGAGTACAAAATGATTTGATTTCAAAACGTTGTTTAATCTAAAGTTGTTTGGGGCGTGCGAGACAATGGGAGTCATCAAGGTGTTAGTAGAGAATATTTCAATTATTATAACTAGGCATAACTGTGTAAGGTATAGAAAAGTCGAGCAAGGTGAAGTGGCCACATTTTTCTCGCTAGAAATATCTGATTTTTGTCTCAAACGTGGATAGCGTGGTATTATTGGGTTGTGTACCATGTTCTCTATTGAAAGATAGCAGGTCGATATACACAAACTCGAGAGCTCGAGTTTTTCAGACTTTCCGATAGCGAGTTATCAAGGCCTATAGTGCGCTATTGCCCAGTTTACTAAAAATGGAAAGATCACGGCAACATCTTTATAGGGAGTTATCAAAGGGGATAGCGCGTTAGAGACAATTTTCAAGAAAAACAAAATGTCTTATTATACAACCCTATCAGCGGGTTATGAACACTGATAGGGCGCTAGTGCCAACTGGAAAATTTTTGCAAATTGCTAAATAGCCTTATTTTCGAAAAATTAATATTTTGACACTCAAGAACCATTCCATTCACTCAAAACATATTGATATAAGACTAAAAACTATTAAATATTTGAAAACTCATGAAAATTATGATTAAAATCATTCTGAAATTTTTTTTTTCAGAATGGAATACTATATTGAAGTGATTTTGAAGACTTTTCAATTTTCAGAGTTTTAGTGTTGAGATTGATCGAGAAGTTACCCAAGACACCAAAGATAAAACTAATGCATTTGACATGATATATGACTTCGTTCTTCGAGCTTGATCTTTGTAGACTTCGATAGCTATTGTTTGATGTGTTGTTGATGATTAGTTCAAGCTCATAGAAAAAAAATACAGGTGATGTTTTCTCTTACCGAGAACACTTCACATACTTACAGTTTAAAACAATAGATAGCCTCAGGAAATCTCAGCACAAAAGGGATAAAATGAAACGAAATAATGAGATTATCTTCAAGACAGTTTGCAATTTTGATTCAGTTCGAAGGTTGTTTGGACAAATGAAAGAATAACGACTTTCATCGATATAAACACTCTTTCGAAAGCTCAATCTAACCTACAAAAATCGTGCGTCTTCTATCTTTGAAAATCAGAGAATGAAGGTTTTATAAAATTAGCAGTTGCAGTTTAAAGAGGAAGAGAGTACAAAATGATTTGAATTCAAAACGTTGTTTAATCTAAAGTTGTTTGGGGCGTGCGAGACAATGGGAGTCATCAAGGTGTTAGTAGAGAATATTTCAATAATTATAACCAGGCATAACTGTGTAAGGTATAGAAAAGTCGAGCAAGGTGAAGTGGCCACATTTTTCTCGCTAGAAATATCTGATTTTTGTCTCAAACGTGGATAGCGTGGTATTATTGGGTTGTGTACCATGTTCTCTATTGAAAGATAGCAGGTCGATATACACAAACTCGAGAGCTCGAGTTTTTCAGACTTTCCGATAGCGAGTTATCAAGGCCTATAGTGCGCTATTGCCCAGTTTACTAAAAATGGAAAGATCACGGCAACATCTTTATAGCGAGTTATCAAAGGGGATAGCGCGTTATAGACTATTTTCAAGAAAAACAAATGTTTTATTATACAACCCTATCAGCGGGCTATTAACACTGATAGGGCGCTAGTGCCAACTTAAAATTTTTTACAAATTGCTAAATAGCCTTATTTTTGGAAAATTAATATTTTGACACTCAAGAACCATTCCATTCAGTCAAAACATATTAATATAAGATTAAAACTATTAAATAATTCAAAACTCTTTAAAATTATGATTAAAACCTTTCGAAATTTTTTTTTTCAAAATGGAATACTATATCGAAGTGATTCTGAAGACTTTTCAATTTTCAGAGTTTTTGTGTTGAGATTGATCGAGAAGTTACCCTACACACCAAAGATAAAACTAATGCATTTGACATGATATATGACTTCGTTCTTCGAGCTTGATCTTTGTAGACTTCGATAGCTATTGTTTGATGTGTTGTTGATGATTAGTTCAAGCTCTTAGAAAAAAAATACAGGTGATGTTTTCTCTTATCGAGAACACTTCACATACTTACAGTTTAAAACAATAGATAGCCTCTGGAAATCTCAGCACAAAAGGGATAAAATAACCGAAATAATGAGGTTATCTTCAAGACAGTTTGCAATTTTGATTCAGTTCGAAGGTTGTTTGGACAAATGCAAGAATAACGACTTTCTTCGATTTAAACACTCTTTCGAAAGCTCAGTCTAACTTGCAAAAATCGTGCGTCTTCTATCTTTGAAAATCAGAGAATGAGGGTTTTATAAAATTAGCAGTTGCAGGTTAAAGAGGAAGAGAGTACAAAATGATTTGAATTCAAAACGTTGTTTAATCTAAAGTTGTTTGGGGCGTGCGAGACAATGGGAGTCATCAAGGTGTTAGTAGAGAATATTTCAATTATTATAACTAGGCATAACTGTGTAAGGTATAGAAAAGTCGAGCAAGGTGAAGTGGCCACATTTTTCTCGCTAGAAATATCTGATTTTTGTCTCAAACGTGGATAGCGTGGTATTATTGGGTTGTGTACCATGTTCTCTATTGAAAGATAGCAGGTCGATATACACAAACTCGAGAGCTCGAGTTTTTCAGACTTTCCGATAGCGAGTTATCAAGGCCTATAGTGCGCTATTGCCCAGTTTACTAAAAATGGAAAGATCACGGCAACATCTTTATAGGGAGTTATCAAAGGGGATAACGCGTTATAGACTATTTTCAAGAAAAACAAATGTTTTATTATACAACCCTATCAGCGGGCCATTAACACTGATAGGGCGCTAGTGCCAACTGAAAATTTTTTACAAATTGCTAAATAGCCTTATTTTTGGAAAATTAATATTTTGACACTCAAGAACCATTCCATTCAGTAAAAACATATTGATATAAGATTAAAACTATTAAATAATTCAAAACTCTTCAAAATTATGATTAAAACCTTTCGAATTTTTTTTTTTCAAAATTGAATACTATATCGAAGTGATTCTGAAGACTTTTCAATTTTCAGAGTTTTAGTGTTGAGATTGATCGAGAAGTTACCCTACACACCAAAGATAAAACTAATGCATTTGACATGATATATGACTTCGTTCTTCGAGCTTGATCTTTGTAGACTTCGATAGCTATTGTTTGATGTGTTGTTGATGATTAGTTCAAGCTCTTAGAAAAAAAATACAGGTGATGTTTTCTCTTATCGAGAACACTTCACATACTTACAGTTTAAAACAATAGATAGCCTCTGGAAATCTCAGCACAAAAGGGATAAAATAAGCGAAATAAAGAGGTTATCTTTAAGACAGTTTGCAATTTTGATTCGGTTCGAAGGTTGTTTGGACAAATGCAAGAATAACGACTTTCTTCGATTTAAACACTCTTTCGAAAGCTCAGTCTAACTTGCAAAAATCGTGCGTCTTCTATCTTTGAAAATCAGAGAATGAGGGTTTTTTAAAATTAGCAGTTGAAGGTTAAAGAGGAAGAGAGTACAAAATGATTTGATTTCAAAACGTTGTTTAATCTAAAGTTGTTTGGGGCGTGCGAGACAATGTGAGTCAACAAGGTGTTAGTAGAGAATATTTCAATTATTATAACCAGGCATAACAGTGTAAGGTATAGAAAAGTCGAGCAAGCTGAAGTGGCCACATTTTTCTCGCTTGAAATATCTGATTTTTGTCTCAAACGTGGATAGCGTGGTATTATTGGGTTGTGTATCATGTTCACTATTGAAAGATAGCAGGTCGATATACACAAACTCGAGTGCTCGAGTTTTTCAGACTTTCCGATAGCGAGTTATCAAGGCCTATAGTGCGCTATTGCCCAGTTTACTAAAAATGGAAAGATCACGGCAACATTTTTATAGCGAGTTATCAAAGGGGATAGCGCGTTATAGACAATTTTCAAGAAAAACAAATGTTTTATTATACAACCCTATCAGCGGGCTATCAACACTGATAGGGCGCTAGTGCCAACTGAAAAGTTTTTACAAATTGCTAAATAGCCTTATTTTTGGAAAATTAATATTTTGACGCTCAAGAACCATTCCATTCACTCAAAACATATTGATATAAGATTAAAACTATTAAATAATTCAAAACTCTTTAAAATTATGATTAAAACCTTTCGGAAATTTTTTTTTCAAAATGGAATACTATATCGAAGTGATTCTTAAGACTTTTCAATTTTCAGAGTTTTAGTGTTGAGATTGATCGAGAAGTTACCCTACACACCAAAGATAAAACTAATGCATTTGACATTATATATGACTTCGTTCTTCGAGCTTGATCTTTGTAGACTTCGATAGCTATTGTTTGATGTGTTGTTGATGATTAGTTCAAGCTCTTAGAAAAAAAATACCGGTGATGTTTTCTCTTACCGAGAACACTTCACATACTTACAGTTTAAAACAATAGATAGCCTCTGGAAATCTCACCACAAAAGGGATAAAATGAAGCGAAATAATGAGGTTATCTTCAAGACAGTTTGCAATTTTGATTCAGTTCGAAGGTTGTTTGGACAAATGCAAGAATAACGACTTTCTTCGATTTAAACACTCTTTTTAAAGCTCAGTCTAACTTGCAAAAATCGTGCGTCATCTATCTTTGAAAATCAGAGAATGGGGGTTTTATAAAATTAGCAGTTGCAGGTTAAAGAGGAAGAGAGTACAAAATGATTTGAATTCAAAACGTTGTTTAATATAAAGTTGTTCTGGGCGTGCGAGACAATGGGAATCATCAAGGTGTTAGTAGAGAATATTTCAATTATTATAACCAGGCATAACTGTGTAAGGTATAGAAAAGTCGAGCAAGCTGAAGTGGCCACATTTTTCTCGCTAGAAATATATTATTTTTGTCTCAAACGTGGATAGCGTGGTATTATTAGGTTGTGTATCTTGTTCTCTATTGAAAGATAGCAGGCCGATATACACAAACCCGAGACCTCGTGTTTTTCAGACTTTCAGATAGCGAGTTATCAAGGCCTATAGCGCACAATTGCCCACTTTACTACAAAGGGAAAGATCACGGCAACATCTTTATAGCGAGTTATCAAAGGGGATAGCGCGTCAGAGACAATTTTCAAGAAAAACAAATGTCTTATTATACAACCCTATTAGCGGGTTATGAACACTGATAGGGCGCTAGTGCCAACTGGAAAATTTTTGCAAATTGCTTAATAGAATTATTTTCGGAAAATTAATATTTTGACACTCAAGAACCATTCCATTCACTCAAAACATATTGATATAAGACTAAAAACTATTAAATATTTCAAAACTCATGAAAATTATGATTAAAACCATTCTGAAATTTTTTTTTTCAGAATGGAATACTATATTGAAGTGATTTTGAAGACTTTTCAATTTTCAGAGTTTTAGTGTTGAGATTGATCGAGAAGTTACCCTAGACACCAAAGATAAAACTAATGCATTTGACATGATATATGACTTCGTTCTTCGAGCTTGATCTTTGTAGACTTCGATAGCTATTGTTTGATGTGTTGTTGATGATTAGTTCAAGCTCATAAAAAAAAATACAGGTGATGTTTTCTCTTACCGAGAACACTTCACATACTTACAGTTTAAAACAATAGATAGCCTCAGGAAATCTCAGCACAAAAGGGATAAAATGAAGCGAAATAATGAGATTATCTTCAAGACAGTTTGCAATTTTGATTCAGTTCGAAGGTTGTTTGGACAAATGAAAGAATAACGACTTTCATCGATATAAACACTCTTTCGTAAGCTCAATGTAACCTGCAAAAATCGTGCGGCTTCTATCTTCGAAAATCAGAGAATGAAGGTTTTATAAAATTAGCAGTTGCAGTTTAAAGAGGAAGAGAGTACAAAATGATTTGAATTCAAAACGTTGTTTAATCTAAAGTTGTTTGGGGCGTGCGAGACAATGGGAGTCATCAAGGTGTTAGTAGAGAATATTTCAATTATTATAACCAGGCATAACTGTGTAAGGTATAGAAAAGTCGAGCAAGGTGAAGTGGCCACATTTTTCTCGCTAGAAATATCTGATTTTTGTCTCAAACGTGGATAGCGTGGTATTATTGGGTTGTGTACCATGTTCTCTATTGAAAGATAGCAGGTCGATATACACAAACTCGAGAGCTCGAGTTTTTCAGACTTTCCGATAGCGAGTTATCAAGGCCTATAGTGCGCTATTGCCCAGTTTACTAAAAATGGAAAGATCACGGCAACATCTTTATAGCGAGTTATCAAAGGGGATAGCGCGTTATAGACTATTTTCAAGAAAAACAAATGTTTTATTATACAACCCTATCAGCGGGCTATTAACACTGATAGGGCGCTAGTGCCAACTTAAAATTTTTTACAAATTGCTAAATAGCCTTATTTTTGGAAAATTAATATTTTGACACTCAAGAACCATTCCATTCAGTCAAAACATATTGATATAAGATTAAAACTATTAAATAATTCAAAACTCTTTAAAATTATGATTAAAACCTTTCGAAATTTTTTTTTTCAAAATGGAATACTATATCGAAGTGATTCTGAAGACTTTTCAATTTTCAGAGTTTTAGTGTTGAGATTGATCGAGAAGTTACCCTACACACCAAAGATAAAACTAATGCATTTGACATGATATATGACTTCGTTCTTCGAGCTTGATCTTTGTAGACTTCGATAGCTATTGTTTGATGTGTTGTTGATGATTAGTTCAAAGTCTTAGAAAAAAAATACAGGTGATGTTTTCTCTTATCGAGAACACTTCACATACTTACAGTTTAAAACGATAGATAGCCTCTGGAAATCTCAGCACAAAAGGAATAAAATAAGCGAAATAAAGAGGCTATCTTTAAGACAGTTTGCAATTTTGATTCAGTTCGAAGGTTGTTTGGACAAATGCAAGAATAACGACTTTCTTCGATTTAAACACTCTTTCGAAAGCTCAGTCTAACTTGCAAAAATCGTGCGTCTTCTATCTTTGAAAATCAGAGAATGAGGGTTTTATAAAATTAGCAGTTGAAGGTTAAAGAGGAAGAGAGTACAAAATGATTTGAATTCAAAACGTTGTTTAATCTAAAGTTGTTTGGGGCGTGCGAGACAATGTGAGTCAACAAGGTGTTAGTAGAGAATATTTCAATTATTATAACCAGGCATAACTGTGTAAGGTATAGAAAAGTCGAGCAAGCTGAAGTGGCCACATTTTTCTCGCTAGAAATATCTGATTTTTGTCTCAAACGTGGATAGCGTGGTATTATTGGGTTGTGTATCATGTTCACTATTGAAAGATAGCAGGTCGATATACACAAACTCGAGTGCTCGAGTTTTTCAGACTTTCCGATAGCGAGTTATCAAGGCCTATAGTGCGCTATTGCCCAGTTTACTAAAAATGGAAAGATCACGGCAACATCTTTATAGCGAGTTATCAAAGGGGATAGCGCGTTATAGACAATTTTCAAGAAAAACAAATGTTTTATTATACAACCCTATCAGCGGGCTATCAACACTGATAGGGCGCTAGTGCCAACTGAAAAGTTTTTACAAATTGCTAAATAGCCTTATTTTTGGAAAATTAATATTTTGACGCTCAAGAACCATTCCATTCACTCAAAACATATTGATATAAGATTAAAACTATTAAATAATTGAAAACTCTTTAAAATTATGATTAAAACCTTTCGGAAATTTTTTTTTCAAAATGGAATACTATATCGAAGGGATTCTTAAGACTTTTCAATTTTCAGAGTTTTAGTGTTGAGATTGATCGAGAAGTTACCCTACACACCAAAGATAAAACTAATGCATTTGACATTATATATGACTTCGTTCTTCGAGCTTGATCTTTGTAGACTTCGATAGCTATTGTTTGATGTGTTGTTGATGATTAGTTCAAGCTCTTAGAAAAAAAATACAGGTGATGTTTTCTCTTACCGAGAACACTTCACATACTTACAGTTTAAAACAATAGATAGCCTCTGGAAATCTCACCACAAAAGGGATAAAATGAAGCGAAATAATGAGGTTATCTTCAAGACAGTTTGCAATTTTGATTCAGTTCGGAGGTTGTTTGGACAAATGCAAGAATAACGACTTTCTTCGATTTAAACACTCTTTTTAAAGCTCAGTCTAACTTGCAAAAATCGAGCGTCATCTATCTTTGAAAATCAAAGAATGGGGGTTTTATAAAATTAGCAGTTGCAGGTTAAAGAGGAAGAGAGTACAAAATGATTTGAATTCAAAACGTTGTTTAATATAAAGTTGTTCTGGGCGTGCGAGACAATGGGAATCATCAAGGAGTTAGTAGAGAATATTTCAATTATTATAACCAAGCATAACTGTGTAAGGTATAGAAAAGTCGAGCAAGCTAAAGTGGCCACATTTTTCTCGCTAGAAATATATGATTTTTGTCTCAAACGTGGATAGCGTGGTATTATTAGGTTGTGTATCATGTTCTCTATTGAAAGATAGCAGGCCGATATACACAAACCCGAGAGCTCGTGTTTTTCAGACTTTCAGATAGCGAGTTATCAAGGCCTATAGCGCGCAATTGCCCACTTTACTATAAATGGAAAGATCACGGCAACATCTTTATAGCGAGTTATCAAAGGGGATAGCGCGGCAGAGACAATTTTCAAGAAAAACAAATGTCTTATTATACAACCCTATCAGCGGGTTATGAACACTGATAGGGCGCTAGTGCCAACTGGAAAATTTTTGCAAATTGCTAAATAGAATTATTTTCGGAAAATTAATATTTTGACACTCAAGAACCATTCCATTCACTCAAAACATATTGATATAAGACTAAAAACTATTAAATATTTCAAAACTCATGAAAATTATGATTAAAACCATTCTGAATTTTTTTTTTCAGAATGGAATACTATATTGAAGTGATTTTGAAGACTTTTCAATTTTCAGAGTTTTAGTGTTGAGATTGATCGAGAAGTTATCCTAGACACCAAAGATAAAACTAATGCATTTGACATGATATATGACTTCGTTCTTCGAGCTTGATCTTTGTAGACTTCGATAGCTATTGTTTGATGTGTTGTTGATGATTAGTTCAAGCTCATAAAAAAAAATACAGGTGATGTTTTCTCTTACCGAGAACACTTCACATACTTACAGTTCAAAACAATAGATAGCCTCAGGAAATCTCAGCACAAAAGGGATAAAATGAAGCGAAATAATGAGATTATCTTCAAGACAGTTTGCAATTTTGATTCAGTTCGAAGGTTGTTTGGACAAATGAAAGAATAACGACTTTCATCGATATAAACACTCTTTCGTAAGCTCAATCTAACCTGTAAAAATCGTGCGGCTTCTATCTTTGAAAATCAGAGAATGAAGGTTTTATAAAATTAGCAGTTGCAGGTTAAAGAGGAAGAGAGTACAAAATGATTTGAATTCAAAACGTTGTTTAATCTAAAGTTGTTTGGGGCGTGCGAGACAATGGGAGTCATCAAGGTGTTAGTAGAGAATATTTCAATTATTATAACCAGGCATAACTGTGTAAGGTATAGAAAAGTCGAGCAAGGTGAAGTGGCCACATTTTTCTCGCTAGAAATATCTGATTTTTGTCTCAAACGTGGATAGCGTGGTATTATTGGGTTGTGTACCATGTTCTCTATTGAAAGATAGCAGGTCGATATACACAAACTCGAGAGCTCGAGTTTTTCAGACTTTCCGATAGCGAGTTATCAAGGCCTATAGTGCGCTATTGCCCAGTTTACTAAAAATGGAAAGATCACGGCAACATCTTTATAGCGAGTTATCAAAGGGGATAGCGCGTTATAGACTATTTCCAAGAAAAACAAATGTTTTATTATACAACCCTATCAGCGGGCTATTAACACTGATAGGGCGCTAGTGCCAACTTAAAATTTTTTACAAATTGCTAAATAGCCTTATTTTTGGAAAATTAATATTTTGACACTCAAGAACCATTCCATTCAGTCAAAACATATTGATATAAGATTAAAACTATTAAATAATTCAAAACTCTTTAAAATTATGATTAAAACCTTTCGAATTTTTTTTTTTCAAAATGGAATACTATATCGAAGTGATTCTGAAGACTTTTCAATTTTCAGAGTTTTAGTGTTGAGATTGATCGAGAAGTTACCCTACACACCAAAGATAAAACTAATGCATTTGACATGATATATGACTTCGTTCTTCGAGCTTGATCTTTGTAGACTTCGATAGCTATTGTTTGATGTGTTGTTGATGATTAGTTCAAGCTCTTAGAAAAAAAATACAGGTGATGTTTTCTCTTATCGAGAACACTTCACGTACTTACAGTTTAAAACGATAGATAGCCTCTGGAAATCTCAGCACAAAAGGAATAAAATAAGCGAAATAAAGAGGTTATCTTTAAGACAGTTTGCAATTTTGATTCAGTTCGAAGGTTGTTTGGACAAATGCAAGAATAACGACTTTCTTCGATTTAAACACTCTTTCGAAAGCTCAGTCTAACTTGCAAAAATCGTGCGTCTTCTATCTTTGAAAATCAGAGAATGAGGGTTTTATAAAATTAGCAGTTGAAGGTTAAAGAGGAAGAGAGTACAAAATGATTTGAATTCAAAACGTTGTTTAATCTAAAGTTGTTTGGGGCGTGCGAGACAATGTGAGTCAACAAGGTGTTAGTAGAGAATATTTCAATTATTATAACCAGGCATAACTGTGTAAGGTATAGAAAAGTCGAGCAAGCTGAAGTGGCCACATTTTTCTCGCTAGAAATATCTGATTTTTGTCTCAAACGTGGATAGCGTGGTATTATTGGGTTATGTATCATGTTCACTATTGAAAGATAGCAGGTCGATATACACAAACTCGAGTGCTCGAGTTTTTCAGACTTTCCGATAGCGAGTTATCAAGGCCTATAGTGCGCTATTGCCCAGTTTACTAAAAATGGAAAGATCACGGCAACATCTTTATAGCGAGTTATCAAAGGGGATAGCGCGTTATAGACAATTTTAAAGAAAAACAAATGTTTTATTATACAACCCTATCAGCGGGCTATCAACACTGATAAGGCGCTAGTGCCAACTGAAAAGTTTTTACAAATTGCTAAATAGCCTTATTTTTGGAAAATTAATATTTTGACGCTCAAGAACCATTCCATTCACTCAAAACATATTGATATAAGATTAAAACTATTAAATAATTCAAAACTCTTTAAAATTATGATTAAAACCTTTCGGAAATTTTTTTTTCAAAATGGAATACTATATCGAAGTGATTCTTAAGACTTTTCAATTTTCAGAGTTTTAGTGTTGAGATTGATCGAGAAGTTACCCTACACACCAAAGATAAAACTAATGCATTTGACATTATATATGACTTCGTTCTTCGAGCTTGATCTTTGTAGACTTCGATAGCTATTGTTTGATGTGTTGTTGATGATTAGTTCAAGCTCTTAGAAAAAAAATACCGGTGATGTTTTCTCTTACCGAGAACACTTCACATACTTACAGTTTAAAACAATAGATAGCCTCTGGAAATCTCACCACAAAAGGGATAAAATGAAGCGAAATAATGAGGTTATCTTCAAGACAGTTTGCAATTTTGATTCAGTTCGAAGGTTGTTTGGACAAATGCAAGAATAACGACTTTCTTTGATTGAAACACTCTTTTTAAAGCTCAGTCTAACTTGCAAAAATAGTGCGTCATCTATCTTTGAAAATCAGAGAATGGGGGTTTTATAAAATTAGCAGTTGCAGGTTAAAGAGGAAGAGAGTACAAAATGATTTGAATTCAAAACGTTGTTTAATATAAAGATGTTCTGGGCGTGCGAGACAATGGGAATCATCAAGGTGTTAGTAGAAAATATTTCAATTATTATAACCAGGCATAACTGTGTAAGGTATAGAAAAGTCGAGCAAGCTGAAGTGGCCACATTTTTCTCGCTAGAAATATATGATTTTTGTCTCAAACGTGGATAGCGTGGTATTATTAGGTTGTGTATCATGTTCTCTATTGAAAGATAGCAGGCCGATATACACAAACCCGAGAGCTCGTGTTTTTCAGACTTTTAGATAGCGAGTTATCAAGGCCTATAGCGCGCAATTGCCCACTTTACTAAAAATGGAAAGATCACGGCAACATCTTTATAGCGAGTTATCAAAGGGGATAGCGCGTTAGAGACAATTTTCAAGAAAAACAAATGTCTTATTATACAACCCTATCAGCGGGTTATGAACACTGATAGGGCGCTAGTGCCAACTGGAAAATTTTTGCAAATTGCTAAATAGAATTATTTTCGGAAAATTAATATTTTGACACTCAAGAACCATTCCATTCACTCAAAACATATTGATATAAGACTAAAAACTATTAAATATTTCAAAACTCATGAAAATTATGATTAAAACCATTCTGAAATTTTTTTTTTCAGAATGGAATACTATATTGAAGTGATTTTGAAGACTTTTCAATTTTCAGAGTTTTAGTGTTGAGATTGATCGAGAAGTTACCCTAGACACCAAAGATAAAACTAATGCATTTGACATGATATATGACTTCGTTCTTCGTGCTTGATCTTTGTAGACTTCGATAGGTATTGTTTGATGTGTTGTTGATGATTAGTTCAAGCTCATAGAAAAAAAATACAGGTGATGTTTTCTCTTACCGAGAACACTTCACATACTTACAGTTTAAAACAATAGATAGCCTCAGGAAATCTCAGCACAAAAGGGATAAAATGAAGCGAAATAATGAGATTATCTTCAAGACAGTTTGCAATTTTGATTCAGTTCGAAGGTTGTTTGGACAAATGAAAGAATAACGACTTTCATCGATATAAACACTCTTTCGTAAGCTCAATCTAACCTGCAAAAATCGTGCGGCTTCTATCTTTGAAAATCAGAGAATGAAGGTTTTATAAAATTAGCAGTTGCAGTTTAAAGAGGAAGAGAGTACAAAATGATTTGAATTCAAAACGTTGTTTAATCTAAAGTTGTTTGGGGCGTGCGAGACAATGGGAGTCATCAAGGTGTTAGTAGAGAATATTTCAATTATTATAACCAGGCATAACTGTGTAAGGTATAGAAAAGTCGAGCAAGGTGAAGTGGCCACATTTTTCTCGCTAGAAATATCTGATTTTTGTCTCAAACGTGGATAGCGTGGTATTATTGGGTTGTGTACCATGTTCTCTATTGAAAGATAGCAGGTCGATATACACAAACTCGAGAGCTCGAGTTTTTCAGACTTTCCGATAGCGAGTTATCAAGGCCTATAGTGCGCTATTGCCCAGTTTACTAAAAATGGAAAGATCACGGCAACATCTTTATAGCGAGTTATCAAAGGGGATAGCGCGTTATAGACTATTTTCAAGAAAAACAAATGTTTTATTATACAACCCTATCAGCGGGCTATTAACACTGATAGGGCGCTAGTGCCAACTTAAAATTTTTTACAAATTGCTAAATAGCCTTATTTTTGGAAAATTAATATTTTGACACTCAAGAACCATTCCATTCAGTCAAAACATATTGATATAAGATTAAAACTATTAAATAATTCAAAACTCTTTAAAATTATGATTAAAACCTTTCGAAATTTTTTTTTTCAAAATGGAATACTATATCGAAGTGATTCTGAAGACTTTTCAATTTTCAGAGTTTTAGTGTTGAGATTGATCGAGAAGTTACCCTACACACCAAAGATAAAACTAATGCATTTGACATGATATATGACTTCGTTCTTCGAGCTTGATCTTTGTAGACTTCGATAGCTATTGTTTGATGTGTTGTTGATGATTAGTTCAAAGTCTTAGAAAAAAAATACAGGTGATGTTTTCTCTTATCGAGAACACTTCACATACTTACAGTTTAAAACGATAGATAGCCTCTGGAAATCTCAGCACAAAAGGAATAAAATAAGCGAAATAAAGAGGCTATCTTTAAGACAGTTTGCAATTTTGATTCAGTTCGAAGGTTGTTTGGACAAATGCAAGAATAACGACTTTCTTCGATTTAAACACTCTTTCGAAAGCTCAGTCTAACTTGCAAAAATCGTGCGTCTTCTATCTTTGAAAATCAGAGAATGAGGGTTTTATAAAATTAGCAGTTGAAGGTTAAAGAGGAAGAGAGTACAAAATGATTTGAATTCAAAACGTTGTTTAATCTAAAGTTGTTTGGGGCGTGCGAGACAATGTGAGTCAACAAGGTGTTAGTAGAGAATATTTCAATTATTATAACCAGGCATAACTGTGTAAGGTATAGAAAAGTCGAGCAAGCTGAAGTGGCCACATTTTTCTCGCTAGAAATATCTGATTTTTGTCTCAAACGTGGATAGCGTGGTATTATTGGGTTGTGTATCATGTTCACTATTGAAAGATAGCAGGTCGATATACACAAACTCGAGTGCTCGAGTTTTTCAGACTTTCCGATAGCGAGTTATCAAGGCCTATAGTGCGCTATTGCCCAGTTTACTAAAAATGGAAAGATCACGGCAACATCTTTATAGCGAGTTATCAAAGGGGATAGCGCGTTATAGACAATTTTCAAGAAAAACAAATGTTTTATTATACAACCCTATCAGCGGGCTATCAACACTGATAGGGCGCTAGTGCCAACTGAAAAGTTTTTACAAATTGCTAAATAGCCTTATTTTTGGAAAATTAATATTTTGACGCTCAAGAACCATTCCATTCACTCAAAACATATTGATATAAGATTAAAACTATTAAATAATTCAAAACTCTTTAAAATTATGATTAAAACCTTTCGGAAATTTTTTTTTCAAAATGGAATACTATATCGAAGGGATTCTTAAGACTTTTCAATTTTCAGAGTTTTAGTGTTGAGATTGATCGAGAAGTTACCCTACACACCAAAGATAAAACTAATGCATTTGACATTATATATGACTTCGTTCTTCGAGCTTGATCTTTGTAGACTTCGATAGCTATTGTTTGATGTGTTGTTGATGATTAGTTCAAGCTCTTAGAAAAAAAATACAGGTGATGTTTTCTCTTACCGAGAACACTTCACATACTTACAGTTTAAAACAATAGATAGCCTCTGGAAATCTCACCACAAAAGGGATAAAATGAAGCGAAATAATGAGGTTATCTTCAAGACAGTTTGCAATTTTGATTCAGTTCGGAGGTTGTTTGGACAAATGCAAGAATAACGACTTTCTTCGATTTAAACACTCTTTTTAAAGCTCAGTCTAACTTGCAAAAATCGAGCGTCATCTATCTTTGAAAATCAAAGAATGGGGGTTTTATAAAATTAGCAGTTGCAGGTTAAAGAGGAAGAGAGTACAAAATGATTTGAATTCAAAACGTTGTTTAATATAAAGTTGTTCTGGGCGTGCGAGACAATGGGAATCATCAAGGAGTTAGTAGAGAATATTTCAATTATTATAACCAAGCATAACTGTGTAAGGTATAGAAAAGTCGAGCAAGCTAAAGTGGCCACATTTTTCTCGCTAGAAATATATGATTTTTGTCTCAAACGTGGATAGCGTGGTATTATTAGGTTGTGTATCATGTTCTCTATTGAAAGATAGCAGGCCGATATACACAAACCCGAGAGCTCGTGTTTTTCAGACTTTCAGATAGCGAGTTAGCAAGGCCTATAGCGCGCAATTGCCCACTTTACTAAAAATGGAAAGATCACGGCAACATCTTTATAGCGAGTTATCAAAGGGGATAGCGCGGCAGAGACAATTTTCAAGAAAAACAAATGTCTTATTATACAACCCTATCAGCGGGTTATGAACACTGATAGGGCGCTAGTGCCAACTGGAAAATTTTTGCAAATTGCTAAATAGAATTATTTTCGGAAAATTAATATTTTGACACTCAAGAACCATTCCATTCACTCAAAACATATTGATATAAGACTAAAAACTATTAAATATTTCAAAACTCATGAAAATTATGATTAAAACCATTCTGAATTTTTTTTTTTCAGAATGGAATACTATATTGAAGTGATTTTGAAGACTTTTCAATTTTCAGAGTTTTAGTGTTGAGATTGATCGAGAAGTTATCCTAGACACCAAAGATAAAACTAATGCATTTGACATGATATATGACTTCGTTCTTCGAGCTTGATCTTTGTAGACTTCGATAGCTATTGTTTGATGCGTTGTTGATGATTAGTTCAAGCTCATAAAAAAAAATACAGGTGATGTTTTCTCTTACCGAGAACACTTCACATACTTACAGTTCAAAACAATAGATAGCCTCAGGAAATCTCAGCACAAAAGGGATAAAATGAAGCGAAATAATGAGATTATCTTCAAGACAGTTTGCAATTTTGATTCAGTTCGAAGGTTGTTTGGACAAATGAAAGAATAACGACTCTCATCGATATAAACACTCTTTCGTAAGCTCAATCTAACCTGTAAAAATCGTGCGGCTTCTATCTTTGAAAATCAGAGAATGAAGGTTTTATAAAATTAGCAGTTGCAGGTTAAAGAGGAAGAGAGTACAAAATGATTTGAATTCAAAACGTTGTTTAATCTAAAGTTGTTTGGGGCGTGCGAGACAATGGGAGTCATCAAGGTGTTAGTAGAGAATATTTCAATTATTATAACCAGGCATAACTGTGTAAGGTATAGAAAAGTCGAGCAAGGTGAAGTGGCCACATTTTTCTCGCTAGAAATATCTGATTTTTGTCTCAAACGTGGATAGCGTGGTATTATTGGGTTGTGTACCATGTCCTCTATTGAAAGATAGCAGGTCGATATACACAAACTCGAGAGCTCGAGTTTTTCAGACTTTCCGATAGCGAGTTATCAAGGCCTATAGTGCGCTATTGCCCAGTTTACTAAAAATGGAAAGATCACGGCAACATCTTTATAGCGAGTTATCAAAGGGGATAGCGCGTTATAGACTATTTCCAAGAAAAACAAATGTTTTATTATACAACCCTATCAGCGGGCTATTAACACTGATAGGGCGCTAGTGCCAACTTAAAATTTTTTACAAATTGCTAAATAGCCTTATTTTTGGAAAATTAATATTTTGACACTCAAGAACCATTCCATTCAGTCAAAACATATTGATATAAGATTAAAACTATTAAATAATTCAAAACTCTTTAAAATTATGATTAAAACCTTTCGAAATTTTTTTTTTCAAAATGGAATACTATATCGAAGTGATTCTGAAGACTTTTCAATTTTCAGAGTTTTAGTGTTGAGATTGATCGACAAGTTACCCTACACACCAAAGATAAAACTAATGCATTTGACATGATATATGACTTCGTTCTTCGAGCTTGATCTTTGTAGACTTCGATAGCTATTGTTTGATGTGTTGTTGATGATTAGTTCAAGCTCTTAGAAAAAAAATACAGGTGATGTTTTCTCTTATCGAGAACACTTCACATACTTACAGTTTAAAACGATAGATAGCCTCTGGAAATATCAGCACAAAAGGAATAAAATAAGCGAAATAAAGAGGTTATCTTTAAGACAGTTTGCAATTTTGATTCAGCTCGAAGGTTGTTTGGACAAATGCAAGAATAACGACTTTCTTCGATTTAAACACTCTTTCGAAAGCTCAGTCTAACTTGCAAAAATCGTGCGTCTTCTATCTTTGAAAATCAGAGAATGAGGGTTTTATAAAATTAGCAGTTGAAGGTTAAAGAGGAAGAGAGTACAAAATGATTTGAATTCAAAACGTTGTTTAATCTAAAGTTGTTTGGGGCGTGCGAGACAATGTGAGTCAACAAGGTGTTAGTAGAGAATATTTCAATTATTATAACCAGGCATAACTGTGTAAGGTATAGAAAAGTCGAGCAAGCTGAAGTGGCCACATTTTTCTCGCTAGAAATATCTGATTTTTGTCTCAAACGTGGATAGCGTGGTATTATTGGGTTGTGTATCATGTTCACTATTGAAAGATAGCAGGTCGATATACACAAACTCGAGTGCTCGAGTTTTTCAGACTTTCCGATAGCGAGTTATCAAGGCCTATAGTGCGCTATTGCCCAGTTTACTAAAAATGGAAAGATCACGGCAACATCTTTATAGCGAGTTATCAAAGGGGATAACGCGTTATAGACAATTTTAAAGAAAAACAAATGTTTTATTATACAACCCTATCAGCGGGCTATCAACACTGATAGGGCGCTAGTGCCAACTGAAAAGTTTTTACAAATTGCTAAATACCCTTATTTTTGGAAAATTAATATTTTGACGCTCAAGAACCATTCCATTCACTCAAAACATATTGATATAAGATTAAAACTATTAAATAATTCAAAACTCTTTAAAATTATGATTAAAACCTTTCGGAAATTTTTTTTTCAAAATGGAATACTATATCGAAGTGATTCTTAAGACTTTTCAATTTTCAGAGTTTTAGTGTTGAGATTGATCGAGAAGTTACCCTACACACCAAAGATAAAACTAATGCATTTGACATTATATATGACTTCGTTCTTCGAGCTTGATCTTTGTAGACTTCGATAGCTATTGTTTGATGTGTTGTTGATGATTAGTTCAAGCTCTTAGAAAAAAAATACCGGTGATGTTTTCTCTTACCGAGAACACTTCACATACTTACAGTTTAAAACAATAGATAGCCTCTGGAAATCTCACCACAAAAGGGATAAAATGAAGCGAAATAATGAGGTTATCTTCAAGACAGTTTGCAATTTTGATTCAGTTCGAAGGTTGTTTGGACAAATGCAAGAATAACGACTTTCTTTGATTTAAACACTCTTTTTAAAGCTCAGTCTAACTTGCAAAAATAGTGCGTCATCTATCTTTGAAAATCAGAGAATGGGGGTTTTATAAAATTAGCAGTTGCAGGTTAAAGAGGAAGAGAGTACAAAATGATTTGAATTCAAAACGTTGTTTAATATAAAGTTGTTCTGGGCGTGCGAGACAATGGGAATCATCAAGGTGTTAGTAGAGAATATTTCAATTATTATAACCAGGCATAACTGTGTAAGGTATAGAAAAGTCGAGCAAGCTGAAGTGGCCACATTTTTCTCGCTAGAAATATATGATTTTTGTCTCAAACGTGGATAGCGTGGTATTATTAGGTTGTGTATCATGTTCTCTATTGAAAGATAGCAGGCCGATATACACAAACCCGAGAGCTCGTGTTTTTCAGACTTTCAGATAGCGAGTTATCAAGGCCTATAGCGCGCAATTGCCCACTTTACTAAAAATGGAAAGATCACGGCAACATCTTTATAGCGAGTTATCAAAGGGGATAGCGCGTCAGAGACAATTTTCAAGAAAAACAAATGTCTTATTATACAACCCTATCAGCGGGTTATGAACACTGATAGGGCGCTAGTGCCAACTGAAAAATTTTTGCAAATTGCTAAATAGAATTATTTTCGAAAAATTAATATTTTGACACTCAAGAACCATTCCATTCACTCAAAACATATTGATATAAGACTAAAAACTATTAAATATTTCAAAACTCATGAAAATTATGATTAAAACCATTCTGAATTTTTTTTTTTCAGAATGGAATACTATATTGAAGTGATTTTGAAGACTTTTCAATTTTCAGAGTTTTAGTGTTGAGATTGATCGAGAAGTTACCCTAGACACCAAAGATAAAACTAATGCATTTGACATGATATATGACTTCGTTCTTCGAGCTTGATCTTTGTAGACTTCGGTAGCTATTGTTTGATGTGTTGTTGATGATTAGTTCAAGCTCATAGAAAAAAATACAGGTGATGTTTTCTCTTACCGAGAACACTTCACATACTTACAGTTTAAAACAATAGATAGCCTCAGGAAATCTCAGCACAAAAGGGATTAAATGAAGCGAAATAATGAGATTATCTTCAAGACAGTTTGCAATTTTGATTCAGTTCGAAGGTTGTTTGGACAAATGAAAGAATAACGACTTTCATCGATATAAACACTCTTTCGTAAGCTCAATCTAACCTGCAAAAATCGTGCGGCTTCTATCTTTGAAAATCAGAGAATGAAGGTTTTATAAAATTAGCAGTTGCAGGTTAAAGAGGAAGAGAGTACAAAATGATTTGAATTCAAAACGTTGTGTAATCTAAAGTTGTTTGGGGCGTGCGAGATAATGGGAGTCAACAAGGTGTTAGTAGAGAATATTTCAATTATTATAACCAGGCATAACTGTGTAAGGTATAGAAAAGTCGAGCAAGCTGAAGTGGCCACATTTTTCTCGCTAGAAATATCTGATTTTTGTCTCAAACGTGGATAGCGTGGTATTATTGGGTTGTCTATCATGTTCTCTATTGAAAGATAGCAGGTCGATATACACAAACTCGAGAGCTCGAGTTTTTCAGACTTTTCGATAGCGAGTTATCAAGGCCTATAGTGCGCTATTGCCCAGTTTACTAAAAATGGAAAGATCACGGAAACATCTTTATAGCGAGTTATCAAAGGGGATAGCGCGTTATAGACAATTTTCAAGAAAAACAAATGTTTTATTATACAACCCTATCAGCGGGCAATCAACACTGATAGGGCGCTAGTGCCAACTGGAAAGTTTTTACAAATTGCTAAATAGCCTTATTTTTGGAAAATTAATATTTTGACGCTCAAGAACCATTCCATTCACTCAAAACATATTGATATAAGATTAAAACTATTAAATAATTCAAAACTCTTTAAAATTATGATTAAAACCTTTCGGAAATTTTTTTTTCAAAATGGAATACTATATCGAAGTGATTCTTAAGACTTTTCAGTTTTCAGAGTTTTAGTGTTGAGATTGATCGAGAAGTTACCCTACACACCAAAGATAAAACTAATGCATTTGACATTATATATGACTTCGTTCTTCGAGCTTGATCTTTGTAGACTTCGATAGCTATTGTTTGATGTGTTGTTGATGATTAGTTCAAGCTCTTAGAAAAAAAATACAGGTGATGTTTTCTCTTACCGAGAACACTTCACATACTTACAGTTTAAAACAATAGATAGCCTCTGGAAATCTCACCACAAAAGGGATAAAATGAAGCGAAATAATGAGGTTATCTTCAAGACAGTTTGCAATTTTGATTCAGTTCGAAGGTTGTTTGGACAAATGCAAGAATAACGACTTTCTTCGATTTAAACACTCTTTTTAAAGCTCAGTCTAACTTGCAAAAATCGTGCGTCATCTATCTTTGAAAATCAGAGAATGGGGGTTTTATAAAATGAGCAGTTGCAGGTTAAAGAGGAAGAGAGTACAAAATGATTTGAATTCAAAACGTTGTTTAATATAAAGTTGTTCTGGGCGTGCGAGACAATGGGAATCATCAAGGTGTTAGTAGAGAATATTTCAATTATTATAACCAGGCATAACTGTGTAAGGTATAGAAAAGTCGAGCAAGCTGAAGTGGCCACATTTTTCTCGCTAGAAATATCTGATTTTTGTCTCAAACGTGGATAGCGTGGTATTATTAGGTTGTGTATCATGTTCTCTATTGAAAGATAGCAGGCCGATATACACAAACCCGAGAGCTCGTGTTTTTCAAACTTTCAGATAGCGAGTTATCAAGGCCTATAGCGCGCAATTGCCCACTTTACTAAAAATGGAAAGATCACGGCAACATCTTTATAGCGAGTTATCAAAGGGGATAGCGCGTCAGAGACAATTTTCAAGAAAAACAAATGTCTTATTATACAACCCTATCAGCGGGTTATGAACACTGATAGGGCGCTAGTGCCAACTGAAAAATTTTTGCAAATTGCTAAATAGAATTATTTTCGAAAAATTAATATTTTGACACTCAAGAACCATTCCATTCACTCAAAACATATTGATATAAGACTAAAAACTATTAAATATTTCAAAACTCATGAAAATTATGATTAAAACCATTCTGAATTATTTTTTTTCAGAATGGAATACTATATTGAAGTGATTTTGAAGACTTTTCAATTTTCAGAGTTTTAGTGTTGAGATTGATCGAGAAGTTACCCTAGACACCAAAGATAAAACTAATGCATTTGACATGATATATGACTTCGTTCTTCGAGCTTGATCTTTGTAGACTTCGATAGCTATTGTTTGATGTGTTGTTGATGATTAGTTCAAGCTCATAAAAAAAAATACAGGTGATGTTTTCTCTTACCGAGAACACTTCACATACTTACAGTTTAAAACAATAGATAGCCTCAGGAAATCTCAGCACAAAAGGGATAAAATGAAGCGAAATAATGAGATTATCTTCAAGACAGTTTGCAATTTTGATTCAGTTCGAAGGTTGTTTGGACAAATGAAAGAATAACGACTTTCATCGATATAAACACTCTTTCGTAAGCTCAATCTAACCTGCAAAAATCGTGCGGCTTCTATCTTTGAAAATCAGAGAATGAAGGTTTTATAAAATTAGCAGTTGCAGGTTAAAGAGGAAGAGAGTACAAAATGATTTGAATTCAAAACGTTGTTTAATCTAAAGTTGTTTGGGGCGTGCGAGACAATGGGAGTCATCAAGGTGTTAGTAGAGAATATTTCAATTATTATAACCAGGCATAACTGTGTAAGGTATAGAAAAGTCGAGCAAGGTGAAGTGGCCACATTTTTCTCGCTAGAAATATCTGATTTTTGTCTCAAACGTGGATAGCGTGGTATTATTGGGTTGTGTACCATGTTCTCTATTGAAAGATAGCAGGTCGATATACACAAACTCGAGAGCTCGAGTTTTTCAGACTTTCCGATAGCGAGTTATCAAGGCCTATAGTGCGCTATTGCCCAGTTTACTAAAAATGGAAAGATCACGGCAACATCTTTATAGCGAGTTATTAAAGGGGATAGCGCGTTATAGACTATTTTCAAGAAAAACAAATGTTTTATTATACAACCCTATCAGCGGGCTATTAACACTGATAGGGCGCTAGTGCCAACTTAAAATTTTTTACAAATTGCTAAATAGCCTTATTTTTGGAAAATTAATATTTTGACACTCAAGAACCATTCCATTCAGTCAAAACATATTGATATAAGATTAAAACTATTAAATAATTCAAAACTCTTTAAAATTATGATTAAAACCTTTCGAAATTTTTTTTTTCAAAATGGAATACTATATCGAAGTGATTCTGAAGACTTTTCAATTTTCAGAGTTTTAGTGTTGAGATTGATCGAGAAGTTACCCTACACACCAAAGATAAAACTAATGCATTTGACATGATATATGACTTCGTTCTTCGAGCTTGATCTTTGTAGACTTCGATAGCTATTGTTTGATGTGTTGTTGATGATTAGTTCAAGCTCTTAGAAAAAAAATACAGGTGATGTTTTCTCTTATCGAGAACACTTCACATACTTACAGTTTAAAACGATAGATAGCCTCTGGAAATCTCAGCACAAAAGGAATAAAATAAGCGAAATAAAGAGGTTATCTTTAAGACAGTTTGCAATTTTGATTCAGTTCGAAGGTTGTTTGGACAAATGCAAGAATAACGACTTTCTTCGATTTAAACACTCTTTCGAAAGCTCAGTCTAACTTGCAAAAATCGTGCGTCTTCTATCTTTGAAAATCAGAGAATGAGGGTTTTATAAAATTAGCAGTTGAAGGTTCAAGAGGAAGAGAGTACAAAATGATTTGAATTCAAAACGTTGTTTAATCTAAAGTTGTTTGGGGCGTGCGAGACAATGTGAGTCAACAAGGTGTTAGTAGGGAATATTTCAATTATTATAACCAGGCATAACTGTGTAAGGTATAGAAAAGTCGAGCAAGCTGAAGTGGCCACATTTTTCTCGCTAGAAATATCTGATTTTTGTCTCAAACGTGGATAGCGTGGTATTATTGGGTTGTGTATCATGTTCTCTATTGAAAGATAGCAGGTCGATATACACAAACTCGAGAGCTCGAGTTTTTCAGACTTTCCGATAGCGAGTTATCAAGGCCTATAGTGCGCTATTGCCCAGTTTACTAAAAATGGAAAGATCACGGAAACATTTTTAAAGGGGATAGCGCGTTATAGACAATTTTCAAGAAAAACAAATGTTTTATTATACAACCCTATCAGCGGGCTATCAACACTGATAGGGCGCTAGTGCCAACTGGAAAGTTTTTACAAATTGCTAAATAGCCTTATTTTTGGAAAATTAATATTTTGACGCTCAAGAACCATTCCATTCACTCAAAACATATTGATATAAGATTAAAACTATTAAATAATTCAAAACTCTTTAAAATTATGATTAAAACCTTTCGGAAATTTTTTTTTCAAAATGGAATACTATATCGAAGTGATTCTTAAGACTTTTCAATTTTCAGAGTTTTAGTGTTGAGATTGATCGAGAAGTTACCCTACACACCAAAGATAAAACTAACGCATTTGACATTATATATGACTTCGTTCTTCGAGCTTGATCTTTGTAGACTTCGATAGCTATTGTTTGATGTGTTGTTGATGATTAGTTCAAGCTCTTAGAAAAAAAATACCGGTGATGTTTTCTCTTACCGAGAACACTTCACATACTTACAGTTTAAAACAATAGATAGCCTCTGGAAATCTCACCACAAAAGGGATAAAATGAAGCGAAATAATGAGGTTATCTTCAAGACAGTTTGCAAATTTTGATTCAGTTCGAAGGTTGTTTGGACAAATGCAAGAATAACGACTTTCTTCGATTTAAACACTCTTTTTAAAGCTCAGTCTAACTTGCAAAAATCGTGCGTCATCTATCTTTGAAAATCAGAGAATGGGGGTTTTATAAAATTAGCAGTTGCAGGTTAAAGAGGAAGAGAGTACAAAATGATTTGAATTCAAAACGTTGTTTAATATAAAGTTGTTCTGGGCGTGCGAGACAATGGGAATCATCAAGGTGTTAGTAGAGAATATTTCAATTATTATAACCAGGCATAACTGTGCAAGGTATAGAAAAGTCGAGCAAGCTGAAGTGGCCACATTTTTCTCGCTAGAAATATATGATTTTTGTCTCAAACGTGGATAGCGTGGTATTATTAGGTTGTGTATCATGTTCTCTATTGAAAGATAGCAGGCCGATATACACAAACCCGAGAGCTCGTGTTTTTCAGACTTTCAGATAGCGAGTTATCAAGGCCTATAGCGCGCAATTGCCCACTTTACTAAAAATGGAAAGATCACGGCAACATCTTTATAGCGAGTTATCAAAGGGGATAGCGCGTTAGAGACAATTTTCAAGAAAAACAAATGTCTTATTATACAACCCTATCAGCGGGTTATGAACACTGATAGGGCGCTAGTGCCAACTGGAAAATTTTTGCAAATTGCTAAATAGAATTATTTTTGAAAAATTAATATTTTGACACTCAAGAACCATTCCATTCACTCAAAACATATTGATATAAGACTAAAAACTATTAAATATTTCAAAACTCATGAAAATTATGATTAAAACCATTTTGAAATTTTTTTTTTCAGAATGGAATACTAAATTGAAGTGATTTTGAAGACTTTTCAATTTTCAGAGTTTTAGTGTTGAGATTGATCGAGAAGTTACCCTAGACACCAAAGATAAAACTAATGCATTTGACTTGATATATGACTTCGTTCTTCGAGCTTGATCTTTGTAGACTTCGATAGCTATTGTTTGATGTGTTGTTGATGATTAGTTCAAGCTCATAGAAAAAAAATACAGGTGATGTTTTCTCTTACCGAGAACACTTCACATACTTACAGTTTAAAACAATAGATAGCCTCAGGAAATCTCAGCACAAAAGGGATAAAATGAAGCGAAATAATGAGATTATCTTCAAGACAGGTTGCAATTTTGATTCAGTTCGAAGGTTGTTTGGACAAATGAAAGAATAACGACTTTCATCGATATAAACACTCTTTCGTAAGCTCAATCTAACCTGCAAAAATCGTGCGGCTTCTATCTTTGAAAATCAGAGAATGAAGGTTTTATAAAATTAGCAGTTGCAGGTTAAAGAGGAAGAGAGTACAAAATGATTTGAATTCAAAACGTTGTTTAATCTAAAGTTGTTTGGGGCGTGCGAGACAATGGGAGTCATCAAGGTGTTAGTAGAGAATATTTCAATTATTATAACCAGGCATAACTGTGTAAGGTATAGAAAAGTCGAGCAAGCTGAAGTGGCCACATTTTTCTCGCTAGAAATATCTGATTTTTGTCTCAAACGTGGATAGCGTGGTATTATTGGGTTGTGTACCATGTTCTCTATTGAAAGATAGCAGGTCGATATACACAAACTCGAGAGCTCGAGTTTTTCAGACTTTCCGATTGCGAGTTATCAAGGCCTATAGTGCGCTATTGCCCAGTTTACTAAAAATGGAAAGATCACGGCAACATGTTTATAGCGAGTTATCAAAGTGGATAGCGCGTTATAGACTATTTTCAAGAAAAACAAATGTTTTATTATACGACCCTATCAGCGGGCTATTAACACTGATAGGGCGCTAGTGGCAACTTAAAATTTTTTACAAATTGCTAAATAGCCTTATTTTTGGAAAATTAATATTTTGACACTCAAGAACCATTCCATTCAGTCAAAACATATTGATATAAGATTAAAACTATTAAATAATTCAAAACTCTTTAAAATTATGATTAAAACCTTTCGAAATTTTTTTTTTCAAAATGGAATACTATATCGAAGTGATTCTGAAGACTTTTCAATTTTCAGAGTTTTAGTGTTGAGATTGATCGAGAAGTTACCCTACACACCAAAGATAAAACTAATGCATTTGACATGATATATGACTTCGTTCTTCGAGCTTGATCTTTGTAGACTTCGATAGCTATTGTTTGATGTGTTGTTGATGATTAGTTCAAGCTCTTAGAAAAAAAATACAGGTGATGTTTTCTCTTATCGAGAACACTTCACATACTTACAGTTTAAAACGATAGATAGCCTCTGGAAATCTCAGCACAAAAGGAATAAAATAAGCGAAATAAAGAGGTTATCTTTAAGACAGTTTGCAATTTTAATTCAGTTCGAAGGTTGTTTGGACAAATGCAAGAATAACGACTTTCTTCGATTTAAACACTCTTTCGAAAGCTCAGTCTAACTTGCAAAAATCATGCGTCTTCTATCTTTGAAAATCAGAGAATGAGGGTTTTATAAAATTAGCAGTTGAAGGTTAAAGAGGAAGAGAGTACAAAATGATTTGAATTCAAAACGTTGTTTAATCTAAAGTTGTTTGGGGCGTGCGAGACAATGTGAGTCAACAAGGTGTTAGTAGAGAATATTTCAATTATTATAACCAGGCATAACTGTGTAAGGTATAGAAAAGTCGAGCAAGCTGAAGTGGCCACATTTTTCTCGCTAGAAATATCTGATTTTTGTCTCAAACGTGGATAGCGTGGTATTATTGGGTTGTGTATCATGTTCTCTATTGAAAGATAGCAGGTCGATATACACAAACTCGAGAGCTCGAGTTTTTCAGACTTTCCGATAGCGAGTTATCAAGGCCTATAGTGCGCTATTGCCCAGTTTACTAAAAATGGAAAGATCACGGAAACATCTTTATAGCGAGTTATCAAAAGGGATAGCGCGTTATAGACAATTTTCAAGAAAAACAAATATTTTATTATACAACCCTATCAGCGGGCTATCAACACTGATAGGGCGCTAGTGCCAACTGGAAAGTTTTTACAAATTGCTAAATAGCCTTATTTTTGGAAAATTAATATTTTGACGCTCAAGAACCATTCCATTTACTCAAAACATATTGATATAAGATTAAAACTATTAAATAATTCAAAACTCTTTAAAATTATGATTAAAACCTTTCGGAAATTTTTTTTTCAAAATGGAATACTATATCGAAGTGATTCTTAAGACTTTTCAATTTTCAGAGTTTTAGTGTTGAGATTGATCGAGAAGTTACCCTACACACCAAAGATAAAACTAATGCATTTGACATTATATATGACTTCGTTCTTCGAGCTTGATCTTTGTAGACTTCGATAGCTATTGTTTGATGTGTTGTTGATGATTAGTTCAAGCTCTTAGAAAAAAAATACCGGTGATGTTTTCTCTTACCGAGAACACTTCACATACTTACAGTTTAAAACAATAGATAGCCTCTGGAAATCTCACCACAAAAGGGATAAAATGAAGCGAAATAATGAGGTTATCTTCAAGACAGTTTGCAAATTTTGATTCAGTTCGAAGGTTGTTTGGACAAATGCAAGAATAACGACTTTCTTCGATTTAAACACTCTTTTTAAAGCTCAGTCTAACTTGCAAAAATCGTGCGTCATCTATCTTTGAAAATCAGAGAATGGGGGTTTTATAAAATTAGCAGTTGCAGGTTAAAGAGGAAGAGAGTACAAAATGATTTGAATTCAAAACGTTGTTTAATATAAAGTTGTTCTGGGCGTGCGAGACAATGGGAATCATCAAGGTGTTAGTAGAGAATATTTCAATTACTATAACCAGGCATAACTGTGCAAGGTATAGAAAAGTCGAGCAAGCTGAAGTGGCCACATTTTTCTCGCTAGAAATATATGATTTTTGTCTCAAACGTGGATAGCGTGGTATTATTAGGTTGTGTATCATGTTCTCTATTGAAAGATAGCAGGCCGATATACACAAACCCGAGAGCTCGTGTTTTTCAGACTTTCAGATAGCGAGTTATCAAGGCCTATAGCGCGCAATTGCCCACTTTACTAAAAATGGAAAGATCACGGCAACATCTTTATAGCGAGTTATCAAAGGGGATAGCGCGTTAGAGACAATTTTCAAGAAAAACAAATGTCTTATTATACAACCCTATCAGCGGGTTATGAACACTGATAGGGCGCTAGTGCCAACTGGAAAATTTTTGCAAATTGCTAAATAGAATTATTTTCGAAAAATTAATATTTTGACACTCAAGAACCATTCCATTCACTCAAAACATATTGATATAAGACTAAAAACTATTAAATATTTCAAAACTCATGAAAATTATGATTAAAACCATTCTGAAATTTTTTTTTTCAGAATGGAATACTATATTGAAGTGATTTTGAAGACTTTTCAATTTTCAGAGTTTTAGTGTTGAGATTGATCGAGAAGTTACCCTAGACACCAAAGATAAAACTAATGCATTTGACTTGATATATGACTTCGTTCTTCGAGCTTGATCTTTGTAGACTTCGATAGCTATTGTTTGATGTGTTGTTGATGATTAGTTCAAGCTCATAGAAAAAAAATACAGGTGATGTTTTCTCTTACCGAGAACACTTCACATACTTACAGTTTAAAACAATAGATAGCCTCAGGAAATCTCAGCACAAAAGGGATAAAATGAAGCGAAATAATGAGATTATCTTCAAGACAGGTTGCAATTTTGATTCAGTTCGAAGGTTGTTTGGACAATTGAAAGAATAACGACTTTCATCGATATAAACACTCTTTCGTAAGCTCAATCTAACCTGCAAAAATCGTGCGGCCTCTATCTTTGAAAATCAGAGAATGAAGGTTTTATAAAATTAGCAGTTGCAGGTTAAAGAGGAAGAGAGTACAAAATGATTTGAATTCAAAACGTTGTTTAATCTAAAGTTGTTTGGGGCGTGCGAGACAATGGGAGTCATCAAGGTGTTAGTAGAGAATATTTCAATTATTATAACCAGGCATAACTGTGTAAGGTATAGAAAAGTCGAGCAAGGTGAAGTGGCCACATTTTTCTCGCTAGAAATATCTGATTTTTGTCTCAAACGTGGATAGCGTGGTATTATTGGGTTGTGTACCATGTTCTCTATTGAAAGATAGCAGGTCGATATACACAAACTCGAGAGCTCGAGTTTTTCAGACTTTCCGATAGCGAGTTATCAAGGCCTATAGTGCGCTATTGCCCAGTTTACTAAAAATGGAAAGATCACGGCAACATCTTTATAGCGAGTTATCAAAGGGGATAGCGCGTTATAGACTATTTTCAAGAAAAACAAATGTGTTATTATACAACCCTATCAGCGGGCTATTAACACTGATAGGGCGCTAGTGCCAACTTAAAATTTTTTACAAATTGCTAAATAGCCTTATTTTTGGAAAATTAATATTTTGACACTCAAGAACCATTCCATTCAGTCAAAACATATTGATATAAGATTAAAACTATTAAATAATTCAAAACTCTTTAAAATTATGATGAAAACCTTTCGAAATTTTTTTTTTCAAAATGGAATACTATATCGAAGTGATTCTGAAGACTTTTCAATTTTCAGAGTTTTAGTGTTGAGATTGATCGAGAAGTTACCCTACACACCAAAGATAAAACTAATGCATTTGACATTATATATGACTTCGTTCTTCGAGCTTGATCTTTGTAGACTTCGATAGCTATTGTTTGATGTGTTGTTGATGATTAGTTCAAGCTCTTAGAAAAAAAATACCGGTGATGTTTTCTCTTACCGAGAACACTTCACATACTTACAGTTTAAAACAATAGATAGCCTCTGGAAATCTCAGCACAAAAGGGATAAAATGAAGCGAAATAATGAGGTTATCTTCAAGACAGTTTGCAAATTTTGATTCAGTTCGAAGGTTATTTGGACAAATGCAAGAATAACGACTTTCTTCGATTTAAACACTCTTTTTAAAGCTCAGTCTAACTTGCAAAAATCGTGCGTCATCTATCTTTGAAAATCAGAGAATGGGGGTTTTATGAAATTAGCAGTTGCAGGTTAAAGAGGAAGAGAGTACAAAATGATTTGAATTCAAAACGTTGTTTAATATAAAGTTGTTCTGGGCGTGCGAGACAATGGGAATCATTAAGGTGTTAGTAGAGAATATTTCAATTATTATAACCAGGCATAACTGTGCAAGGTATAGAAAAGTCGAGCAAGCTGAAGTGGCCACATTTTTCTCGCTAGAAATATATGATTTTTGTCTCAAAAGTGGATAGCGTGGTATTATTAGGTTGTGTATCATGTTCTCTATTGAAAGATAGCAGGCCGATATACACAAACCCGAGAGCTCGTGTTTTTCAGACTTTTAGATAGCGAGTTATCAAGGCCTATAGCGCGCAATTGCCCACTTTACTAAAAATGGAAAGATCACGGCAACATCTTTATAGCGAGTTATCAAAGGGGATAGCGCGTTAGAGACAATTTTCAAGAAAAACAAATGTCTTATTATACAACCCTATCAGCGGGCTATCAACACTGATAGGGCGCTAGTGCCAACTGGAAAGTTTTTACAAATTGCTAAATAGCCTTATTTTTGGAAAATTAATATTTTGACGCTCAAGAACCATTCCATTCAGTCAAAACATATTGATATAAGATTAAAACTATTAAATAATTCAAAACTCTTTAAAATTATGATTAAAACCTTTCGGAAATTTTTTTTTCAAAATGGAATACTATATCGAAGTGATTCTTAAGACTTTTCAATTTTCAGAGTTTTAGTGTTGAGATTGATCGAGAAGTTACCCTACACACCAAAGATAAAACTAATGCATTTGACATTATATATGACTTCGTTCTTCGAGCTTGATCTTTGTAGACTTCGATAGCTATTGTTTGATGTGTTGTTGATGATTAGTTCAAGCTCTTAGAAAAAAAATACCGGTGATGTTTTCTCTTACCGAGAACACTTCACATACTTACAGTTTAAAATAATAGATAGCCTCTGGAAATCTCAGCACAAAAGGGATAAAATGAAGTGAAATAATGAGGTTATCTTCAAGACAGTTTGCAATTTTGATTCAGTTCGAATGTTGTTTGGACAAATGCAAGAATAACGACTTTCTTCGATTTAAACACTCTTTCGAAAGCTCAGTCTAACTTGCAAAAATCGTGCGTCTTCTATCTTTGAAAATCAGAGAATGAGGGTTTTATAAAATTAGCAGTTGAAGGTTAAAGAGGAAGAGAGTACAAAATGATTTGAATTCAAAACGTTGTTTAATCTAAAGTTGTTTGGGGCGTGCGAGACAATGGGAGTCAACAAGGTGTTAGTAGAGAATATTTCAATTATTATAACCAGGCATAACTGTGTAAGGTATAGAAAAGTCGAGCAAGCTGAAGTGGCCACATTTTTCTCGCTAGAAATATCTGATTTTTGTCTCAAACGTGGATAGCGTGGTATTATTGGGTTGTGTATCATGTTCACTATTGAAAGATAGCAGGTCGATATACACAAACTCGAGAGGTCGAGTTTTTCAGACTTTCCGATAGCGAGTTATCAAGGCCTATAGTGCGCTATTGCCCAGTTTACTAAAAATGGAAAGATCACGGCAACATCTTTATAGCGAGTTATCAAAGGGGATAGCGCGTTATAGACAATTTTCAAGAAAAACAAATGTTTTATTATACAACCCTATCAGCGGGCTATCAACACTGATAGGGCGCTAGTGCCAACTGAAAAGTTTTTACAAATTGCTAAATAGCCTTATTTTTGGAAAATTAATATTTTGACGCTCAAGAACCATTCCATTCACTCAAAACATATTGATATAAGATTAAAACTATTAAATAATTCAAAACTCTTTTAAATTATGATTAAAACCTTTCGGAAATTTTTTTTTCAAAATGGAATACTATATCGAAGTGATTCTTAAGACTTTTCAATTTTCAGAGTTTTAGTGTTGAGATTGATCGAGAAGTTACCCTACACACCAAAGATAAAACTAATGCATTTGACATTATATATGACTTCGTTCTTCGAGCTTGATCTTTGTAGACTTCGATAGCTATTGTTTGATGTGTTGTTGATGATTAGTTCAAGCTCTTAAAAAAAAAATACCGGTGATGTTTTCTCTTACCGAGAACACTTCACATACTTACAGTTTAAAACAATAGATAGCCTCTGGAAATCTCAGCACAAAAGGGATAAAATGAAGTGAAATAATGAGGTTATCTTCAAGACAGTTTGCAATTTTGATTCAGTTCGAATGTTGTTTGGACAAATGCAAGAATAACGACTTTCTTCGATTTAAACACTCTTTCGAAAGCTCAGTCTAACTTGCAAAAATCGTGCGTCTTCTATCTTTGAAAATCAGAGAATGAGGGTTTTATAAAATTAGCAGTTGAAGGTTAAAGAGGAAGAGAGTACAAAATGATTTGAATTCAAAACGTTGTTTAATCTAAAGTTGTTTGGGGCGTGCGAGACAATGTGAGTCAACAAGGTGTTAGTAGAGAATATTTCAATTATTATAACCAGGCATAACTGTGTAAGGTATAGAAAAGTCGAGCAAGCTGAAGTGGCCACATTTTTCTCGCTAGAAATATCTGATTTTTGTCTCAAACGTGGATAGCGTGGTATTATTGGGTTGTGTATCATGTTCACTATTGAAAGATAGCAGGTCGATATACACAAACTCGAGAGCTCGAGTTTTTCAGACTTTCCGATAGCGAGTTATCAAGGCCTATAGTGCGCTATTGCCCAGTTTACTAAAAATGGAAAGATCACGGCAACATCTT
Organism: Paratinospora sagittata; assembly: GCA_035771175.1. Lineage (NCBI taxonomy): Eukaryota > Viridiplantae > Streptophyta > Magnoliopsida > Ranunculales > Menispermaceae > Paratinospora > Paratinospora sagittata. The sequence continues at coordinate 46,281,212 of CM069594.1, read as the reverse complement.
TATAGCGAGTTATCAAAGGGGATAGCGCGTTATAGACAATTTTCAAGAAAAACAAATGTTTTATTATACAACATTATCAGCGGGCTATCAACACTGATAGGGCGCTAGTGCCAACTGAAAAGTTTTTACAAATTGCTAAATAGCCTTATTTTTGGAAAATTAATATTTTGACGCTCAAGAACCATTCCATTCACTCAAAACATATTGATATAAGATTAAAACTATTAAATAATTCAAAACTCTTTTAAATTATGATTAAAACCTTTCGGAAATTTTTTTTTCAAAATGGAATACTATATCGAAGTGATTCTTAAGACTTTTCAATTTTCAGAGTTTTAGTGTTGAGATTGATCGAGAAGTTACCCTACACACCAAAGATAAAACTAATGCATTTGACATTATATATGACTTCGTTCTTCGAGCTTGATCTTTGTAGACTTCGATAGCTATTGTTTGATGTGTTGTTGATGATTAGTTCAAGCTCTTAGAAAAAAAATACCGGTGATGTTTTCTCTTACCGAGAACACTTCACATACTTACAGTTTAAAACAATAGATAGCCTCTGGAAATCTCACCACAAAAGGGATAAAATGAAGCGAAATAATGAGGTTATCTTCAAGACAGTTTGCAATTTTGATTCAGTTCGAAGGTTGTTTGGACAAATGCAAGAATAACGACTTTCTTCGATTTAAACACTCTTTTTAAAGCTCAGTCTAACTTGCAAAAATCGTGCGTCATCTATCTTTGAAAATCAGAGAATCGGGGTTTTATAAAATTAGCAGTTGCAGGTTAAAGAGGAAGAGAGTACAAAATGATTTGAATTCAAAACGTTGTTTAATATAAAGTTGTTCTGGGCGTGCGAGACAATGGGAATCATCAAGGTGTTAGTAGAGAATATTTCAATTATTATAACCAGGCATAACTGTGTAAGGTATAGAAAAGTAGAGCAAGCTGAAGTGGCCACATTTTTCTCGCTAGAAATATATGATTTTTGTCTCAAACGTGGATAGCGTGGTATTATTAGGTTGTGTATCATGTTCTCTATTGAAAGATAGCAGGCCGATATACACAAACCCGAGAGCTCGTGTTTTTCAGACTTTCAGATAGCGAGTTATCAAGGCCTATAGCGCGCAATTGCCCAGTTTACTAAAAATGGAAAGATCACGGCAACATCTTTATAGCGAGTTATCAAAGGGGATAGCGCGTCAGAGACAATTTTCAAGAAAAACAAATGTCTTATTATACAACCCTATCAGCGGGTTATTAACACTGATAGGGCGCTAGTGCCAACTGGAAAATTTTTGCAAATTGCTAAATAGAATTATTTTCGGAAAATTAATATTTTGACACTCAAGAACCATTCCATTCACTCAAAACATATTGATATAAGACTAAAAACTATTAAATATTTCAAAACTCATGAAAATTATGATTAAAAGCATTCTGAAATTTTTTTTTTCAGAATGGAATACTATATTGAAGTGATTTTGAAGACTTTTCAATTTTCAGAGTTTTAGTGTTGAGATTGATCGAGAAGTTACCCTAGACACCAAAGATAAAACTAATGCATTTGACATGATATATGACTTCGTTCTTCGAGCTTGATCTTTGTAGACTTCGATAGCTATTGTTTGATGTGTTGTTGATGATTAGTTCAAGCTCATAGAAAAAAAATACAGGTGATGTTTTCTCTTACCGAGAACACTTCACATACTTACAGTTTAAAACAATAGATAGCCTCAGGAAATCTCAGCACAAAAGGGATAAAATGAAGCGAAATAATGAGATTATCTTCAAGACAGTTTGCAATTTTGATTCAGTTCGAAGGTTGTTTGGACAAATGAAAGAATAACGACTTTCATCGATATAAACACTCTTTTGAAAGCTCAGTTTAACTTCCAAAAATCGTGCGTCATCTATCTTTGAAAATCAGAGAATGGGGGTTTTATAAAATTAGCAGTTGCAGGTTAAAGAGGAAGAGAGTACAAAATGATTTGAATTCAAAACGTTGTTTAATCTAAAGTTGTTCTGGGCGTGCGAGACAATGCTAATCATTAAGGTGTTAGTAGAGAATATTTCAATTAATATAACCAGGCATAACTATGTAAGGTATAGAAAAGTCGAGCAAGCTGAAGTGGCCACATTTTTCTCGTTAGAAATATCTAATTTTTGTCTCAAACGTGGATAGCGTGGTATTATTAGGTTGTGTATTATGTTCTCTATTGAAAGATAGCAGGCCGATATACACAAACCCGAGAGCTCGTGTTTTTCAGACTTTCAGATAGCGAGTTATCAAGGCCTATAGCGCGCAATTGCCCACTTTACTAAAAATGGAAAGATCACGGCAACATCTTTATAGCGAGTTATCAAAGGGGATAGCGCGTTAGAGACAATTTTCAAGAAAAACAAATGTCTTATTATACAACCCTATCAGCGGGTTATGAACACTGATAGGGCGCTAGTGCCATCTGGAAAATTTTTGCAAATTGCTAAATAGAATTATTTTCGGAAAATTAATATTTTGACACTCAAGAACCATTCCATTCACTCAAAACATATTGATATAAGACTAAAAACTATTAAATATTTCAAAACTCATGAAAATTATGATTAAAACCATTCTGAAATTTTTTTTTTCAGAATGGAATACTATATTGAAGTGATTTTGAAGACTTTTCAATTTTCAGAGTTTTAGTGTTGAGATCGATCGAGAAGTTACCCTACACACCAAAGATAAAACTAATGCATTTGACATGATATATGACTTCGTTCTTCGAGCTTGATCTTTGTAGACTTCGATAGCTATTGTTTGATTCAGTTCGAAGCTATCGAACTTGCAAGAATCGTGCGTCATGTATCTTTGAAAATCAGAGAATGAGGGTTTTATAAAATTAGCAGTTGCAGGTTAAAGAGGAAGAGAGTACAAAATGATTTGAATTCAAAACGTTGTTTAATCTAAAGTTGTTCTGGGCGTGCGAGACAATGGGAATCATAAAGGTGTTAGTAGAGAATATTTCAATTATTATAACCAGGCATAACTGTGTAAGGTATAGAAAAGTCGAGCAAGCTGAAGTGGCCACATTTTTCTCGCTAGAAATATCTGATTTTTGTCTCAAACGTGGATAGCGTGGTATTATTGGGTTGTGTATCATGTTCTCTATTGAAATATAGCAGGTCGATATACACAAACTCGAGAGCTCGAGTTTTTCAGACTTTCCGATAGCGAGTTATCAAGGCCTATACTGCGCTATTGCCCTGTTTACTAAAAATAGAAAGATCACGGCAACATCTTTATAGCGAGTTATCAAAAGGGATAGCGCGTTATAGACAATTTTCAAGAATAACAAATGTTTTATTATACAACCCTATCAGCGGGCTATCAACACTGATAGGGCGCTAGTGCCAACTGGAAAGTTTTTACAAATTGCTAAATAGCCTTATTTTTGGAAAATTAATATTTTGACGCTCAAGAACCATTCCATTCACTCAAAACATATTGATATAAGATTAAAACTATTAAATAATTCAAAACTCTTTAAAATCATGATTAAAACCTTTCGGAAATTTTTTTTTCAAAATGGAATACTATATCGAAGTGAATCTTAAGACTTTTCAATTTTCAGAGTTTTAGTGTTGAGATTGATCGAGAAGTTACCCTACACACCAAAGATAAAACTAATGCATTTGACATGATATATGACTTCGTTCTTCGAGCTTGATGTTTGTAAACTTCGATAGCTATTGTTTGATGTGTTGTTGATGATTAGTTCAAGCTCTTAGAAAAAAAATACAAGTGATGTTTTCTCTTACCGAGAACACTTCACATACTTACAGTTTAAAACAATAGATAGCCTCTGGAAATCTCAGCACAAAAGGGATAAAATGAAGCGAAATAATGAGGTTATCTTCAAGACAGTTTGCAATTTTGATTCAGTTCGAAGGTTGTTTGGACAAATGCAAGAATAACGACTTTCTTCGATTTAAACACTCTTTTGAAAGCTCAGTCTAACTTGCAAAAATCGTGCGTCATCTATCTTTGAAAGTCAGAGAATGGGGGTTTTATAAAATTAGCAGTTGCAGGTTAAAGAGGAAGAGAGTACAAAATGATTTGAATTCAAAACGTTGTTTAATATAAAGTTGTTCTGGGCGTGCGAGACAATGAGAATCATCAAGGTGTTAGTAGAGAATATTTCAATTATTATAACCAGGCATAACTGTGTAAGGTATAGAAAAGTCGAGCAAGCTGAAGTGGCCACATTTTTCTCGCTAGAAATATATGATTTTTGTCTCAAACGTGGATAGCGTGGTGTTATTGGGTTGTGTATCATGTTCTCTATTGAAAGATAGCAGGTCGATATACACAAACTCGAGAGCTCGAGTTTTTCAGACTTTCTGATAGCGAGTTATCAAGGCCTATAGTGCGCTATTGCCCAGTTTACTAAAAATGGAAAGAGCACGGCAACATCTTTATAGCGAGTTATCAAAGGGGATAGCGCGTTATAGACAATTTTCAAGAAAAACAAATGTTTTATTATACAACCCTATCAGCGGGCTGTCAACACTGATAGGGCGCTAGTGCCAACTGGAAAATTTTTACAAATTGCTAAATAGCCTTATTTTTGGAAAATTAATATTTTGACCCTCAAGAACCATTCCATTCACTCAAAACATATTGATATAAGATTAAAACTATTAAATAATTCAAAACTCATTAAAATTATGATTAAAACCTTTCGGAAATTTTTTTTTCAAAATGGAATACTATATCGAAGTGATTCTGAAGACTTTTCAATTTTCAGAGTTTTAGTGTTGAGATTGATCGAGAAGTTACCCTACACACCAAAGATAAAACTAATGCATTTGACATGATATATGACTTCGTTCTTCGAGCTTGATGTTTGTAAACTTCGATAGCTATTGTTTGATGTGTTGTTGATGATTAGTTCAAGCTCTTAGAAAAAAAATACAAGTGATGTTTTCTCTTACCGAGAACAGTTCACATACTTACAGTTTAAAACAATTGATAGCCTCTGGAAATCTCAGCACAAAAGGGATAAAATGAAGCGAAATAATGACGTTATCTTCAAGACAGTTTGCAATTTTGATTCAGTTCGAAGGTTGTTTGGACAAATGCAAGAATAACGACTTTCTTCGATTTAAAAACTCTTTTGAAAGCTCAGTCTAACTTGCAAAAATCGTGCGTCATCTATCTTTGAAAGTCAGAGAATGGGGGTTTTATAAAATTAGCAGTTGCTGGTTAAAGAGGAAGAGAATACAAAATGATTTGAATTCAAAACGTTGTTTAATATAAAGTTGTTCTGGGCGTGCGAGACAATGAGAATCATCAAGGTGTTAGTAGAGAATATTTCAATTATTATAACCAGGCATAACTGTGTAAGGTATAGAAAAGTCGAGCAAGCTGAAGTGGCCACATTTTTCTCGCTAGAAATATATGATTTTTGTCTCAAACGTGGATAGCGTGGTGTTATTGGGTTGTGTATCATGTTCTCTATTGAAAGATAGCAGGTCGATATACACAAACTCGAGAGCTCGAGTTTTTCAGACTTTCTGATAGCGAGTTATCAAGGCCTATAGTGCGCTATTGCCCAGTTTACTAAAAATGGAAAGAGCACGGCAACATCTTTATAGCGAGTTATCAAAGGGGATAGCGCGTTATAGACAATTTTCAAGAAAAACAAATGTTTTATTATACAACCCTATCAGCGGGCTGTCAACACTGATAGGGAGCTAGTGCCAACTGGAAAATTTTTACAAATTGCTAAATAGCCTTATTTTTGGAAAATTAATATTTTGACCCTCAAGAACCATTCCATTCACTCAAAACATATTGATATAAGATTGAAACTATTAAATAATTCAAAACTCTTTAAAATCATGATTAAAACCTTTCGGAATTTTTTTTTTCAAAATGGAATACTATATCGAAGTGATTCTTAAGACTTTTCAATTTTCAGAGTTTTAGTGTTGAGATTGATCGAGAAGTTACCCTACACACCAAAGATAAAACTAATGCATTTCACATGATATATGACTTCGTTCTTCGAGCTTGATCTTTGTAGACTTCGATAGCTATTGTTTGATGTGTTGTTGATGATTAGTTCAAGCTCTTAGAAAAAAAATACAGGTGATGTTTTCTCTTACCGAGAACACTTCACATACTTACAGTTTAAAACAATAGATAGCCACTCGAAATTTCAGCACAAAAGGGATAAAATGAAGCGAAATAATGAGGTTATCTTCAAGTCAGTTTCCAATTTTGATTCAGTTCGAAAGTTGTTTGGACAAATGCAAGAATAACGACTTTCTTCGATTTAAACGCTTTTTCGAAAGCTCAGTCTAACTTGCAAAAATCGTGCGTCTTGTATCTTTGAAAATCAGAGAATGAGGGTTTTATAAAATTAGCAGTTGCAGGTTAAAGAGGAAGAGAGTACAAAATGATTTGATTTGAAAACGTTGTTTAATCTAAAGTTGTTTGGGGCGTGCGAGGCAATGAGAGTCATCAAGGTGTTAGTAGAGAATATTTCAATTATTATAACCAGGCATAACTGTGTAAGGTATAGAAAAGTCGAGCAAGCTGAAGTGGCCAAATTTTTCTCGCTAGAAATATCTGATTTTTGTCTCAAACGTGGATAGCGTGGTATTATTGGGTTGTGTATCATGTTCTCTATTTGAAAGATAGCAGGTCGATATACACAAACTCGAGAGCTCGAGTTTTTCAGACTTTCCGATAGCGAGTTACCAAGGCCTATAGTGCGCTATTGCCCAGTTTACTAAAAATGGAAAGATCACGACAACATCTTTATCGCGAGTTATCAAAGGAGATAGCGCGTTATAGACAATTTTCAAGAAAAACAAATGTTTTATTATACAACCCTATCAGCGGGCTATCAACACTGATAGGGCGCAAGTGCGAACTGGAAAATTTTTACAAATTGCTAAATAGCCTTATTTTTGGAAAATTAATATTTTGACGCTCAAGAACCATTCCATTCACTCAAAACATATTGATATAAGATTAAAACTATTAAATAATTCAAAACTCTTTAAAATTATGATTAAAACCTTTCGGAAATTTTTTTTTCAAAATGGAATACTATATCGAAGTGATTCTGAAGACTTTTCAATTTTCAGAGTTTTAGTGTTGAGATTGATCGAGAAGTTACCCTACACACCAAAGATAAAACTAATGCATTTGACATGATATATGACTTCGTTCTTCGAGCTTGATCTTTGTAGACTTCGATAGCTATTGTTTGATGTGTTGTTGATGATTAGTTCAAGCTCTTAGAAAAAAAATACAGGTGATGTTTTCTCTTATCGAGAACACTTCACATACTTACAGTTTAAAACAATAGATAGCCTCTGGAAATCTTAGCACAAAAGGGATAAAATAAGCGAAATAATGAGGTTATCTTCAAGACAGTTTGCAATTTTGATTCAGTTCGAAGCTATCGAACTTGCAAAAATGGTGCGTCATCTATCTTTGAAAATCAGAGAATGGGGGTTTTATAAAATTAGCAGTTGCAGGTTAAAGAGGAAGAGAGTACAAAATGATTTGAATTCAAAACGTTGTTTAATCTAAAGTTGTTCTGGGCGTGCGAGACAATGGGAATCATAAAGGTGTTAGTAGAGAATATTTCAATTATTATAACCAGGCATAACTGTGTAAGGTATAGAAAAGTCGAGCAAGCTGACGTGGCCACATTTTTTTCGCTAGAAATATCTGATTTTTGTCTCAAACGTGGATAGCGTGGTATTATTGGGTTGTGTATCATGTTCTCTATTGAAATATAGCAGGTCGATATACACAAACTCGAGAGCTCGAGTTTTTCAGACTTTCCGATAGCGAGTTATCAAGGCCTATACTGCGCTATTGCCCTGTTTACTAAAAATAGAAAGATCACGGCAACATCTTTATAGCGAGTTATCAAAGGGGATAGCGCGTTATAGATAATTTTCAAGAAAAACAAATGTTTTATTATACAACCCTATCAGCGGGCTATCAACACTGATAGGGCGCTAGTGCCAACTGGAAAGTTTTTACAAATTGCTAAATAGCCTTATTTTTGGAAAATTAATATTTTGACGCTCAAGAACCATTCCATTCACTCAAAACATATTGATATAAGATTAAAACTATTAAATAATTCAAAACTCTTTAAAATTATGATTAAAACCTTTCGGAATTTTTTTTTTCAAAATGGAATACTATATCGAAGTGATTCTTAAGACTTTTCAATTTTTAGAGTTTTAGTGTTGAGATTGATCGAGAAGTTACCCTACACACCAAAGATAAAACTAATGCATTTCACATGATATATGACTTCGTTCTTCGAGCTTGATGTTTGTAAACTTCGATAGCTATTGTTTGATGTGTTGTTGATGATTAGTTCAAGCTCTTAGAAAAAAAATACAAGTGATGTTTTCTCTTACCGAGAACACTTCACATACTTACAGTTTAAAACAATAGATAGCCTCTGGAAATCTCAGCACAAAAGGGATAAAATGAAGCGAAATAATGAGGTTATCTTCAAGACAGTTTGCAATTTTGATTCAGTTCGAAGGTTGTTTGGGCAAATGCAAGAATAACGACTTTCTTCGATTTAAAAACTCTTTTGAAAGCTCAGTCGAACTTGCAAAAATCGTGCGTCTTTCTATCTTGGAAAATCAGAGAATGAGGGTTTTATAAAATTAGCAGTTGCAGGTTAAAGAGGAAGAGAGTACAAAATGATTTGAATTCAAAACGTTGTTTAATCTAAAGTTGTTTGGGGCGTGCGAGACAATGGGAGTCATCAAGGTGTTAGTAAAGAATATTTCAATTAATATAACCAGGCATAACTGTGTAAGGTATAGAAAAGTCGAGCAAGCTGAAGTGGCCAAATTTTTCTCGCTAGAAATATCTGATTTTTGTCTCAAACGTGGATAGCGTGGTATTATTGGGTTGTGTATCATGTTCTCTATTTGAAAGATAGCAGGTCGATATACACAAACTCGAGAGCTCGAGTTTTTCAGATTTTCCGATAGCGAGTTACCAAGGCCTATAGTGCGCTATTGCCCAGTTTACTAAAAATGGAAAGATCACGGCAACATCTTTATAGCGAGTTATCAAAGGGGATAGCGCGTTATAGACAATTTTCAAGAAAAACAAATGTTTTATTATACAACCCTATCAGCGGGCTATCAACACTGATAGGGCGCTAGTGCCAACTGGGAAATTTTTACAAATTGCTAAATAGCCTTCTTTTTGCAAATATAATATTTTGACACTCAAGAACCATTCCATTCACTCAAAACATATTGATATAAGACTAAAAACTATTAAATATTTCAAAACTCATGAAAATTATGATTAAAACCATTCTGAAATTTTTTTTTCAGAATGGAATACTATATCGAAGTGATTTTGAAGACTTTTCAATTTTCAGAGTTTTAGTGTTGAGATTGATCGAGAAGTTACCCTACACACCAAAGATAAAACTAATGCATTTGACATGATATATGACTTCGTTCTTCGAGCTTGATCTTTGTAGACTTCGATAGCTATTGTTTGATGTGTTGTTGATGATTAGTTCAAGCTCTTAGAAAAAAAATACAGGTGATGTTTTCTCTTACCGAGAACACTTCACATACTTACAGTTTAAAACAATAGATAGCCACTGGAAATCTCAGCACAAAAGGGATAAAATGAAGCGAAATAATGAGGTTATCTTCAAGACAGTTTCCAATTTTGATTCAGTTCGAAGGTTGTTTGGACAAATGCAAGAATAACGACTTTCTTCGATTTAAACGCTTTTTCGAAAGCTCAGTCTAACTTGAAAAAATCGTGCGTCTTGTATCTTTGAAAATCAGAGAATGAAGGTTTTATAAAATTAGCAGTTGCAGGTTAAAGAGGAAGAGAGTACAAAATAATTTGATTTGAAAACGTTGTTTAATCTAAAGTTGTTTGGGGCGTGCGAGACAATGGGAGTCATCAAGGTGTTAGTAGAGAATATTTCAATTATTATAATCAGGCATAACTGTGTAAGGTATAGAAAAGTCGAGCAAGGTGAAGTGGCCACATTTTTCTCGCAAGAAATATCTGATTTTTGTCTCAAACGTGGATAGCGTGGTATTATTGGGTTGTGTATCATGTTCTCTATTTGAAAGATAGCAGGTCGATATACACAAACTCGAGAGCTCGAGTTTTTCAGACTTTTCGATAGCGAGTTACCAAGGCCTATAGTGCGCTATTGCCCAGTTTACTAAAAATGGAAAGATCACGACAACATCTTTATAGCGAGTTATCAAAGGAGATAGCGCGTTATAGACAATTTTCAAGAAAAACAAATGTTTTATTATACAACCCTATCAGCGGGCTATCAACACTGATAGGGCGCAAGTGCCAACTGGAAAAATTTTACAAATTGCTAAATAGCCTTATTTTTGGAAAATTAATATTTTGACGCTCAAGAACCATTCCATTCACTCAAAACATATTGATATAAGATTAAAACTATTAAATAATTCAAAACTCTTTAAAATTATGATTAAAACCTTTCGAAATTTTTTTTTTCAAAATGGAATACTATATCGAAGTGATTCTGAAGACTTTTCAATTTTCAGAGTTTTAGTGTTAAGATTGATCGAGAAGTTACCCTACACACCAAAGATAAAACTAATGCATTTGACATGATATATGACTTCGTTCTTCGAGCTTGATCTTTGTAAACTTCGATAGCTATTGTTTGATGTGTTGTTGATGATTAGCCCAAGTTCTTAGAAAAAAAATACAGGTGATGTTTTCTCTTACCGAGAACACTTCACATACTTACAGTTTAAAACAATAGATAGCCTCAGGAAATCTCAGCACAAAAGGGATAAAATGAAGCGAAATAATGAGGTTATCTTCAAGACAGTTTGCAATTTTGATTCAATTCGAAGGTTGTTTGGACAAATTGAAGAATAACGACTTTCTTCGATTTAAACGCTCTTTCAAAAGCTCAGTCTAACTTGAAAAAATTGTGCGTCTTCTATCTTTGAAAATCAGAGAATGAGGGTTTTATAAAATTAGCAGTTGCAGGTTAAAGAGGAAGAGAGTAGAAAATGATTTGAATTCAAAACGTTGTTTAATCTAAAGTTGTTTGGGGCGTGCGAGACAATGGGAGTCATCAAGGTGTTAGTAGAGAATATTTCAATTATTATAACCAGGCATAACTGTGTAAGGTATAGAAAAGTCGAGCAAGATGAAGTGGCCACATTTTTCTCGCTAGAAATATCTGATTTTTGTCTCAAACGTGGATAGCGTGGTATTATTGGGTTGTGTACCATGTTCTCTATTGAAAGATCGCAGGTCGATATACACAAACTCGAGAGCTCGAGTTTTTCAGACTTTCCGATAGCGAGTTATCAAGGCCTATAGTGCGCTATTGCCCAGTTTACTAAAAATGGAAAGATCACGGCAACATCTTTATAGCGAGTTATCATAGGGGATAGCGCGTTATAGACAATTTTCAAGAAAAACAAATGTTTTATTATACAACCCTATCAGCGGGCTATCAACACTGATAGGGCGCTAGTGCCAACTGGAAAATTTTTTCAAATTGCTAAATAGCCTTATTTTTGGAAAATTAATATTTTGACGCTCAAGAAGCATTCCATTCACTCAAAACATATTGATATAAGATTAAAACTATTAAATAATTCAAAACTATTTAAAATTATGAATAAAACCTTTCGAAATTTTTTTTTTCAAAATGGAATACTATATCGAAGTGATTCTGAAGACTTTTCAATTTTCAGAGTTTTAGTGTTGAGATTGATTTATAAGTTACCCTACACACCAAAGATAAAACTAATGCATTTGACATGATATATGACTTCGTTCTTCGAGCTTGATCTTTGTAGACTTCGATAGCTATTGTTTGATGTGTTGTTGATGATTAGTTCAAGCTCTTAGAAAAAAAATACAGGTGATGTTTTCTCTTATCGAGAACACTTCACATACTTACAGTTTAAAACAATAGATAGCCTCTGGAAATCTCAGCACAAAAGGGATAAAATAAGCGAAATAATGAGGTTATCTTCAATACAGTTTGCAATTTTGATTCAGTTCCAAGCTATCGAACTTGCAAAAATCGTGCGTCATCTATCTTTGAAAATCAGAGAATGGGGGTTTTATAAAATTAGCGGTTGCAGGTTAAAGAGGAAGAGAGTACAAAATGATTTGAATTCAAAACGTTGTTTAATCTAAAGTTGTTCTGGGCGTGCGAGACAATGGGAATCATAAAGGTGTTAGTAGAGAATATTTCAATTATTATAACCCGGCATAACTGTGTAAGGTATAGAAAAGTCGAGCAAGCTGAAGTGGCCACATTTTTCTCGCTAGAAATATCTGATTTTTGTCTCAAACGTGGATAGCGTGGTATTATTGGGTTGTGTATCATGTTCTCTATTGAAATATAGCAGGTCGATATACACAAACTCGAGAGCTCGAGTTTTTCAGACTTTCCGATAGCGAGTTATCAAGGCCTATACTGCGCTATTGCCCTGTTTACTAAAAATAGAAAGATCACGGCAACATCTTTATAGCGAGTTATCAAAGGGGATAGCGCGTTATAGATAATTTTCAAGAAAAACAAATGTTTTATTATACAACCCTATCAGCGGGCTATCAACACTGATAGGGCGCTAGTGCCAACTGGAAAGTTTTTACAAATTGCTAAATAGCCTTATTTTTGGGAAATTAATATTTTGACGCTCAAGAACCATTCCATTCACTCAAAACATATTGATATAAGATTAAAACTATTAAATAATTCAAAACTCTTTAAAATTATGATTAAAACCTTTCGGAAATTTTTTTTTCAAAATGGAATACTATATCGAAGTGATTCTTAAGAATTTTCAATTTTCAGAGTTTTAGTGTTGAGATTGATCGAGAAGTTACCCTACACACCAAAGATAAAACTAATGCATTTGACATGATATATGACTTCGTTCTTCGAGCTTGATGTTTGTAAACTTCGATAGCTATTGTTTGATGTGTTGTTGATGATTAGTTCAAGCTCTTAGAAAAAAAATACAAGTGATGTTTTCTCTTACCGAGAACACTTCACATACTTACAGTTTAAAACAATAGATAGCCTCTGGAAATCTCAGCACAAAAGGGATAAAATGAAGCGAAATAATGAGGTTATCTTCAAGACAGTTTGCAATTTTGATTCAGTTCGAAGGTTGTTTGGACAAATGCAAGAATAACGACTTTCTTCTATTTAAACACTCTTTTGAAAGCTCAGTCTAACTGGCAAAAATCGTGCGTCATCTATCTTTGAAAATCAGAGAATGGGGGTTTTATAAAATTAGCAGTTGCAGGTTAAAGAGGAAGAGAGTACAAAATGATTTGAATTCAAAACGTTGTTTAATCTAAAGTTGTTTGGGGCGTGCGAGACAATGGGAGTCATCATGGTGTTAGTAAAGAATATTTCAATTAATATAACCAGGCATAACTGTGTAAGGTATAGAAAAGTCGAGCAAGGTGAAGTGGCCACATTTTTCTCGCAAGAAATATCTGATTTTTGTCTCAAACGTGGATAGCGTGGTATTATTGGGTTGTGTATCATGTTCTCTATTTGAAAGATAGCAGGTCGATATACACAAACTCGAGAGCTCGAGTTTTTCAGACTTTTCGATAGCGAGTTACCAAGGCCTATAGTGCGCTATTGCCCAGTTTACTAAAAATGGAAAGATCACGACAACATCTTTATAGCGAGTTATCAAAGGAGATACCGCGTTATAGACAATTTTCAAGAAAAACAAATGTTTTATTATACAACCCTATCAGCGGGCTATCAACACTGATAGGGCGCAAGTGCCAACTGGAAAATTTTTTCAAATTGCTAAATAGCCTTATTTTTGGAAAATTAATATTTTGACGCTCAAGAAGCATTCCATTCACTCAAAACATATTGATATAAGATTAAAACTATTAAATAATTCAAAACTATTTAAAATTATGAATAAAACCTTTCGAAAATTTTTTTTTCAAAATGGAATACTATATCGAAGTGATTCTGAAGACTTTTCAATTTTCAGAGTTTTAGTGTTGAGATTGATTTATAAGTTACCCTACACACCAAAGATAAAACTAATGCATTTGACATGATATATGACTTCGTTCTTCGAGCTTGATCTTTGTAGACTTCGATAGCTATTGTTTGATGTGTTGTTGATGATTAGTTCAAGCTCTTAGAAAAAAAATACAGGTGATGTTTTCTCTTATCGAGAACACTTCACATACTTACAGTTTAAAACAATAGATAGCCTCTGGAAATCTCAGCACAAAAGGGATAAAATAAGCGAAATAATGAGGTTATCTTCAAGACAGTTTGCAATTTTGATTCAGTTCCAAGCTATCGAACTTGCAAAAATCGTGCGTCATCTATCTTTGAAAATCAGAGAATGGGGGTTTTATAAAATTAGCGGTTGCAGGTTAAAGAGGAAGAGAGTACAAAATGATTTGAATTCAAAACGTTGTTTAATCTAAAGTTGTTCTGGGCGTGCGAGACAATGGGAATCATAAAGGTGTTAGTAGAGAATATTTCAATTATTATAACCCGGCATAACTGTGTAAGGTATAGAAAAGTCGAGCAAGCTGAAGTGGCCACATTTTTCTCGCTAGAAATATCTGATTTTTGTCTCAAACGTGGATAGCGTGGTATTATTGGGTTGTGTATCATGTTCTCTATTGAAATATAGCAGGTCGATATACACAAACTCGAGAGCTCGAGTTTTTCAGACTTTCCGATAGCGAGTTATCAAGGCCTATACTGCGCTATTGCCCTGTTTACTAAAAATAGAAAGATCACGGCAACATCTTTATAGCGAGTTATCAAAGGGGATAGCGCGTTATAGATAATTTTCAAGAAAAACAAATGTTTTATTATACAACCCTATCAGCGGGCTATCAACACTGATAGGGCGCTAGTGCCAACTGGAAAGTTTTTACAAATTGCTAAATAGCCTTATTTTTGGAAAATTAATATTTTGACGCTCAAGAACCATTCCATTCACTCAAAACATATTGATATAAGATTAAAACTATTAAATAATTCAAAACTCTTTAAAATTATGATTAAAACCTTTCAGAAATTTTTTTTTCAAAATGGAATACTATATCGAAGTGATTCTTAAGAATTTTCAATTTTCAGAGTTTTAGTGTTGAGATTGATCGAGAAGTTACCCTACACACCAAAGATAAAACTAATGCATTTGACATGATATATGACTTCGTTCTTCGAGCTTGATGTTTGTAAACTTCGATAGCTATTGTTTGATGTGTTGTTGATGATTAGTTCAAGCTCTTAGAAAAAAAATACAAGTGATGTTTTCTCTTACCGAGAACACTTCACATACTTACAGTTTAAAACAATAGATAGCCTCTGGAAATCTCAGCACAAAAGGGATAAAATGAAGCGAAATAATGAGGTTATCTTCAAGACAGTTTGCAATTTTGATTCAGTTCGAAGGTTGTTTGGACAAATGCAAGAATAACGACTTTCTTCTATTTAAACACTCTTTTGAAAGCTCAGTCTAACTTGCAAAAATCGTGCGTCATCTATCTTTGAAAATCAGAGAATGGGGGTTTTATAAAATTAGCAGTTGCAGGTTAAAGAGGAAGAGAGTACAAAATGATTTGAATTCAAAACGTTGTTTAATCTAAAGTTGTTTGGGGCGTGCGAGACAATGGGAGTCATCATGGTGTTAGTAAAGAATATTTCAATTAATATAACCAGGCATAACTGTGTAAGGTATAGAAAAGTCGAGCAAGGTGAAGTGGCCACATTTTTCTCGCAAGAAATATCTGATTTTTGTCTCAAACGTGGATAGCGTGGTATTATTGGGTTGTGTATCATGTTCTCTATTTGAAAGATAGCAGGTCGATATACACAAACTCGAGAGCTCGAGTTTTTCAGACTTTTCGATAGCGAGTTACCAAGGCCTATAGTGCGCTATTGCCCAGTTTACTAAAAATGGAAAGATCACGACAACATCTTTATAGCGAGTTATCAAAGGAGATACCGCGTTATAGACAATTTTCAAGAAAAACAAATGTTTTATTATACAACCCTATCAGCGGGCTATCAACACTGATAGGGCGCAAGTGCCAACTGGAAAATTTTTACAAATTGCTAAATAGCCTTATTTTTGGAAAATTAATATTTTGACGCTCAAGAACCATTCCATTCACTCAAAACATATTGATATAAGATTAAAACTATTAAATAATTCAAAACTCTTTAAAATTATGATTAAAACCTTTCGAATTTTTTTTTTTCAAAATGGAATACTATATCGAAGTGATTCTGAAGACTTTTCAATTTTCAGAGTTTTAGTGTTGAGATTGATCGAGAAGTTACCCTACACACCAAAGATAAAACTAATGCATTTGACATGATATATGACTTCGTTCTTCGAGCTTGATCTTTGTAAACTTCGATAGCTATTGTTTGATGTGTTGTTGATGATTAGCCCAAGTTCTTAGAAAAAAAATACAGGTGATGTTTTCTCTTACCGAGAACACTTCACATACTTACAGTTTAAAACAATAGATAGCCTCAGGAAATCTCAGCACAAAAGGGATAAAATGAAGCGAAATAATGAGGTTATCTTCAAGACAGTTTGCAATTTTGATTCAATTCAAAGGTTGTTTGGACAAATTGAAGAATAACGACTTTCTTCGATTTAAACACTCTTTCGAAAGCTCAGTCTAACTTGAAAAAATTGTGCGTCTTCTATCTTTGAAAATCAGAGAATGAGGGTTTTATAAAATTAGCAGTTGCAGGTTAAAGAGGAAGAGAGTAGAAAATGATTTGAATTCAAAACGTTGTTTAATCTAAAGTTGTTTGGGGCGTGCGAGACAATGGGAGTCATCAAGGTGTTAGTAGAGAATATTTCAATTATTATAACCAGGCATAACTGTGTAAGGTATAGAAAAGTCAAGCAAGATGAAGTGGCCACATTTTTCTCGCTAGAAATATCTGATTTTTGTCTCAAACGTGGATAGCGTGGTATTATTGGGTTGTGTACCATGTTCTCTATTGAAAGATAGCAGGTCGATATACACAAACTCGAGAGCTCGAGTTTTTCAGACTTTCCGATAGCGAGTTATCAAGGCCTATAGTGCGCTATTGCCCAGTTTACTAAAAATGGAAAGATCACGGCAACATCTTTATAGCGAGTTATCAAAGGGGATAGCGCGTTATAGACAATTTTCAAGAAAAACAAATGTTTTATTATACAACCCTATCAGCGGGCTATCAACACTGATAGGGCGCTAGTGCCAACTGGAAAATTTTTTCAAATTGCTAAATAGCCTTATTTTTGGAAAATTAATATTTTGACGCTCAAGAAGCATTCCATTCACTCAAAACATATTGATATAAGATTAAAACTATTAAATAATTCATAACTATTTAAAATTATGAATAAAACCTTTCGAAAATTTTTTTTTCAAAATGGAATACTATATCGAAGTGATTCTGAAGACTTTTCAATTTTCAGAGTTTTAGTGTTGAGATTGATTTAGAAGTTACCCTACACACCAAAGATAAAACTAATGCATTTGACATGATATATGACTTCGTTCTTCGAGCTTGATCTTTGTAGACTTCGATAGCTATTGTTTGATGTGTTGTTGATGATTAGTTCAAGCTCTTAGAAAAAAAATACAGGTGATGTTTTCTCTTATCGAGAACACTTCACATACTTACAGTTTAAAACAATAGATAGCCTCTGGAAATCTCAGCACAAAAGGGATAAAATAAGCGAAATAATGAGGTTATCTTCAAGACAGTTTGCAATTTTGATTCAGTTCCAAGCTATCGAACTTGCAAAAATCGTGCGTCATCTATCTTTGAAAATCAGAGAATGGGGGTTTTATAAAATTAGCGGTTGCAGGTTAAAGAGGAAGAGAGTACAAAATGATTTGAATTCAAAACGTTGTTTAATCTAAAGTTGTTCTGGGCGTGCGAGACAATGGGAATCATAAAGGTGTTAGTAGAGAATATTTCACTTATTATAACCCGGCATAACTGTGTAAGGTATAGAAAAGTCGAGCAAGCTGAAGTGGCCACATTTTTCTCGCTAGAAATATCTGATTTTTGTCTCAAACGTGGATAGCGTGGTATTATTGGGTTGTGTATCATGTTCTCTATTGAAATATAGCAGGTCGATATACACAAACTCGAGAGCTCGAGTTTTTCAGACTTTCCGATAGCGAGTTATCAAGGCCTATACTGCGCTATTGCCCTGTTTACTAAAAATAGAAAGATCACGGCAACATCTTTATAGCGAGTTATCAAAGGGGATAGCGCGTTATAGATAATTTTCAAGAAAAACAAATGTTTTATTATACAACCCTATCAGCGGGCTATCAACACTGATAGGGCGCTAGTGCCAACTGGAAAGTTTTTACAAATTGCTAAATAGCCTTATTTTTGGAAAATTAATATTTTGACGCTCAAGAACCATTCCATTCACTCAAAACATATTGATATAAGATTAAAACTATTAAATAATTCAAAACTCTTTAAAATTATGATTAAAACCTTTCGGAAATTTTTTTTTCAAAATGGAATACTATATCGAAGTGATTCTTAAGAATTTTCAATTTTCAGAGTTTTAGTGTTGAGATTGATCGAGAAGTTACCCTACACACCAAAGATAAAACTAATGCATTTGACATGATATATGACTTCGTTCTTCGAGCTTGATGTTTGTAAACTTCGATAGCTATTGTTTGATGTGTTGTTGATGATTAGTTCAAGCTCTTAGAAAAAAAATACAAGTGATGTTTTCTCTTACCGAGAACACTTCACATACTTACAGTTTAAAACAATAGATAGCCTCTGGAAATCTCAGCACAAAAGGGATAAAATGAAGCGAAATAATGAGGTTATCTTCAAGACAGTTTGCAATTTTGATTCAGTTCGAAGGTTGTTTGGACAAATGCAAGAATAACGACTTTCTTCTATTTAAACACTCTTTTGAAAGCTCAGTCTAACTTGCAAAAATCGTGCGTCATCTATCTTTGAAAATCAGAGAATGGGGGTTTTATAAAATTAGCAGTTGCAGGTTAAAGAGGAAGAGAGTACAAAATGATTTGAATTCAAAACGTTGTTTAATCTAAAGTTGTTTGGGGCGTGCGAGACAATGGGAGTCATCATGGTGTTAGTAAAGAATATTTCAATTAATATAACCAGGCATAACTGTGTAAGGTATAGAAAAGTCGAGCAAGGTGAAGTGGCCACATTTTTCTCGCAAGAAATATCTGATTTTTGTCTCAAACGTGGATAGCGTGGTATTATTGGGTTGTGTATCATGTTCTCTATTTGAAAGATAGCAGGTCGATATACACAATCGAGAGCTCGAGTTTTTCAGACTTTTCGATAGCGAGTTACCAAGGCCTATAGTGCGCTATTGCCCAGTTTACTAAAAATGGAAAGATCACGACAACATCTTTATAGCGAGTTATCAAAGGAGATACCGCGTTATAGACAATTTTCAAGAAAAACAAATGTTTTATTATACAACCCTATCAGCGGGCTATCAACACTGATAGGGCGCAAGTGCCAAGTGGAAAATTTTTACAAATTGCTAAATAGCCTTATTTTTGGAAAATTAATATTTTGACGCTCAAGAACCATTCCATTCACTCAAAACATATTGATATAAGATTAAAACTATTAAATAATTCAAAACTCTTTAAAATTATGATTAAAACCTTTCGAAATTTTTTTTTTCAAAATGGAATACTATATCGAAGTGATTCTGAAGACTTTTCAATTTTCAGAGTTTTAGTGTTGAGATTGATCGAGAAGTTACCCTACACACCAAAGATAAAACTAATGCATTTGACATGATATATGACTTCGTTCTTCGAGCTTGATCTTTGTAAACTTCGATAGCTATTGTTTGATGTGTTGTTGATGATTAGCCCAAGTTCTTAGAAAAAAAATACAGGTGATGTTTTCTCTTACCGAGAACACTTCACATACTTACAGTTTAAAACAATAGATAGCCTCAGGAAATCTCAGCACAAAAGGGATAAAATGAAGCGAAATAATGAGGTTATCTTCAAGACAGTTTGCAATTTTGATTCAATTCGAAGGTTGTTTGGACAAATTGAAGAATAACGACTTTCTTCGATTTAAACACTCTTTCGAAAGCTCAGTCTAACTTGAAAAAATTGTGCGTCTTCTATCTTTGAAAATCAGAGAATGAGGGTTTTATAAAATTAGCAGTTGCAGGTTAAAGAGGAAGAGAGTAGAAAATGATTTGAATTCAAAACGTTGTTTAATCTAAAGTTGTTTGGGGCGTGCGAGACAATGGGAGTCATCAAGGTGTTAGTAGAGAATATTTCAATTATTATAACCAGGCATAACTGTGTAAGGTATAGAAAAGTCAAGCAAGATGAAGTGGCCACATTTTTCTCGCTAGAAATATCTGATTTTTGTCTCAAACGTGGATAGCGTGGTATTATTGGGTTGTGTACCATGTTCTCTATTGAAAGATAGCAGGTCGATATACACAAACTCGAGAGCTCGAGTTTTTCAGACTTTCCGATAGCGAGTTATCAAGGCCTATAGTGCGCTATTGCCCAGTTTACTAAAAATGGAAAGATCACGGCAACATCTTTATAGCGAGTTATCAAAGGGGATAGCGCGTTATAGACAATTTTCAAGAAAAACAAATGTTTTATTATACAACCCTATCAGCGGGCTATCAACACTGATAGGGCGCTAGTGCCAACTGGAAAATTTTTTCAAATTGCTAAATAGCCTTATTTTTGGAAAATTAATATTTTGACGCTCAAGAAGCATTCCATTCACTCAAAACATATTGATATAAGATTAAAACTATTAAATAATTCAAAACTATTTAAAATTATGAATAAAACCTTTCGAAAATTTTTTTTTCAAAATGGAATACTATATCGAAGTGATTCTGAAGACTTTTCAATTTTCAGAGTTTTAGTGTTGAGATTGATTTAGAAGTTACCCTACACACCAAAGATAAAACTAATGCATTTGACATGATATATGACTTCGTTCTTCGAGCTTGATCTTTGTAGACTTCGATAGCTATTGTTTGATGTGTTGTTGATGATTAGTTCAAGCTCTTAGAAAAAAAATACAGGTGATGTTTTCTCTTATCGAGAACACTTCACATACTTACAGTTTAAAACAATAGATAGCCTCTGGAAATCTCAGCACAAAAGGGATAAAATAAGCGAAATAATGAGGTTATCTTCAAGACAGTTTGCAATTTTGATTCAGTTCCAAGCTATCGAACTTGCAAAAATCGTGCGTCATCTATCTTTGAAAATCAGAGAATGGGGGTTTTATAAAATTAGCGGTTGCAGGTTAAAGAGGAAGAGAGTACAAAATGATTTGAATTCAAAACGTTGTTTAATCTAAAGTTGTTCTGGGCGTGCGAGACAATGGGAATCATAAAGGTGTTAGTAGAGAATATTTCAATTATTATAACCCGGCATAACTGTGTAAGGTATAGAAAAGTCGAGCAAGCTGAAGTGGCCACATTTTTCTCGCTAGAAATATCTGATTTTTGTCTCAAACGTGGATAGCGTGGTATTATTGGGTTGTGTATCATGTTCTCTATTGAAATATAGCAGGTCGATATACACAAACTCGAGAGCTCGAGTTTTTCAGACTTTCCGATAGCGAGTTATCAAGGCCTATACTGCGCTATTGCCCTGTTTACTAAAAATAGAAAGATCACGGCAACATCTTTATAGCGAGTTATCAAAGGGGATAGCGCGTTATAGATAATTTTCAAGAAAAACAAATGTTTTATTATACAACCCTATCAGCGGGCTATCAACACTGATAGGGCGCTAGTGCCAACTGGAAAGTTTTTACAAATTGCTAAATAGCCTTATTTTTGGAAAATTAATATTTTGACGCTCAAGAACCATTCCATTCACTCAAAACATATTGATATAAGATTAAAACTATTAAATAATTCAAAACTCTTTAAAATTATGATTAAAACCTTTCGGAAATTTTTTTTTCAAAATGGAATACTATATCGAAGTGATTCTTAAGAATTTTCAATTTTCAGAGTTTTAGTGTTGAGATTGATCGAGAAGTTACCCTACACACCAAAGATAAAACTAATGCATTTGACATGATATATGACTTCGTTCTTCGAGCTTGATGTTTGTAAACTTCGATAGCTATTGTTTGATGTGTTGTTGATGATTAGTTCAAGCTCTTAGAAAAAAAATACAAGTGATGTTTTCTCTTACCGAGAACACTTCACATACTTACAGTTTAAAACAATAGATAGCCTCTGGAAATCTCAGCACAAAAGGGATAAAATGAAGCGAAATAATGAGGTTATCTTCAAGACAGTTTGCAATTTTGATTCAGTTCGAAGGTTGTTTGGACAAATGCAAGAATAACGACTTTCTTCTATTTAAACACTCTTTTGAAAGCTCAGTCTAACTTGCAAAAATCGTGCGTCATCTATCTTTGAAAATCAGAGAATGGGGGTTTTATAAAATTAGCAGTTGCAGGTTAAAGATGAAGAGAGTACAAAATGATTTGAATTCAAAACGTTGTTTAATCTAAAGTTGTTTGGGGCGTGCGAGACAATGGGAGTCATCATGGTGTTAGTAAAGAATATTTCAATTAATATAACCAGGCATAACTGTGTAAGGTATAGAAAAGTCGAGCAAGGTGAAGTGGCCACATTTTTCTCGCAAGAAATATCTGATTTTTGTCTCAAACGTGGATAGCGTGGTATTATTGGGTTGTGTATCATGTTCTCTATTTGAAAGATAGCAGGTCGATATACACAAACTCGAGAGCTCGAGTTTTTCAGACTTTTCGATAGCGAGTTACCAAGGCCTATAGTGCGCTATTGCCCAGTTTACTAAAAATGGAAAGATCACGACAACATCTTTATAGCGAGTTATCAAAGGAGATACCGCGTTATAGACAATTTTCAAGAAAAACAAATGTTTTATTATACAACCCTATCAGCGGGCTATCAACACTGATAGGGCGCAAGTGCCAACTGGAAAATTTTTACAAATTGCTAAATAGCCTTATTTTTGGAAAATTAATATTTTGACGCTCAAGAACCATTCCATTCACTCAAAACATATTGATATAAGATTAAAACTATTAAATAATTCAAAACTCTTTAAAATTATGATTAAAACCTTTCGAAATTTTTTTTTTCAAAATGGAATACTATATCGAAGTGATTCTGAAGACTTTTCAATTTTCAGAGTTTTAGTGTTGAGATTGATTTAGAAGTTACCCTACACACCAAAGATAAAACTAATGCATTTGACATGATATATGACTTCGTTCTTCGAGCTTGATCTTTGTAGACTTCGATAGCTATTGTTTGATGTGTTGTTGATGATTAGTTCAAGCTCTTAGAAAAAAAATACAGGTGATGTTTTCTCTTATCGAGAACACTTCACATACTTACAGTTTAAAACAATAGATAGCCTCTGGAAATCTCAGCACAAAAGGGATAAAATAAGCGAAATAATGAGGTTATCTTCAAGACAGTTTGCAATTTTGATTCAGTTCCAAGCTATCGAACTTGCAAAAATCGTGCGTCATCTATCTTTGAAAATCAGAGAATGGGGGTTTTATAAAATTAGCGGTTGCAGGTTAAAGAGGAAGAGAGTACAAAATGATTTGAATTCAAAACGTTGTTTAATCTAAAGTTGTTCTGGGCGTGCGAGACAATGGGAATCATAAAGGTGTTAGTAGAGAATATTTCAATTATTATAACCCGGCATAACTGTGTAAGGTATAGAAAAGTCGAGCAAGCTGAAGTGGCCACATTTTTCTCGCTAGAAATATCTGATTTTTGTCTCAAACGTGGATAGCGTGGTATTATTGGGTTGTGTATCATGTTCTCTATTGAAATATAGCAGGTCGATATACACAAACTCGAGAGCTCGAGTTTTTCAGACTTTCCGATAGCGAGTTATCAAGGCCTATACTGCGCTATTGCCCTGTTTACTAAAAATAGAAAGATCACGGCAACATCTTTATAGCGAGTTATCAAAGGGGATAGCGCGTTATAGATAATTTTCAAGAAAAACAAATGTTTTATTATACAACCCTATCAGCGGGCTATCAACACTGATAGGGCGCTAGTGCCAACTGGAAAGTTTTTACAAATTGCTAAATAGCCTTATTTTTGGAAAATTAATATTTTGACGCTCAAGAACCATTCCATTCACTCAAAACATATTGATATAAGATTAAAACTATTAAATAACTCAAAACTCTTTAAAATTATGATTAAAACCTTTCGGAAATTTTTTTTTCAAAATGGAATACTATATCGAAGTGATTCTTAAGAATTTTCAATTTTCAGAGTTTTAGTGTTGAGATTGATCGAGAAGTTACCCTACACACCAAAGATAAAACTAATGCATTTGACATGATATATGACTTCGTTCTTCGAGCTTGATGTTTGTAAACTTCGATAGCTATTGTTTGATGTGTTGTTGATGATTAGTTCAAGCTCTTAGAAAAAAAATACAAGTGATGTTTTCTCTTACCGAGAACACTTCACATACTTACAGTTTAAAACAATAGATAGCCTCTGGAAATCTCAGCACAAAAGGGATAAAATGAAGCGAAATAATGAGGTTATCTTCAAGACAGTTTGCAATTTTGATTCAGTTCGAAGGTTGTTTGGACAAATGCAAGAATAACGACTTTCTTCTATTTAAACACTCTTTTGAAAGCTCAGTCTAACTTGCAAAAATCGTGCGTCATCTATCTTTGAAAATCAGAGAATGGGGGTTTTATAAAATTAGCAGTTGCAGGTTAAAGATGAAGAGAGTACAAAATGATTTGAATTCAAAACGTTGTTTAATCTAAAGTTGTTTGGGGCGTGCGAGACAATGGGAGTCATCATGGTGTTAGTAAAGAATATTTCAATTAATATAACCAGGCATAACTGTGTAAGGTATAGAAAAGTCGAGCAAGGTGAAGTGGCCACATTTTTCTCGCAAGAAATATCTGATTTTTGTCTCAAACGTGGATAGCGTGGTATTATTGGGTTGTGTATCATGTTCTCTATTTGAAAGATAGCAGGTCGATATACACAAACTCGAGAGCTCGAGTTTTTCAGACTTTTCGATAGCGAGTTACCAAGGCCTATAGTGCGCTATTGCCCAGTTTACTAAAAATGGAAAGATCACGACAACATCTTTATAGCGAGTTATCAAAGGAGATACCGCGTTATAGACAATTTTCAAGAAAAACAAATGTTTTATTATACAACCCTATCAGCGGGCTATCAACACTGATAGGGCGCAAGTGCCAACTGGAAAATTTTTACAAATTGCTAAATAGCCTTATTTTTGGAAAATTAATATTTTGACGCTCAAGAACCATTCCATTCACTCAAAACATATTGATATAAGATTAAAACTATTAAATAATTCAAAACTCTTTAAAATTATGATTAAAACCTTTCGAAATTTTTTTTTTCAAAATGGAATACTATATCGAAGTGATTCTGAAGACTTTTCAATTTTCAGAGTTTTAGTGTTGAGATTGATCGAGAAGTTACCCTACACACCAAAGATAAAACTAATGCATTTGACATGATATATGACTTCGTTCTTCGAGCTTGATCTTTGTAAACTTCGATAGCTATTGTTTGATGTGTTGTTGATGATTAGCCCAAGTTCTTAGAAAAAAAATACAGGTGATGTTTTCTCTTACCGAGAACACTTCACATACTTACAGTTTAAAACAATAGATAGCCTCAGGAAATCTCAGCACAAAAGGGATAAAATGAAGCGAAATAATGAGGTTATCTTCAAGACAGTTTGCAATTTTGATTCAATTCGAAGGTTGTTTGGACAAATTGAAGAATAACGACTTTCTTCGATTTAAACACTCTTTCGAAAGCTCAGTCTAACTTGAAAAAATTGTGCGTCTTCTATCTTTGAAAATCAGAGAATGAGGGTTTTATAAAATTAGCAGTTGCAGGTTAAAGAGGAAGAGAGTAGAAAATGATTTGAATTCAAAACGTTGTTTAATCTAAAGTTGTTTGGGGCGTGCGAGACAATGGGAGTCATCAAGGTGTTAGTAGAGAATATTTCAATTATTATAACCAGGCATAACTGTGTAAGGTATAGAAAAGTCAAGCAAGATGAAGTGGCCACATTTTTCTCGCTAGAAATATCTGATTTTTGTCTCAAACGTGGATAGCGTGGTATTATTGGGTTGTGTACCATGTTCTCTATTGAAAGATAGCAGGTCGATATACACAAACTCGAGAGCTCGAGTTTTTCAGACTTTCCGATAGCGAGTTATCAAGGCCTATAGTGCGCTATTGCCCAGTTTACTAAAAATGGAAAGATCACGGCAACATCTTTATAGCGAGTTATCAAAGGGGATAGCGCGTTATAGACAATTTTCAAGAAAAACAAATGTTTTATTATACAACCCTATCAGCGGGCTATCAACACTGATAGGGCGCTAGTGCCAACTGGAAAATTTTTTCAAATTGCTAAATAGCCTTATTTTTGGAAAATTAATATTTTGACGCTCAAGAAGCATTCCATTCACTCAAAACATATTGATATAAGATTAAAACTATTAAATAATTCAAAACTATTTAAAATTATGAATAAAACCTTTCGGAAATATTTTTTTCAAAATGGAATACTATATCGAAGTGATTCTGAAGACTTTTCAATTTTCAGAGTTTTAGTGTTGAGATTGATTTAGAAGTTACCCTACACACCAAAGATAAAACTAATGCATTTGACATGATATATGACTTCGTTCTTCGAGCTTGATCTTTGTAGACTTCGATAGCTATTGTTTGATGTGTTGTTGATGATTAGTTCAAGCTCTTAGAAAAAAAATACAGGTGATGTTTTCTCTTATCGAGAACACTTCACATACTTACAGTTTAAAACAATAGATAGCCTCTGGAAATCTCAGCACAAAAGGGATAAAATAAGCGAAATAATGAGGTTATCTTCAAGACAGTTTGCAATTTTGATTCAGTTCCAAGCTATCGAACTTGCAAAAATCGTGCGTCATCTATCTTTGAAAATCAGAGAATGGGGGTTTTATAAAATTAGCAGTTGCAGGTTAAAGAGGAAGAGAGTACAAAATGATTTGAATTCAAAACGTTGTTTAATCTAAAGTTGGTCTGGGCGTGCGAGACAATGGGAATCATAAAGGTGTTAGTAGAGAATATTTCAATTATTATAACCCGGCATAACTGTGTAAGGTATAGAAAAGTCGAGCAAGCTGAAGTGGCCACATTTTTCTCGCTAGAAATATCTGATTTTTGTCTCAAACGTGGATAGCGTGGTATTATTGGGTTGTGTATCATGTTCTCTATTGAAATATAGCAGGTCGATATACACAAACTCGAGAGCTCGAGTTTTTCAGACTTTCCGATAGCGAGTTATCAAGGCCTATACTGCGCTATTGCCCTGTTTACTAAAAATAGAAAGATCACGGCAACATCTTTATAGCGAGTTATCAAAGGGGATAGCGCGTTATAGATAATTTTCAAGAAAAACAAATGTTTTATTATACAACCCTATCAGCGGGCTATCAACACTGATAGGGCGCTAGTGCCAACTGGAAAATTTTTACAAATTGCTAAATAGCTTATTTTTGGAAAATTAATATTTTGACGCTCAAGAACCATTCCATTCACTCAAAACATATTGATATAAGATTAAAACTATTAAATAATTCAAAACTCATTAAAATTATGATTAAAACCTTTCGGAAATTTTTTTTTCAAAATGGAATACTATATCGAAGTGATTCTGAAGACTTTTCAATTTTCAGAGTTTTAGTGTTGAGATTGATCGAGAAGTTACCCTACACACCAAAGATAAAACTAATGCATTTGACATGATATATGATTTCGTTCTTCGAGCTTGATCTTTGTAAACTTCGATAGCTATTGTTTGATGTGTTGTTGATGATTAGTCCAAGTTCTTAGAAAAAAAATACAGGTGATGTTTTCTCTTACCGAGAACACTTCACATACTTACAGTTTAAAACAATAGATAGCCTCTGGAAATCTCAGCACAAAAGGGATAAAATGAAGCGAAATAATGAGGTTATCTTCAAGACAGTTTGCAATTTTGATTCAGTTCGAAGGTTGTTTGGGCAAATGCAAGAATAACGACTTTCTTCGATTTAAACACTCTTTTGAAAGCTCAGTCGAACTTGCAAAAATCGTGCGTCTTTCTATCTTGGAAAATCAGAGAATGAGGGTTTTATAAAATTAGCAGTTGCAGGTTAAAGAGGAAGAGAGTACAAAATGATTTGAATTCAAAACGTTGTTTAATCTAAAGTTGTTTGGGGCGTGCGAGACAATGGGAGTCATCAAGGTGTTAGTAAAGAATACATCAATTAATATAACCAGGCATAACTGTGTAAGGTATAGAAAAGTC
This sequence comes from Paratinospora sagittata, assembly GCA_035771175.1. Classification (NCBI taxonomy): domain Eukaryota; kingdom Viridiplantae; phylum Streptophyta; class Magnoliopsida; order Ranunculales; family Menispermaceae; genus Paratinospora; species Paratinospora sagittata. The sequence continues at coordinate 46,252,699 of CM069594.1, read as the reverse complement.
GAGCAAGCTGAAGTGGCCAAATTTTTCTCGCTAGAAATATCTGATTTTTGTCTCAAACGTGGATAGCGTGGTATTATTGGGTTGTGTATCATGTTCTCTATTTGAAAGATAGCAGGTCGATATACACAAACTCGAGAGCTCGAGTTTTTCAGACTTTCCGATAGCGAGTTACCAAGGCCTATAGTGCGCTATTGCCCAGTTTACTAAAAATGGAAAGATCACGGCGACATCTTTATAGCGAGTTATCAAAGGAAATAGCGCGTTATAGACAATTTTCAAGAAAAACAAATGTTTTATTATACAACCCTATCAGCGGGCTATCAACACTGATAGGGCGCTAGTGCCAACTGGGAAATTTTTTCAAATTGCTAAATAGCCTTCTTTTTGCAAATATAATATTTTGACACTCAAGAACCATTCCATTCACTCAAAACATATTGATATAAGACTAAAAACTATTAAATATTTCAAAACTCATGAAAATTATGATTAAAACCATTCTGAAATTTTTTTTTCAGAATGGAATACTATATCGAAGTGATTTTGAAGACTTTTCAATTTTCAGAGTTTTAGTGTTGAGATTGATCGAGAAGTTACCCTACACACCAAAGATAAAACTAATGCATTTGACATGATATATGACTTCGTTCTTCGAGCTTGATCTTTGTAGACTTCGATAGCTATTGTTTGATGTGTTGTTGATGATTAATTCAAGCTCTTAGAAAAAAAATACAGGTGATGTTTTCTCTTACCGAGAACACTTCACATACTTATAGTTTAAAACAATAGATAGCCACTGGAAATCTCAGCACAAAAGGGATAAAATGAAGCGAAATAATGAGGTTATCTTCAAGACAGTTTCCAATTTTGATTCAGTTCGAAGGTTGTTTGGAAAAATGCAAGAATAACGACTTTCTTCGATTTAAACGCTTTTTCGAAAGCTCAGTCTAACTTGCAAAAATCGTGCGTCTTGTATCTTTGAAAATCAGAGAATGAGGGTTTTATAAAATTAGCAGTTGCAGGTTAAAGAGGAAGAGAGTACAAAATAATTTGATTTAAAAACGTTGTTTAATCTAAAGTTGTTTGGGGCGTGCGAGACAATGGGAGTCATCAAGGTGTTAGTAGAGAATATTTCAATTATTATAACCAGGCATAACTGTGTAAGGTATAGAAAAGTCGAGCAAGGTGAAGTGGCCACATTTTTCTCGCAAGAAATATCTGATTTTTGTCTCAAACGTGGATAGCGTGGTATTATTGGGTTGTGTATCATGTTCTCTATTTGAAAGATAGCAGGTCGATATACACAAACTCGAGAGCTCGAGTTTTTCAGACTTTTCGATAGCGAGTTACCAAGGCCTATAGTGCGCTATTGCCCAGTTTACTAAAAATGGAAAGATCACGACAACATCTTTATAGCGAGTTATCAAAGGAGATAGCGCGTTATAGAAAATTTTCAAGAAAAACAAATGTTTTATTATACAACCCTATCAGCGGGCTATCAACACTGATAGGGCGCAAGTGCCAACTGGAAAATTTTTACAAATTGCTAAATAGCCTTATTTTTGGAAAATTAATATTTTGACGCTCAAGAACCATTCCATTCACTCAAAACATATTGATTTAAGATTTAAACTATTAAATAATTCAAAACTCTTTAAAATTATGATTAAAACCTTTCGAAATTTTTTTTTTCAAAATGGAATACTATATCGAAGTGATTCTGAAGACTTTTCAATTTTCAGAGTTTTAGTGTTGAGATTGATCGAGAAGTTACCCTACACACCAAAGATAAAACTAATGCATTTGACATGATATATGACTTCGTTCTTCGAGCTTGATCTTTGTAAACTTCGATAGCTATTGTTTGATGTGTTGTTGATGATTAGTCCAAGTTCTTAGAAAAAAAATACAGGTGATGTTTTCTCTTACCGAGAACACTTCACATACTTAAAGTTTAAAACAATAGATAGCCTCAGGAAATCTCAGCACAAAAGGGATAAAATGAAGCGAAATAATGAGGTTATCTTCAAGACAGTTTGCAATTTTGATTCAGTTCGAAGGTTGTTTGGGCAAATGCAAGAATAACGACTTTGTTCGATTTAAACACTCTTTTGAAAGCTCAGTCTAACTTGCAAAAATCGTGCGTCTTTCTATCTTGGAAAATCAGAGAATGAGGGTTTTATAAAATTGGCAGTTACAGGTTAAAGAGGAAGAGAGTACAAAATGATTTGAATTCAAAACGTTGTTTAATCTAAAGCTGTTTGGGGCGTGCGAGACAATGGGAGTCATCAAGGTGTTAGTAGAGAATATTTCAATTAATATAACCAGGCATAACTGTGTAAGGTATAGAAAAGTCGAGCAAGCTGAAGTGGCCACATTTTTCTCGCTAGAAATATCTGATTTTTGTCTCAAACGTGGATAGTGTGGTATTATTGGGTTGTGTATCATGTTCTCTATTTGAAAGATAGCAGGTCGATATACACAAAGTCGAGAGCTCGAGTTTTTCAGACTTTCCGATAGCGAGTTATCAAGGCTTATAGTGCGCTATTGCCCAGTTTACTAAAAATGGAAAGATCACGGCAACATCTTTATAGCGAGTTATCAAAGGGGATAGCGCGTCATAGACAATTTTCAAGAAAAACAAATGTTTTATTATACAACCCTATCAGCGGGCTATCAACACTGATAGGGCGCAAGTGCCAACTGCAAAATTTTTGCAAATTGCAAAATAGCCTTATTTTTGGAAAATTAATATTTTGACACTCAAGAACCATTCCATTCACTCAAAATATATTGATATAAGATTAAAACTATTAAATATTTGAAAACTCTTTAAAATTATGATTAAAACCTTTCGGAAATATTTTTTTCAAAATGGAATACTATATCGAAGTGATTCTGAAGACTTTTCAATTTTCAGAGTTTTAGTGTTGAGATTGATCGAGAAGTTACCCTACACACCAAAGATAAAACTAATGCATTTGACATGATATATGACTTCGTTCTTCGAGGTTGATCTTTGTAGACTTCGATAGCTATTGTTTGATGTGTTGTTGATGATTAGTTCAAGCTCTTAGAAAAAAAATACAGGTGATGTTTTCTCTTACCGAGAACACTTCACATACTTACCGTTTAAAACAATAGATAGCCTCTGGAAATCTCAGCACAAAAGGGATAAAATTAAGCGAAATAATGAGGTTATCATCAAGACAGTTTGCAATTTTGATTCAGTTCGAAGGTTGTTTGGACGAATGCAAGAATAACGACTTTCTTCGATTTAAACACTCTTTCGAAAGCTCAGTCTAACTTGCAAAAATCGTACGTCTTCTACCTTTGAAAATCAGAGAATGAGGGTTTTATAAAATTAGCAGTTGCAGGATAAAGAGGAAGAGAGTACAAAATGATTTGAATTCAAAACGTTGTTTAATCTAAAGTTGTTTGGGGCGTGCGAGACAATGGGAGTCATCAAGGTGTTAGTAGAGAATATTTCAATTATTATAACCAGGCATAACTGTGTAAGGTATAGAAAAGTCGAGCAAGCTGAAGTGGCCACATTTTTCTCGCTAGAAATATCTGATTTTTGTCTCAAAAGTGGATAGAATGGTATTATTGGGTTGTGTATCATGTTCTCTATTTGCAAGATATCAGGTCGATATACACAAACTCGAGAGCTCGAGTTTTTCAGACTTTCCGATAGCGAGTTATCAAGGCTTATAGTGCGTTATTGCCCAGTTTACTAAAAATGGAAAGATCACGGCAAATCTTTATAGCGAGTTATCAAATGGGATAGCGCGTTATAGACAATTTTCAAGAAAAACAACTGTTTTATTATACAACCCCATCAGCGGGCTATCAACACTGATAGGGCGCTAATGCCAACTGAGAAATTTTTACAAATTGCTAACTAGCGTTCTTTTTGGAAAATTAATATTTTGACACTCAAGAAGCATTCCAATCACTCAAAACATATTGATATAAGACTAAAAACTATTAAATATTTCAAAACTCATGAAAATTATGATTAAAACCATTCTGAAATTTTTTTTTCATAATGGAATACTATATCGAAGTGATTTTGAAGACTTTTCAATTTTCAGAGTTTTAGTGTTGAGATTGATCGAGAAGTTACCCTACACACCAAAGATAAAACTTATGCATTTGACATGATATATGACTTCGTTCTTCGAGCTTGATCTTTGTAGACTTCGATAGCTATTGTTTGATGTGTTGTTGATGATTAGTCCAAGTTCTTAGAAAAAAAATACAGGTGATGTTTTCTCTTACCGAGAACACTTCACATACTTACAGTTTAAAACATTAGATTGCCTCTGGAAATCTCAGCACAAAAGGGATAAAATGAAGCGAAATAATGAGGTTATCTTCAAGACAGTTTGCAATTTTGATTCAGTTCGAAGGTTGTTTGGGCAAATGCAAGAATAACGACTTTGTTCGATTTAAACACTCTTTTGAAAGCTCAGTCTAACTTGCAAAAATCGTGCGTCTTTCTATCTTGGAAAATCAGAGAATGAGGGTTTTATAAAATTAGCAGTTGCAGGTTAAAGAGGAAGAGAGTACAAAATGATTTAAAATTCAAAACGTTGTTTAATCTAAAGTTGTTTGGGGCGTGCGAGACAATGGGAGTCATCAAGGTGTTAGTAGAGAATATTTCAATTAATATAACCAGGCATAACTGTGTAAGGTATAGAAAAGTCGAGCAAGCTGAAGTGGCCACATTTTTCTCGCTAGAAATATCTGATTTTTGTCTCAAACGTGGATAGCGTGGTATCAAGTTGTGTATCATGTTCTCTTTTGAAAGATAGCTGGTCGATCGATATACACATACTCGAGAGCTCGAGTTTTTCAGACTTTCCGATAGCGAGTTATCAAGGCTTATAGTGCGCTATTGCCCAGTTTACTAAAAATGGAAAGATCACGGCAACATCTTTATAGCGAGTTATCAAAGGAGATAGCGCGTTATAGACAATTTTCAAGAAAAACAAATGTTTTATTATACAACCCCATCAGCGGGCTATTAACACTGATAGGGCGCTAATGCCAACTGAAAAATTTTTACAAATTGCTAAATAGCCTTATTTTTGGAAAATTAATATTTTGACACTCAAGAACCACTCCATTCACTCAAAACATATTGATATAAGACTAAAAACTATTAAATATTTCAAAACTCATGAAAGTTATGATTAAAACCATTCTGAAATTTTTTTTTTGTAATGGAATACCATATCGAAGTGATTTTAAGACTTTTCAATTTTCAGAGTTTTAGTGTTGAGATTGATCGAGAAGTTACCCTACACACCAAAGATAAAACTAATGCATTTGACATGATATATGACTTCGTTCTTCGAGCTTGATCTTTGTAGACTTCGATAGCTATTGTTTGATGTGTTGTTGATGATTAGCCCAAGTTCTTAGAAAAAAAATACAGGTGATGTTTTCTCTTGCCAAGAACACTTCACATACTTACAGTTTAAAACAATAGATAGCCTCTGGAAATCTCAGCACAAAAGGGATAAAATGAAGCGAAATAATGAGGTTATCTTCAAGACAGTTTGCAATTTTGCTTCAGTTCGAAGGTTGTTTGGGCAAATGCAAGAATAACGACTTTGTTCGATTTAAACACTCTTTTGAAAGCTCAGTCTAACTTGCAAAAATCGTGCGTCTTTCTATCTTGGAAACTCAGAGAATGAGGGTTTTATAAAATTGGCAGTAGCAGGTTAAAGAGGAAGAGAGTACAAAATGATTTGAATTCAAAACGTTGTTTAATCTAAAGTTGTTTGGGGCGTGCGAGACAATGGGAGTCATCAAGGTGTTAGTAGAGAATATTTCAATTAATATAACCAGGCATAACTGTGTAAGGTATAGAAAAGTCGAGCAAGCTGAAGTGGCCACATTTTTCTCGCTAGAAATATCTGATTTTTGTCTCAAACGTGGATAGCGTGGTATTATTGGGTTGTGTATCATGTTCTCTATTTGAAAGATAGCTGGTCGATATACACAAACTCGAGAGCTCGAGTTTTTCAGACTTTCCGGTAGAGAGTTATCAAGGCCTATAGTGCGCTATTGCCCAGTTTACTAAAAATGGAAAGATCACGGCAAATCTTTATAGCGAGTTATCAAAGGGGATAGCGCGTTATAGACAATTTTCAAGAAAAACAAATGTTTTATTATACAACCCTATCAGCGGGCTATCAACACTGATAGGGCGCAAGTGCCAACTGCAAAATTTTTGCAAATTGCAAAATAGCCTTATTTTTGGAAAATTATTATTTTGACACTCAAGAACCATTCCATTCACTCAAAACATATTGATATAAGACTAAAAACTATTAAATAATTCAAAACTCTTCAAAATTATGATTAAAACCTTTAGGAAATATTTTTTTCAAAATGGAATACTATATCGAAGTGATTCTGAAGACTTTTCAATTTTCAGAGTTTTAGTGTTGAGATTGATCGAGAAGTTACCCTACACACCAAAGATAAATCTAATGCATTTGACATGATATATGACTTCGTTCTTCGAGCTTGATCTTTGTAGACTTCGATAGCTTTTGTTTGATGTGTTGTTGATGATTAGTTCAAGCTCTTAGAAAAAAAATACAGGTGATGTTTTCTCTTATCGAGAACACTTCACATACTTACAGTTTAAAACAATAGATAGCCTCTAGAAATCTCAGCACAAAAGGGATAAAATGAAGCGAAATAATGAGGTTATCTTCAAGACAGTTTGCAATTTTGATTCAGTTCGAAGGTTTTTTGGACAAATGCAAGAATAACGACTTTCTTCGATTTAAACACTCTTTCGAAAGCTCAGTCTAACTTGCAAAAATCGTGCGTCTTCTATCTTTGAAAATCACAGAATGAGGGTTTTATAAAATTAGCAGTTGCAGGTTAAAGAGGAAGAGAGTACAAAATGATTTGAATTCAAAACGTTGTTTAATCTAAAGTTGTTTGGGCGTGCGAGACAATGGGAGTCATCAAGGTGTTAGTAGAGAATATCTCAATTATTATAACCAGGCATAACTGTGTAAGGTATAGAAAAGTCGAGCAAGCTGAAGTGGCCACATTTTTCTCGCTAGAAATATCTGATTTTTGTCTCAATCGTGGATAGCGTGGTATTATTGGGGTGTGTATCATGTTCTCTATTGAAAGATTGCGGGCCGATATACGCAAACTCGAGAACTCGAGTTTTTCAGACTTTTCGATAGCGAGTTATCAGGGCCTATAGTACGCTATTGCCCAGTTTACTAAAAATGGAAAGATCACGGCGAATCTTTATAGCGAGTTATCAAAGGGGATAGCGCGTTATAGACAATTTTCAAGAAAAACAAATGTTTTATTATACAACGCTATCAGCGGGCTATCAACACTGATAGGGCGCTAATGCCAACTGGAAAATTTTTATAAATTGCTAAATAGCCTTATTTTTGGAAAATTAATATTTTGACACTCAAGAACCATTCCATTTGATATGAACTTCACCAACAATTGTGATGAAACCCAATAACAATGATGGATAAGAACCCCAAGATCGTGTAGACAAGATTGGTTGAGCCTTGACCCGTCACCTAACCAGATGAAAACCAAGACTACGAAGGATTGAAAACGCCACACCAAGATTCAACAATCAAGGTGATAAGTTTGGTTGTTTGAACGCCACAAGAATAACTTGATAAGTTCAAGAGTTCTTTCAAGAACAAAGAGGACACAAGACCTCACAAGATTAACTTGATCTCAAAACATAATCTGTTATTCAAATATGAGCTACCCTCTATTTATACTTGGAACAACCCTCCAAGAATAGGAAAAGCCATAACTAAATTCAAACCAGCCGCCGATTTGGACTTCTAAGGTGGTTAGCCGCCTCTTTTGAATTCTAGCCGCTTCTTTGGACTTCTCAAGGTAGCTAGCCGCCGATTTGGACTTTTAAAGGTGGTTAGCCGCCTCTTTTGAATTCTAGCCGCCGATTTGGACTTCTAAAGGTGGTTAGCCGCTTCTTTGGACTTCTCAAGGTAGCTAGCCGCCGATTTGGACTTCTAAAGGTGGTTAGCTGCCTCTTTTGAATTCTAGCCGCTTCTTTGGACTTCTAAATACCAACCGCCGATTTGGACTTCTAAACTTAGTCAAAAATAGCTAATTGACTAAGTTCAATGTATTTGATGATATGGACTAATTAACTTCATCAATTGCTTTGATGACATGGACTAAGCTTTGATTATTATTTGAGCCCATCTTGGTCTTCTTAGAATCAGCCCAATTCTCTTGGATTAGCCCATTTAGTGCTTCCTTGAAACGTTTGGCTCTAAGTCTTGTAATTGGACCACTTGGAAGTGACAATGGGCCTTGTGCTACATTTTCAAATGTATGATCAACTTGTCCAGCTCCTTGGTTTGCATCATTTTGGTATCAGAGCTTTGGTTCTAAGATAAGTTTGACTATCTTTTATTTTCATTTTTTTTTTCTCTATTTCCTATTCCATGCAGTAGAAAAAAAAAATCATCAAAAAAAAAAAGAAAGAAGAAAAGTGATTCCAGTAAGAAAATTTCCTCTTTTCAATCTTGTTTCTCACCTTATTCATGTTCTTGATCCTGTAGTAGAAAAAAAAAAAAAAGAAAGTGATTCCAGTAAGAAAATTTCCTCTTTTCAATCTTGTTTCTCACCTTATTCATGTTCTTGATCCTGCAGTAGAAAAAAAAAAAAAAAGAGAAAAAAGAAAGTGATTCCAGTAAGAAAATTTCCTCTTTTCAATCTTGTTTCTCACCTTATTCATGTTCTTGATCTTTTTGATGAGTTTTGGTTGTTTCTCAAATTTGAATTGCTGCTAGATTATTTTGAATTAGTTTCTTGAAGTTTGATTAAGAACTAAAGGAGACACAAAAGAGTGGAAAAAGGCAAGAGTGTGTGAGACCATAAGAGGGTAAAAGCCGTTTAGAGTGAAAACACGAGTGCAAGTGTATCAAATTCTTGAGTGAAAAGTGAGGGAGTGCTTGTGAGGATTCTAACCTTGTTTTGCAGATTTTAAAAATGTCCAATAATCAAGAAGAAGATACAACCGAAGAAGTTCGACAACATGCAGTTCCGAACCTCCAAATGCAAGCGTTGTTAGGGGAGATGAGGCGTATGTTGAGGAATGAATTAGAACCTATTCATGCGAGGTTGGATAGAGTAGAAGCGGGAACTCCTAGAGAACAACAACAAGGCATCCGCAACAGGCAGCAAGGTGGGCGTGTTCCATGGCGGAATGTTGAGGAAGAGGCCGAGTTGGAGCAGTTTGATGAGCCATATTTGAACCGTGGCAGGTTTGAGCGTGGGAACGGGAATCGAGAAGCTTGGATGGGTAGGCCTTGGAGAGATAATGATTTAGGAAACATAAAGATTAAAATCCCATCTTTTCAAGGTAAAAGTGATCCTGAAGTTTATTTGGAGTGGGAAACTAAAATGGAGATGGTGTTTGATTGTCACACCCACTCGGAGATAAAGAAGGTTAAGTTGGCTTCAATTGAATTCACCGATTATGCCATTGTTTGGTGGGATCAATTACTGATTAATAGGAGAAGGAATAGAGAGCCACCCGTGGACACTTGGGAGGAGATGAAAATGCTTATGAGGAAGCGTTTTGTACCCAGCCACTATTATAGGGGATTGTATCAAAAGTTGCAAAGGTTAAATCAAGGTTCCAGGAGTGTGGAAGAATATTACAAGGAGATGGAAGTAGCTATGATCCGGGCTAATGTAGAAGAGGACCGGGAAGCCACCATGGCTCGGTTTTTGCATGGTTTAAACCATGAGATTGCGGATATAGTCGAGATGCAGCACTATGTTGAGTTGACAGATATGGTGCATCAAGCCATAAAGGTGGAGGCACAGTTCAAACGAAAGGGATTGGCTAGGAGGGGACAACCTATGGCTACCACCAGCCCGTGGTGGACAGCTCAAAAAAGAGACGCGCAGCTACAGAATAAGGCCAAATTTGAAGCCTCTACGAATGCAAAACCAACGACCGCCACTACTTCAGGTAACACTGAAACTTCAAATTCTAAAACACGTGATATTAAGTGTTTTAAATGTCAGGGGCGGGGACATATAGCCAGCCAGTGTGTGAACAAAAGGGTGATGGTGATAAACGCCCAAGGAGAGCTTGAGTCGGAGAATGAGGAAGAAGTAGATGATGCTGACATGCCACCTTTGGAGGATGCTGATGATGAGCAAGGTGCTGTGGTTGGAGATTTATTGGTAGCAAGGCGAGTTCTCAATGTGCAGGTTAAGGAGGAAGAAAGTAACCAAAGGGAGAACTTGTTTCATACTCGGTGCTTTGTAAACAACAAAGTTTGCAGTGTTATTATCGATGGAGGAAGTTGCACAAACGTAGCCAGCACTTATTTGGTGGAGAAATTAGCCTTAACTACCTTGAAACATCCTCACCCTTATCGGCTTCAGTGGCTGAATGACTGTGGTGAAATCAAGGTAACAAGGCAAGTGTTGGTTGCATTATCCATTGGTAAATATGAGGATGAGGTGCTTTGTGATGTGGTTCCTATGCATGCATGCCATTTATTGTTGGGAAGACCATGGCAGTATGATAAGAGGGCTAAGCATGATGGCTTCACAAATAGGCATTCTTTCACTCATAAAGGGCAGCCTATTATTCTTGTGCCGTTGGCTCCAAAACAAGTCAGGGAGGACCAATTAAAGTTGCAAAGCTCAAATGAAAAAAAGAAAGAAAAAGAAATGAAGGCCGAAATTGAGAAAAAAAAGAGAGAGAAAAACATTGATCAGAAAGAAAAAGAAAGAGAGGGAATTTCAGCCATAGTGAGAGCAAGAGAGGAAAAATTCAATTGCATTGCAAAAAAAAGTGAGATCAAGAGAGCATTATTTTCACACCAGCCCCTTATTGTACTCATGTACAAGGAGACTCTTTTATGTACTAATGATCTAGTCGGTGCCTTGCCGAGCGTTATTGTTTCTCTTTTGCAGGAGTTTGAAGATGTCCTTCCCGAAGAAGTACCTTATGGATTACCTCCAATCCGAGGGATTGAACATCAAATTGATTTCATACCAGGTGCATCAATTCCGAACCGACCTGCTTATAGGAGTAATCCCGAGGAGACCAAGGAACTCCAAAGGCAAGTAGGTGAATTATTGGAGAAGGGGCATGTGCGTGAAAGCATGAGTCCTTGTGCAGTTCCGGTGTTGTTAGTTCCCAAGAAGGATGGAACATGGAGGATGTGTGTTGACTGCCGAGCCATCAACAACATAACGGTAAAGTATCGTCATCCCATTCCTAGATTAGACGATATGCTGGATGAATTGCATGGTTCTTGTGTCTTTACAAAAATTGATCTTAAGAGTGGATATCATCAGATTAGGATGAAGGAAGGTGATGAATGGAAAACTGCTTTTAAGACTAAATATGGTTTGTATGAGTGGTTAGTGATGCCTTTCGGTTTAACTAATGCTCCGAGCACATTTATGCGTTTAATGAACCATGTTTTGCGTGCATTTATTGGCAGATTTGTCGTTGTGTATTTTGATGATATCTTAATTTATAGCAAAAACTTGGAAGAACATGTAATGCATTTGAAATCTGTTTTGGAAATTCTAAGGACAGAAAAGTTGTTTGCTAATCTCAAGAAGTGCACCTTTTGCACAGATAAACTTGTGTTTCTTGGTTTTGTTGTTAGTAAGAGAGGAATTGAGGTGGACGAGGAAAAGGTTAAGGCAATCCAAGAGTGGCCAACGCCTACAACAATCAGCCAAGTGAGGAGTTTCCATGGCTTAGCTAGCTTCTATAGACGGTTTGTGCGTGATTTTAGTAGCTTAGCCTCACCTCTTACTGAAGTCATCAAGAAAAATGTGCCGTTTAAGTGGGGGAAAGAACAAGAAAAGGCATTTAATCTGATCAAAGAAAAGTTAACTAATGCACCTTTGCTTGTTTTACCTAACTTTGCTAAAACTTTTGAAATTGAGTGTGATGCTTCAGGTATAGGTATTGGAGCTGTTTTGATGCAAGACGGCCGTCCAATTGCTTATTTCAGTGAAAAGTTGAGTGGGGCAGCCCTAAATTACCCTACTTATGATAAGGAGATGTACGCCTTGATAAGGGCTTTGGAAAATTGGCAGCACTATCTATGGCCAAAGGAATTCGTGATTCACACAGATCATGAATCTTTGAAGCATTTGAAAGGACAGCAAAAGTTGAACAGACGCCATGCCAAGTGGGTGGAATTCATTGAAACATTTCCTTATGTGATCAGATACAAGCAAGGTAAGGAAAATGTGGTGGCTGACGCATTGTCCCGAAGGTATGCTTTACTTTCCATTTTAGATACAAAATTGCTTGGTTTTGAATACATTAAGGATTTGTATGCACAAGATTCTGAATTTGGTGAAGTGTTCAATGCATGTGAAAAAGTGGCGTTTGGTAAGTTTTATAGGCATGATGGATTTTTGTTTCGGGAAAATAAACTGTGTGTGCCTATGTGTTCCTTGCGTGAATTGTTTGTGAGAGAAGCTCATGGTGGTGGTTTGATGGGTCATTTTGGTGTAGCTAAGACATTAGGAATTTTGCATGATCATTTTTTTTGGCCTCATATGAAACGTGATGTGGAAAGAATTTGTGAGAAGTGTATCACGTGTAAACAGGCCAAGTCTAAGTTGAAACCCCATGGTTTGTACACCCCTTTGCCAATACCTAGTGAACCTTGGACTGATATTTCTATGGATTTTGTTTTGGGATTACCTAGGACTAAGAGGGGGAGAGATTCAGTTTTTGTGGTGGTAGATAGATTTTCCAAGATGGCACACTTCATTGCATGTCATAAAACTGATGATGCATCACATATAGCTGATTTGTTCTTCAAAGAAATTGTTAGGTTACATGGCATGCCTAGAACCATTGTTTCTGATAGGGATGCAAGGTTTTTGAGTTACTTTTGGAAGACTTTGTGGGGAAAGTTGGGAACCAAGTTATTGTTTTCTACTACTTGTCATCCACAAACGGATGGTCAAACTGAAGTAGTGAATAGAACACTGTCTTCCTTGTTACGTGCTATCATTAAAAAGAACTTGAAAACATGGGAAGATTGTTTGCCACATGTTGAATTTGCTTATAATCGAAGTATTCATTCTGCAACTAAATTTTCACCATTTGAAATGGTTTATGGTTTTAACCCATTGTCACCTTTGGATTTAACTTCTTTACCTTTGAGTGAACGTGTAAACTTAGATGGCAAAAAGAAGGCAGAATTTGTAAAGATGATTCATGAAAAGGCACGTCTGAACATTGAAAGGAGGACTAAACAATATGTTCAACAAGCCAACAAGGGACGCAAGAAGGTAGTGTTTGAACCCGGAGATTGGGTTTGGTTGCACTTAAGGAAGGACCGTTTTCCGGAGAAACGACGTTCAAAACTCCTACCTCGGGGTGACGGACCATTTCAAATACTGGAACGCATCAATGATAATGCCTACAAGCTTGACTTACCAGGTGAGTATGGTGTCAGTGCAAGCTTTAATGTCGCTGATTTGTCTCCTTTTGATGTAGGTGACGATTTGAGGACAAATCCTTCTCAAGAGGGGGAGAATGATGCAAACCAAGGAGCTGGACAAGTTGATCATACATTTGAAAATGTAGCACAAGGCCCATTGTCACTTCCAAGTGGTCCAATTACAAGACTTAGAGCCAAACGTTTCAAGGAAGCACTAAATGGGCTAATCCAAGAGAATTGGGCTGATTCTAAGAAGACCAAGATGGGCTCAAATAATAATCAAAGCTTAGTCCATGTCATCAAAGCAATTGATGAAGTTAATTAGTCCATATCATCAAATACATTGAACTTAGTCAATTAGCTATTTTTGACTAAGTTTAGAAGTCCAAATCGGCGGTTGGTATTTAGAAGTCCAAAGAAGCGGCTAGAATTCAAAAGAGGCAGCTAACCACCTTTAGAAGTCCAAATCGGCGGCTAGCTACCTTGAGAAGTCCAAAGAAGCGGCTAACCACCTTTAGAAGTCCAAATCGGCGGCTAGAATTCAAAAGAGGCGGCTAACCACCTTTAAAAGTCCAAATCGGCGGCTAGCTACCTTGAGAAGTCCAAAGAAGCGGCTAGAATTCAAAAGAGGCGGCTAACCACCTTAGAAGTCCAAATCGGCGGCTGGTTTGAATTTAGTTATGGCTTTTCCTATTCTTGGAGGGTTGTTCCAAGTATAAATAGAGGGTAGCTCATATTTGAATAACAGATTATGTTTTGAGATCAAGTTAATCTTGTGAGGTCTTGTGTCCTCTTTGTTCTTGAAAGAACTCTTGAACTTATCAAGTTATTCTTGTGGCGTTCAAACAACCAAACTTATCACCTTGATTGTTGAATCTTGGTGTGGCGTTTTCAATCCTTCGTAGTCTTGGTTTTCATCTGGTTAGGTGACGGGTCAAGGCTCAACCAATCTTGTCTACACGATCTTGGGGTTCTTATCCATCATTGTTATTGGGTTTCATCACAATTGTTGGTGAAGTTCATATCACCATTCACTCAAAACATATTGATATAAGACTAAAAACTATCAAATATTTCAAAACTCATGAAAATTATGATTAAAACCATTCTGAAATTTTTTTTCAGAATGGAATACTATATTGAAGTGATTCTGAAGACTTTTCAATTTTCAGAGTTTTAGTGTTGAGATTGATCGAGAAGTTACCCTACACACCAATGATAAACTAATGCATTTGACATGAGATATGACTTCGTTCTTCGAGCTTGATCTTTGTAGACCTCGATAGCTATTGTTTGATGTGTTGTTGATGATTAGTTCAAGCTCTTAGAAAAAAAATACAGGTGATGTTTTCTCTTTCCGAGAACACTTCACATACTTAAGTTTAAAACAATAGATAGCCTCTAGAAATCTCAGCACAAAAGGGATAAAATGAAGCGAAATAATGAGGTTATCTTCAAGACAGTTTGCAATTTTGATTCAGTTCGAAGGTTGTTTGGACAAATGCAAGAATAACGACTTTCTTCGATTTAAACACTCTTTCGAAAGCTCAGTCTAACTTGCAAAAATCGTGCGTCTTCTATCTTTAAAAATCAGAGAATGAGGGTTTTATAAAATTAGCAGTTGCAGGTTAAAGAGGAAGAGAGTAGAAAATGATTTGAATTCAAAACGTTGTTTAATCTAAAGTTGTTTGGGGCGGGGCGTGCGAGACAATGGGAGTCATCAAGGTGTTAGTAGAGAATATTTCAATTTATATAACCAGGCATAACTGTGTAAGGTATAGAAAAGTCGAGCAAGCTGAAGTGGCCACATTTTTCTCGCTAGAAATATCTGATTTTTGTCTCAAACGTGGATAGCGTGGTATTATTGGGTTGGGTATCATGTTCTCTATTGAAAGATAGCAGGTCGATATACACAAACCCGAGAGCTCGAGTTTTTTAGACTTTCATATAGCGAGTTATCAAGGCCTATAGCGCGCTATTGCCCACTTTACTAAAAATGGAAAGATCACGGCAACATCTTTATAGCGAGTTATCAAAGGGGATAGCGCGTTATGGACAATTTCAAGAAAAACAAATGTCTTATTATACAACCCTATCAGCGGGTTATCTACACTGATAGGGCGCTAGTGCCAATTGGAAAATTTTTGCAAATAGCTTAATAGCCTTATTTTTAGAAAATTAATATTTTGACGCTCAAGAACCATTGCATTCACTCAAACTATATTGATATAAGATTAAAAACTATTAAATAATTCAAAACTCATTAAAATTATGATTAAAACCTTTCTGAATTTTTTTTTTCAAAATGGAATACTATATCGAAGTGATTTTGAAGACGTTTCCATTTTCAGAGTTTTAGTGTTGAGATTGATCGAGAAGTTACCCTACACACCAAAGATAAAACTAATGCTTTTGACATGAGATATGACTTCGTTCTTCGATCTTGATCTTTGTAGACTTTGATAGCTATTGTTTGATGTGTTTGATGATTAGTTCAAGCTCTTAGAAAAAAAAATACAGGTGATGTTTTCTCTTACCGAGAACACTTCACATACTTACAGTTTAAAACAATAGATAGCCTCTGGAAATCTCAGCACAAAAGGGATTAATTAAAGCGAAATAATGAGGTTATCTTCAAGACAGTTTGCAATTTTGATTCAGTTCGAAGGTTGTTTGGACAAAGGCAAGAATAACAACTTTCTTCGATTTAAACACTCTTTCGAAAGCTCAGTCTAATTTGCACAAAATCGTGCGTCTTCTATCTTAGAAAATCAGAGAATGAGGGTTTTATAAAATTAGCAGATGCAGGATAAAGAGGAAGAGAGAACAAAATTATTTGAATTCAAAACGATGTTTAATCTAAAGATGTTTGGGCGTGCGAGACAATGGGAATCATCAAGGTGTTAGTAGAGAAAAGTTCAATTAATATAACCAGGCAAAACTGTGTAAGGTATAGAAAAGTCGAGCAAGCTGAAGTGGCCACATTTTTCTCGTTAGAAATATCTGATTTTTGTCTAAAACGTGGATAGCGTGATATTATTGGGTTGTGTATCATGTTCTCTATTGAAAGATAGCAGGTCGTTATACACAAACCCGAGAGCTCGAGTTTGTCAAACTTTCAGATAGCGAGTTATCAAGGCCTATAGCGCGCTATTGCCCACTTTGCTAAAAATGGAAAGATCACGGCAACATCTTTATAGCGAGTTATCAAAGGGGATAACGCGTCATAGACAATTTTGAAGAAAAACAAATGTTTTATTATACAACCCTATCAGGGGGCTATCAACTCTGATAGGGCGCAAGTGCCAACTGCAAAATTTTTGCAAATTGCAAAATAGCCTTATTTTTGGAAAATTAATATTTTGACACTCAAGAACCATTCCATTCACTCAAAACATATTCATATAAGATTAAAACTATTAAATAATTCAAAACTCTTTAAAATTATGATTAAAACCTTTCGAAATTTTTTTTTTCAAAATGGAATACTATATCGAATTGATTCTGAAGACTTTTCAATTTTCAGAATTTTAGTGTTGAGATTGATCGAGAAGTTACCCTACACACCAAAGATAAAACTAATGCATTTGACATGATTTATGACTTCGTTCTTCGAGCTTAATCTTTGTCGACTTCGATAGCTATTGTTTGATGTGTTGTTGATGATTAGTTCAAGCTCTTAGAAAAAAAATACAGGTGATGTTTTCTCTTACCGAGAACACTTCACATACTTACAGTTTAAAACAATAGATAGCCTCTGGAAATCTCAGCACAAAAGGGATAAAATGAAGCGAAATAATGAGGTTATCTTCAAGACAGTATGCAATTTTGATTCAATTCGAAGGTTGTTTGGACAAATGCAAGAATAACGACTTTCTTCGATTTAAACACTCTTTCGAAAGCTCAGTCTAACTTGCAAAAATCGTGCGTCTTCTATCTTTGAAAATCAGAGAATGATGGTTTTATAAAATTAGCAGTTGCAGGTTAACGAGGAAGAGAGTAGAAAATGATTTGAATTCAAAACGTTGTTTAATCTAAAGTTGTTTGGGGCGTGCGAGACAATGGGAGTCATCAAGGTGTTAGTAGAGAATATTTCAATTAATATAACCAGGCATAACTATGTAAGGTATAGAAAAGTCGAGCAAGCTGAAGTGGCCACATTTTTCTCGTTAGAAATATCTGATTTTTGTTTCAAACGTGGATAGCGTGGTATTATTGGGTCGTGTATCATGTTCTCTATTGAAAGATAGCAGGTCGATATACACAAACCCAAGAGCTCGAGTTTTTTAAACTTTCAGATAGCGAGTTATCAAGGCCTATAGCGCGCTATTGCCCACTTTACTAAAATTGGAAAGATCACGGCAACATCTTTATAGCGAGTTTTCAAAGGGGATAGCGCGTTATAGACAACTTTCAAGAAAAACAAAAGTCTTATTATACAACCCTATCAGCGGGTTATCAACACTGATAGGGCGCTAGTGCCAACTGGAAAATTTTTGCAAATAGATAAATAGCCTTATTTTTGGAAAATTAATATGTTGACGCTCAAGAACCATTGCATTCACTCAAAACATATTGATATAAGATTAAAAACTATTAAATAATTCAAAACTCATTAAAATTATGATTAAAACCTTTCTGAAATTTTTTTTTTCAGAATGGAATACTATATCGAAGTGATTTTGAAGACGTTTCGATTTTCAGAGTTTTAGTGTTGAGATTGATCGAGAAGTTACCCTACACACCAATGATAAAACTAATGCATTTGACATGAGATATGACTTCGTTCTTCGATCTTGATCTTTGTAGACTTTGATAGCTATTGTTTGATGTGTTTGATGATTAGTTCAAGCTCTTAGAAAAAAAAAATACAGGTGATGTTTTCTTTTACCGAGAACACTTCACATACTTACAGTTTAAAACAATAGATAGCCTCTGGAAATCTCAGCACAAAAGGGGTAAAATGAAGCGAAATAATGAGGTTATCATCAAGACAGTTTGCAATTTTGATTCAGTTCGAAGGTTGTTTGGACAAATGCAAGAATAACGACTTTCTTCGATTTAAACACTCTTTCGAAAGCTTAGTCTAACTTGCAAAAATCGTGCATCTTCTATCTTTGAAAATCAGAGAATGAGGGTTTTATAAAATTAGCAGTTGCAGGTTAAAGAGGAAGAGAGTAGAAAATGATTTGAATTCAAAACGTTGTTTATTCTAAAGTTGTTTGGGGCGTGCGAGACAATGGGAATCATCAAGGTGTTAGTAGAGAATATTTCAATTAATATAACCAGGCATAACTGTGTAAGGTATGGAAAAGTCGAGCAAGCTGAAGTGGCCACATTTTTCTCGCTAGAAATATCTGATTTTTGTCTCAAACGTGGGTAGCGTGGTATTATTGGGTTGTGTATCATGTTCTCTATTGAAAGATAGCAGGTCGATATACACAAAACCGAGAGCTCGAGTTTTTCAGACTTTCCGATAGCGAGTTATCAAAGGCTATAGTGCGCTATTGCCCACTTTACTAAAAATGGAAAGATCACGGCAACATCTTTATAGCTAGTTATCAAAGGGGATAACGCGTCATAGACAATTTTCAAGAAAAACAAATGTTTTATTATACAACCCTATCAGCGGGTTATGAACTCTGATAGGGCGCAAGTGCCAACTGCAAAATTTTTGAGAATTGCAAAATAGCCTTATTTTTGGAAAATTAATATTTTGACACTCAAGAACCATTCCATTCACGCAAAACATATTGATATAAGATTAAAACTATTAAATAATTCAAAACTCATTAAAATTATGATTAAAACCTTTCGAATTTTTTTTTCAAAATGGAATACTATATCGAATTGATTCTGAAGACTTTTCAATTTTCAGAGTTTTAGTGTTGAGATTGATCGAGAAGTTACCCTACACACCAAAGATAAAACTAATGCATTTGACATGAGATATGACTTCCTTCTTCGAGCTTGATCTTTGTAGACTTCGATAGCTATTGTTTGATGTGTTGTTGATGATTAGTTCAAGCTCTTAGAAAAAAAATACGGGTGATGTTTTCTCTTACCGAGAACACTTCACATACTTACAGTTTAAAACAATAGATAGCCTCTGGAAATCTCAGCACAAAAGGGATAAAATGAAGCGAAATAATGAGGTTATCTTCAAGACAGTTTGCAATTTTGATTCAGTTCGAAGGTTGTTTGGCCAAATGCAAGAATAACGACTTTCTTCGTTTAAACACTCTTTCGAAAGCTCAGTCTAACTTGCAAAAATCGTGCGTCTTCTATCTTTGAAAATCAGAGAATGAGGGTTTTATAAAATTAGCAGTTGCAGGTTAAAGAGGAAGAGAGTAGAAAATGATTTGAATTCAAAACGTTGTTTAATCTAAAGTTGTTTGGGGCGTGCGAGACAATGGGAGTCATCAAGGTGTTAGTAGAGAATATTTCAATTAATATAACCAGGCATAACTGTGTAAGGTATAGAAAAGTCGAGCAAGCTGAAGTGGCCACATTTTTCTCGCTAGAAATATCTGATTTTTGTCTCAAACGTGGATAGCGTGGTATTATTGGGTTGTGTATCATGTTCTCTATTGAATGATAGCAGGTCGATATACACAAACCCGAGAGCTCGAATTTTTTAGACTTTCAGATAGCGAGTTATCAAGGCCTATAGCGCGCTATTGCCCACTTTACTAAAAATGGAAAGATCACGACAACATCTTTATCGCAAGTTATCAAAGGGGATAGCGCGTTATAGACAACTTTCAAGAAAAACAAATGTCTTATTATACAACCATATCAGCGGGTTATCAACACTGATAGGGCGCTAGTGCCAACTGGAAACTTTTTGCAAATAGATAAATAGCCTTATTTTTGGAAAATTAATATTTTGACGCTCAAGAACCATTGCATTCACTCAAAACATATTGATATAAGATTAAAAACTATTAAATAATTCAAAACTCATTAAAATTATGATTAAAACCTTTCTAAATTTTTTTTTTTCAAAATGGAATACTATATCGAAGTGATTTTGAAGACGTTTCGATTTTCAGAGTTTTAGTGTTGAGATTGATCGAGAAGTTACCCTACACACCAAAGATAAAACTAATGCATTTGACATGAGATATGACTTCGTTCTTCGATCTTGATCTTTGTAGACTTTGATAGCTATTGTTTGATGTGTTTGATGATTAGTTCAAGCTCTTAGAAAAAAAAATACAGGTGATGATTTCTTTTACCGAGAACACTTCACATACTTACAGTTTAAAACAATAGATTGCCTCTGGAAATCTCAGCACAAAAGGGGTAAAATGAAGCGAAATAATGAGGTTATCATCAAGACAGTTTGCAATTTTGATTCAGTTCGAAGGTTGTTTGGACAAATGCAAGAATAACGACTTTCTTCGATTTAAACACTCTTTCGAAAGCTTAGTCTAACTTGCAAAAATCGTGCATCTTCTATCTTTGAAAATCAGAGAATGAGGGTTTTATAAAATTAGCAGTTGCAGGTTAAAGAGGAAGAGAGTAGAAAATGATTTGAATTCAAAACGTTGTTTATTCTAAAGTTGTTTGGGGCGTGCGAGACAATGGGAGTCATCAAGGTGTTAGTAGAGAATATTTCAATTAATATAACCAGGCATAACTGTGTAAGGTATGGAAAAGTCGAGCAAGCTGAAGTGGCCACATTTTTTTCGCTAGAAATATCTGATTTTTGTCTCAAACGTGGATAGCGTGGTATTATTGGGTTGTGTATCATGTTCTCTATTGAAAGATAGCAGGTCGATATACACACACCCGAGACCTCGAGTTTTTCAGACTTTCCGATAGCGAGTTATCAAAGCCTATGGTGCGCTATTGCCCACTTTACTAAAAATGGAAAGATCACGGCAACATCTTTATAGCTAGTTATCAAAGGGGATAACGCGTCATAGACAATTTTCAAGAAAAACAAATGTTTTATTATACAACCCTATCAGCGGGCTATCAACTCTGATAGGGCGCAAGTGCCAACTGCAAAATTTTTGCAAATTGCAAAATAGCTTTATTTTTGGAAAATTAATATTTTGACACTCAAGAACCATTCCATTCACTCAAAACATATTGATATAAGATTAAAACTATTAAATAATTCAAAACTCTTTAAAATTATGATTAAAACCTTTCGAAATTTTTTTTTCAAAATGGAATACTATATCGAATTGATTCTGAAGACTTTTCAATTTTCAGAGTTTAGTGTTGAGATTGATCGAGAAGTTACCCTACACACCAAAGATAAAACTAATGCATTTGACATGATATATGACTTCATTCTTCGAGCTTGATCTTTGTCGACTTCGATAGCTATTGTTTGATGTGTTGTTGATGATTAGTTCAAGCTCTTAGAAAAAAAATACAGGTGATGTTTTCTCTTACCGAGAACACTTCACCTACTTACAGTTTAAAACAATAGATAGCCTCTGGAAATCTCAGTACAAAAGGGATAAAATGAAGCGAAATAATGAGGTTATCTTCAAGACAGTTTGCAATTTTGATTCAGTTCGAAGGTTGTTTGCACAAATGTAAGAATAACGACTTTCTTCGATTTAAACAATCTTTCTAAAGCTCAGTCTAACATGCAAAAATCGTGCGTCTTCTATCTTTGAAAATCAGAGAATGAGGGTTTTATAAAATTAGCAGTTGCAGGTTAAAGTGGAAGAGAGTAGAAAATGATTTGAATTCAAAACGTTGTTTAATCTAAAGTTGTTTGGGGCGTGCGAGACAATGGTAGTCATCAAGGTGTTAGTAGAGAATATTTCAATTAATATAACGAGGCATAACTGTGTAAGGTATAGAAAAGTCGAGCAAGCTGAAGTGGCCACATTTTTCTCGCTAGAAATATCTGATTTTTGTCTCAAACGTGGATAGAGTGGTATAATTGGGTTGTGTATCATGTTCTCTATTGAAAGATAGCAGGTCGATATACACAAACCCGAGAGCTCGAGTTTTTTAGACTTTCAGATAGCGAGTTATCAAGGCCTATAGCGCACTATTGCCCACTTTACTAAAAATGGAAAGATCACGGCAACATCTTTATAGCAAGTTATCAAAGGGGATAGCGCGTTATAGACAACTTTCAAGAAAAACAAATGTCTTATTATACAACCCTATCAGCGGGTTATCAACACTGATAGGGCACTAGTGCCAACTGGAAAATTTTTGCAAATAGATAAATAGCCTTATTTTTGGAAAATTAATATTTTGACGCTGAAGAACCAATGCATTCACTCAAAACATATTGATATAAGATTAAAAACTATTAAATAATTCAAAACTCATTAAAATTATGATTAAAACCATTCGGAATTTTTTTTTTTCAAAATGGAATACTATATCGAAGTGATTTGGAAGACATTTCGATTTTCATAGTTTTAGTGTTGAGATTGATCGAGAAGTTACCCTACACACCAAAGATAAAACTAATGCATTTGACATGAGATATGACTTCGTTCTTCGATCTTGATCTTTGTAGACTTTGATAGCTATTGTTTGATGTGTTTGATGATTAGTTCAAGCTCTTAGAAAAAAAAATACAGGTGATGATTTCTTTTACCGAGAACACTTCACATACTTACAGTTTAAAACAATAGATTGCCTCTGGAAATCTCAGCACAAAAGGGGTAAAATGAAGCGAAATAATGAGGTTATCATCAAGACAGTTTGCAATTTTGATTCAGTTCGAAGGTTGTTTGGACAAATGCAAGAATAACGACTTTCTTCGATTTAAACACTCTTTCGAAAGCTTAGTCTAACTTGCAAAAATCGTGCATCTTCTATCTTTGAAAATCAGAGAATGAGGGTTTTATAAAATTAGCAGTTGCAGGTTAAAGAGGAAGAGAGTAGAAAATGATTTGAATTCAAAACGTTGTTTATTCTAAAGTTGTTTGGGGCGTGCGAGACAATGGGAGTCATCAAGGTGTTAGTAGAGAATATTTCAATTAATATAACCAGGCATAACTGTGTAAGGTATGGAAAAGTCGAGCAAGCTGAAGTGGCCACATTTTTTTCGCTAGAAATATCTGATTTTTGTCTCAAACGTGGATAGCGTGGTATTATTGGGTTGTGTATCATGTTCTCTATTGAAAGATAGCAGGTCGATATACACACACCCGAGACCTCGAGTTTTTCAGACTTTCCGATAGCGAGTTATCAAAGCCTATGGTGCGCTATTGCCCACTTTACTAAAAATGGAAAGATCACGGCAACATCTTTATAGCTAGTTATCAAAGGGGATAACGCGTCATAGACAATTTTCAAGAAAAACAAATGTTTTATTATACAACCCTATCAGCGGGCTATCAACTCTGATAGGGCGCAAGTGCCAACTGCAAAATTTTTGCAAATTGCAAAATAGCTTTATTTTTGGAAAATTAATATTTTGACACTCAAGAACCATTCCATTCACTCAAAACATATTGATATAAGATTAAAACTATTAAATAATTCAAAACTCTTTAAAATTATGATTAAAACCTTTCGAAATTTTTTTTTCAAAATGGAATACTATATCGAATTGATTCTGAAGACTTTTCAATTTTCAGAGTTTAGTGTTGAGATTGATCGAGAAGTTACCCTACACACCAAAGATAAAACTAATGCATTTGACATGATATATGACTTCATTCTTCGAGCTTGATCTTTGTCGACTTCGATAGCTATTGTTTGATGTGTTGTTGATGATTAGTTCAAGCTCTTAGAAAAAAAATACAGGTGATGTTTTCTCTTACCGAGAACACTTCACCTACTTACAGTTTAAAACAATAGATAGCCTCTGGAAATCTCAGTACAAAAGGGATAAAATGAAGCGAAATAATGAGGTTATCTTCAAGACAGTTTGCAATTTTGATTCAGTTCGAAGGTTGTTTGCACAAATGTAAGAATAACGACTTTCTTCGATTTAAACAATCTTTCTAAAGCTCAGTCTAACATGCAAAAATCGTGCGTCTTCTATCTTTGAAAATCAGAGAATGAGGGTTTTATAAAATTAGCAGTTGCAGGTTAAAGTGGAAGAGAGTAGAAAATGATTTGAATTCAAAACGTTGTTTAATCTAAAGTTGTTTGGGGCGTGCGAGACAATGGTAGTCATCAAGGTGTTAGTAGAGAATATTTCAATTAATATAACGAGGCATAACTGTGTAAGGTATAGAAAAGTCGAGCAAGCTGAAGTGGCCACATTTTTCTCGCTAGAAATATCTGATTTTTGTCTCAAACGTGGATAGAGTGGTATAATTGGGTTGTGTATCATGTTCTCTATTGAAAGATAGCAGGTCGATATACACAAACCCGAGAGCTCGAGTTTTTTAGACTTTCAGATAGCGAGTTATCAAGGCCTATAGCGCACTATTGCCCACTTTACTAAAAATGGAAAGATCACGGCAACATCTTTATAGCAAGTTATCAAAGGGGATAGCGCGTTATAGACAACTTTCAAGAAAAACAAATGTCTTATTATACAACCCTATCAGCGGGTTATCAACACTGATAGGGCACTAGTGCCAACTGGAAAATTTTTGCAAATAGATAAATAGCCTTATTTTTGGAAAATTAATATTTTGACGCTGAAGAACCAATGCATTCACTCAAAACATATTGATATAAGATTAAAAACTATTAAATAATTCAAAACTCATTAAAATTATGATTAAAACCATTCGGAAATTTTTTTTTTCAAAATGGAATACTATATCGAAGTGATTTGGAAGACATTTCGATTTTCATAGTTTTAGTGTTGAGATTGATCGAGAAGTTACCCTACACACCAAAGATAAAACTAATGCATTTGACATGAGATATGACTTCGTTCTTCGATCTTGATCTTTGTAGACTTTGATAGCTATTGTTTGATGTGTTTGATGATTAGTTCAAGCTCTTAGAAAAAAAATACAGGTGATGTTTTCTCTTACCGAGAACACTTCACATATTTACAGTTTAAAACAATAGATTGCCTCAGGAAATCTCAGCACAAAAGGGATAAAATGAAGCGTAATAATGAGGTTATCTTCAAGACAGTTTGCAATTTTGATTCAGTTCGAAGGTTGTTTTGACAAATGCAAGAATAACGACTTTCTTCGATTTAAACACTCTTTCGAAAGCTTGGTCTAACTTGCAAAAATCGTGCGTCTTCTATCTTTGAAAATCGGAGAATGAGGGTTTTATAAAATTAGCAGTTGCAGGTTAAAGAGGAAGAGAGTAGAAAATGATTTAAATTCAAACCGTTGTTTATTCTAAAGTTGTTTGGGGCGTGCGAGACAATGGGAGTCATCAAGGTGTTAGTAGAGAATATTTCAATTAATATAACCAGGCATAACTGTGTAAGGTATGGAAAAGTCGAGCAAGCTGAAGTGGCCACATTTTTCTCGCTAGAAATATCTGATTTTTGTCTCAAACGTGGGTAGCGTGGTATTATTGGGTTGTGTATCATGTTCTCTATTGAAAGATAGCAGGTCGATATACACAAAACCGAGAGCTCGAGTTTTTCAGACTTTCCGATAGCGAGTTATCAAAGGCTATAGTGCGCTATTGCCCACTTTACTAAAAATGGAAAGATCACGGCAACATCTTTATAGCTAGTTATCAAAGGGGATAACGCGTCATAGACAATTTTCAAGAAAAACAAATGTTTTATTATACAACCCTATCAGCGGGTTATGAACTCTGATAGGGCGCAAGTGCCAACTGCAAAATTTTTGAGAATTGCAAAATAGCCTTATTTTTGGAAAATTAATATTTTGACACTCAAGAACCATTCCATTCACGCAAAACATATTGATATAAGATTAAAACTATTAAATAATTCAAAACTCATTAAAATTATGATTAAAACCTTTCGAATTTTTTTTTCAAAATGGAATACTATATCGAATTGATTCTGAAGACTTTTCAATTTTCAGAGTTTTAGTGTTGAGATTGATCGAGAAGTTACCCTACACACCAAAGATAAAACTAATGCATTTGACATGAGATATGACTTCCTTCTTCGAGCTTGATCTTTGTAGACTTCGATAGCTATTGTTTGATGTGTTGTTGATGATTAGTTCAAGCTCTTAGAAAAAAAATACGGGTGATGTTTTCTCTTACCGAGAACACTTCACATACTTACAGTTTAAAACAATAGATAGCGTCTGCAAATCTCAGCACAAAAGGGATAAAATGAAGCGAAATAATGAGGTTATCTTCAAGACAGTTTGCAATTTTGATTCAGTTCGAAGGTTGTTTGGCCAAATGCAAGAATAACGACTATCTTCGTTTTAAACACTCTTTCGAAAGCTCAGTCTAACTTGCAAAAATCGTGCGTCTTCTATCTTTGAAAATCAGAGAATGAGGGTTTTATAAAATTAGCAGTTGCAGGTTAAAGAGGAAGAGAGTAGAAAATGATTTGAATTCAAAACGTTGTTTAATCTAAAGTTGTTTGGGGCGTGCGAGACAATGGGAGTCATCAAGGTGTTAGTAGAGAATATTTCAATTAATATAACCAGGCATAACTGTGTAAGGTATAGAAAAGTCGAGCAAGCTGAAGTGGCCACATTTTTCTCGCTAGAAATATCTGATTTTTGTCTCAAACGTGGATAGCGTGGTATTATTGGGTTGTGTATCATGTTCTCTATTGAATGATAGCAGGTCCATATACACAAACCCGAGAGCTCGAGTTTTTTAGACTTTCAGATAGCGAGTTATCAAGGCCTATAGCGCGCTATTGCCCACTTTACTAAAAATGGAAAGATCACGACAACATCTTTATAGCAAGTTATCAAAGGGGATAGCGCGTTATAGACAACTTTCAAGAAAAACAAATGTCTTATTATACAACCCTATCAGCGGGTTATCAACACTGATAGGGCGCTAGTGCCAACTGGAAACTTTTTGCAAATAGATAAATAGCCTTATTTTTGGAAAATTAATATTTTGACGCTCAAGAACCATTGCATTCACTCAAAACATATTGATATAAGATTAAAAACTATTAAATAATTCAAAACTCATTAAAATTATGATTAAAACCATTCTAAATTTTTTTTTTCAAAATGGAATACTATATCGAAGTGATTTTGAAGACGTTTCGATTTTCAGAGTTTTAGTGTTGAGATTGATCGAGAAGTTACCCTACACACCAAAGATAAAACTAATGCATTTGACATGAGATATGACTTCGTTCTTCGATCTTGATCTTTGTAGACTTTGATAGCTATTGTTTGATGTGTTTGATGATTAGTTCAAGCTCTTAGAAAAAAAAATACAGGTGATGTTTTCTCTTACCGAGAACACTTCACATACTTACAGTTTAAAACAATAGATAGCCTCTGGAAATCTCAGCACAAAAGGGATAAAATGAAGCGAAATAATGAGGTTATCTTCAAGACAGTTTGCAATTTTGATTCAGTTCGAAGGTTGTTTGGACAAATGCAAGAATAACGACTTTCTTCGATTTAGACACTCTTTGGAAAGCTTAGTCTAACTTGCAAAAATCGTGCGTCTTCTATCTTTGAAATCAGAGAATGAGTGTTTTAAAAAATTAGCAGTTGCAGGATAAAGAGGAAGAGAGTACAAAATTATTTGAATTCAAAACGTTGTTTAATCTAAAGATGTTCTGGGCGTGCGAGACAATGGGACTCATCAAGGTGTTAGTAGAGAATATTTCAATTAATATAACCAGGCATAACTGTGTAAGGTATAAGAAAGTCGAGCAAGCTGAAGTGGCCACATTTTTCTCGCTAGAAATATCTGATTTTTGTCTGAAACGTGGATAGCGTGGTATAATTGGGTTGTGTATCATGTTCTCTATTGAAAGATGCAGGTCGATATACACAAACTCGAGAGCTCGAGTTTTTCAGACTTTCCGATAACGAGTTATCAAGGCCTATAGTGCGCTATTGCCCAGTTTACTAAAAATGGAAAGATCACGGCAACATCTTTATAGCTAGTTATCAAAGGGGATAACGCGTCATAGACAATTTTCAAGAAAAACAAATGTTTTATTATACAACCTTATCAGCGGGCTATCAACTCTGATAGGGCGCAAGTGCCAACTGCAAAATTTTTGCAAATTGCAAAATAGCCTTATTTTTGGAAAATTAATATTTTGACGCTCAAGAACCATTCCATTCACTCAAAACATATTGATATAAGATTAAAAACTATTAAATAATTCAAAACTCATGAAAATGATGATTAAAACCTTTCGAAATTTTTTTTTTCAAAATGGAATACTATGTCGAAATGATTCTGAAGACTTTTCAATTTTCAGAGTTTTAGTGTTGAGATTGATCGAGAAGTTACCCTAAACACCAACGTTAAAACTAATGCATTTGACATGATATATGACTTCGTTCTTCGAGCTTGATCTTTGTAGACTTCGATAGCTATTGTTTGATGTGTTGTTGATGATTAGTTCAAGCTCTTAGAAAAGAAATACAGGTGATGTTTTCTCTTACCGAGAACACTTCACATACTTACAGTTTAAAACAATTGATAGTTTATGGAAATCTCAGCACAAAAGGGATAAAATGAAGCGAAATAAGGAGGTTATCTTCAAGACAGTTTGCAATTTTGATTCAGTTAGAAGGTTTTTTGAACAAATGCAAGAATAACAACTTTCTTCGATTTAAACACTCTTTCGAAAGCTCAGTCTAACTTGCAAAAATCGTGCGTCTTCTATCTTTGAAAATCAGAGAATGAGGGTTTTATAAAATTAGCAGTTGCAGGTTAAAGAGGAAGAGAGTAGAAAATGATTTGGATTCAAAACGTTGTTTAATCTAAAGATGTTCTGGCGTGCGAGACAATGGGAGTCATCAAGGTGTTAGTAGAGAATATTTCAATTAATATAACCAGGCATAACTGTGTAAGGTATAGAAAAGTCGAGCAAGCTGAAGTGGCCACATTTTTCTCGCTAGAAATATCTGATTTTTGTCTCAAACGTGGATAGCGTGGTATAATTGGGTTGTGTATCAGGTTTTCTATTGAAAGATAGCAGGTCGATATACGCAAACTCGAGAGCTCGAGTTTTTTAGACTTTCCGATAGCCAGTTATCAAGGCCTATAGTGCGCTATTGCCCAGTTTACTAAAAATGGAAAGATCACGGCAACATCTTTATAGCGAGTTGTCAAAGGGGATAGCGCGTTATAGACAACTTTCAAGAAAAACAAATGTCTTATTATACAACCCTATCAGCGGGTTATCAACACTGATAGGGCGCTAGTGCCAACTGGAAACTTTTTGCAAATAGATAAATAGCCTTATTTTTGGAAAATTAATATTTTGACGCTCAAGAACCATTGCATTCACTCAAAACATATTGATATAAGATTAAAAACTATTAAATAATTCAAAACTCATTAAAATTATGATTAAAACCATTCTAAATTTTTTTTTTCAAAATGGAATACTATATCGAAGTGATTTTGAAGACGTTTCGATTTTCAGAGTTTTAGTGTTGAGATTGATCGAGAAGTTACCCTACACACCAAAGATAAAACTAATGCATTTGACATGAGATATGACTTCGTTCTTCGATCTTGATCTTTGTAGACTTTGATAGCTATTGTTTGATGTGTTTGATGATTAGTTCAAGCTCTTAGAAAAAAAAATACAGGTGATGTTTTCTCTTACCGAGAACACTTCACATACTTACAGTTTAAAACAATAGATAGCCTCTGGAAATCTCAGCACAAAAGGGATAAAATGAAGCGAAATAATGAGGTTATCTTCAAGACAGTTTGCAATTTTGATTCAGTTCGAAGGTTGTTTGGACAAATGCAAGAATAACGACTTTCTTCGATTTAGACACTCTTAGGAAAGCTTAGTCTAACTTGCAAAAATCGTGCGTCTTCTATCTTTGAAATCAGAGAATGAGTGTTTTAAAAAATTAGCAGTTGCAGGATAAAGAGGAAGAGAGTACAAAATTATTTGAATTCAAAACGTTGTTTAATCTAAAGATGTTCTGGGCGTGCGAGACAATGGGACTCATCAAGGTGTTAGTAGAGAATATTTCAATTAATATAACCAGGCATAACTGTGTAAGGTATAGAAAAGTCGAGCAAGCTGAAGTGGCCACATTTTTCTCGCTAGAAATATCTGATTTTTGTCTGAAACGTGGATAGCGTGGTATAATTGGGTTGTGTATCATGTTCTCTATTGAAAGATGCAGGTCGATATACACAAACTCGAGAGCTCGAGTTTTTCAGACTTTCCGATAACGAGTTATCAAGGCCTATAGTGCGCTATTGCCCAGTTTACTAAAAATGGAAAGATCACGGCAACATCTTTATAGCTAGTTATCAAAGGGGATAACGCGTCATAGACAATTTTCAAGAAAAACAAATGTTTTATTATACAACCTTATCAGCGGGCTATCAACTCTGATAGGGCGCAAGTGCCAACTGCAAAATTTTTGCAAATTGCAAAATAGCCTTATTTTTGGAAAATTAATATTTTGACGCTCAAGAACCATTCCATTCACTCAAAACATATTGATATAAGATTAAAAACTATTAAATAATTCAAAACTCATGAAAATGATGATTAAAACCTTTCGAAATTTTTTTTTTCAAAATGGAATACTATGTCGAAATGATTCTGAAGACTTTTCAATTTTCAGAGTTTTAGTGTTGAGATTGATCGAGAAGTTACCCTAAACACCAACGTTAAAACTAATGCATTTGACATGATATATGACTTCGTTCTTCGAGCTTGATCTTTGTAGACTTCGATAGCTATTGTTTGATGTGTTGTTGATGATTAGTTCAAGCTCTTAGAAAAGAAATACAGGTGATGTTTTCTCTTACCGAGAACACTTCACATACTTACAGTTTAAAACAATTGATAGTTTATGGAAATCTCAGCACAAAAGGGATAAAATGAAGCGAAATAAGGAGGTTATCTTCAAGACAGTTTGCAATTTTGATTCAGTTAGAAGGTTTTTTGAACAAATGCAAGAATAACAACTTTCTTCGATTTAAACACTCTTTCGAAAGCTCAGTCTAACTTGCAAAAATCGTGCGTCTTCTATCTTTGAAAATCAGAGAATGAGGGTTTTATAAAATTAGCAGTTGCAGGTTAAAGAGGAAGAGAGTAGAAAATGATTTGGATTCAAAACGTTGTTTAATCTAAAGATGTTCTGGCGTGCGAGACAATGGGAGTCATCAAGGTGTTAGTAGAGAATATTTCAATTAATATAACCAGGCATAACTGTGTAAGGTATAGAAAAGTCGAGCAAGCTGAAGTGGCCACATTTTTCTCGCTAGAAATATCTGATTTTTGTCTCAAACGTGGATAGCGTGGTATAATTGGGTTGTGTATCAGGTTTTCTATTGAAAGATAGCAGGTCGATATACGCAAACTCGAGAGCTCGAGTTTTTTAGACTTTCCGATAGCCAGTTATCAAGGCCTATAGTGCGCTATTGCCCAGTTTACTAAAAATGGAAAGATCACGGCAACATCTTTATAGCGAGTTGTCAAAGGGGATAGCGCGTTATAGACAACTTTCAAGAAAAACAAATGTCTTATTATACAACCCTATCAGCGGGTTATCAACACTGATAGGGCGCTAGTGCCAACTGGAAACTTTTTGCAAATAGATAAATAGCCTTATTTTTGGAAAATTAATATTTTGACGCTCAAGAACCATTGCATTCACTCAAAACATATTGATATAAGATTAAAAACTATTAAATAATTCAAAACTCATTAAAATTATGATTAAAACCATTCTAAATTTTTTTTTTCAAAATGGAATACTATATCGAAGTGATTTTGAAGACGTTTCGATTTTCAGAGTTTTAGTGTTGAGATTGATCGAGAAGTTACCCTACACACCAAAGATAAAACTAATGCATTTGACATGAGATATGACTTCGTTCTTCGATCTTGATCTTTGTAGACTTTGATAGCTATTGTTTGATGTGTTTGATGATTAGTTCAAGCTCTTAGAAAAAAAAATACAGGTGATGTTTTCTCTTACCGAGAACACTTCACATACTTACAGTTTAAAACAATAGATAGCCTCTGGAAATCTCAGCACAAAAGGGATAAAATGAAGCGAAATAATGAGGTTATCTTCAAGACAGTTTGCAATTTTGATTCAGTTCGAAGGTTGTTTGGACAAATGCAAGAATAACGACTTTCTTCGATTTAGACACTCTTTGGAAAGCTTAGTCTAACTTGCAAAAATCGTGCGTCTTCTATCTTTGAAATCAGAGAATGAGTGTTTTAAAAAATTAGCAGTTGCAGGATAAAGAGGAAGAGAGTACAAAATTATTTGAATTCAAAACGTTGTTTAATCTAAAGATGTTCTGGGCGTGCGAGACAATGGGACTCATCAAGGTGTTAGTAGAGAATATTTCAATTAATATAACCAGGCATAACTGTGTAAGGTATAGAAAAGTCGAGCAAGCTGAAGTGGCCACATTTTTCTCGCTAGAAATATCTGATTTTTGTCTGAAACGTGGATAGCGTGGT
This sequence comes from Paratinospora sagittata, assembly GCA_035771175.1. NCBI lineage: Eukaryota > Viridiplantae > Streptophyta > Magnoliopsida > Ranunculales > Menispermaceae > Paratinospora > Paratinospora sagittata. Next base: position 46,219,702 of record CM069594.1, on the reverse strand, counting down.
ATAATTGGGTTGTGTATCATGTTCTCTATTGAAAGATGCAGGTCGATATACACAAACTCGAGAGCTCGAGTTTTTCAGACTTTCCGATAACGAGTTATCAAGGCCTATAGTGCGCTATTGCCCAGTTTACTAAAAATGGAAAGATCACGGCAACATCTTTATAGCTAGTTATCAAAGGGGATAACGCGTCATAGACAATTTTCAAGAAAAACAAATGTTTTATTATACAACCTTATCAGCGGGCTATCAACTCTGATAGGGCGCAAGTGCCAACTGCAAAATTTTTGCAAATTGCGAAATAGCCTTATTTTTGGAAAATTAATATTTTGACGCTCAAGAACCATTCCATTCACTCAAAACATATTGATATAAGATTAAAAACTATTAAATAATTCAAAACTCATGAAAATGATGATTAAAACCTTTCGAAATTTTTTTTTTCAAAATGGAATACTATGTCGAAATGATTCTGAAGACTTTTCAATTTTCAGAGTTTTAGTGTTGAGATTGATCGAGAAGTTACCCTAAACACCAACGTTAAAACTAATGCATTTGACATGATATATGACTTCGTTCTTCGAGCTTGATCTTTGTAGACTTCGATAGCTATTGTTTGATGTGTTGTTGATGATTAGTTCAAGCTCTTAGAAAAGAAATACAGGTGATGTTTTCTCTTACCGAGAACACTTCACATACTTACAGTTTAAAACAATTGATAGTTTATGGAAATCTCAGCACAAAAGGGATAAAATGAAGCGAAATAAGGAGGTTATCTTCAAGACAGTTTGCAATTTTGATTCAGTTAGAAGGTTTTTTGAACAAATGCAAGAATAACAACTTTCTTCGATTTAAACACTCTTTCGAAAGCTCAGTCTAACTTGCAAAAATCGTGCGTCTTCTATCTTTGAAAATCAGAGAATGAGGGTTTTATAAAATTAGCAGTTGCAGGTTAAAGAGGAAGAGAGTAGAAAATGATTTGGATTCAAAACGGTTTTTAATCTAAAGATGTTCTGGCGTGCGAGACAATGGGAGTCATCAAGGTGTTAGTAGAGAATATTTCAATTAATATAACCAGGCGTAACTGTGTAAGGTATAGAAAAGTCGAGCAAGCTGAAGTGGCCACATTTTTCTCGCTAGAAATATCTGATTTTTGTCTCAAACGTGGATAGCGTGGTATAATTGGGTTGTGTATCAGGTTTTCTATTGAAAGATAGCAGGTCGATATACGCAAACTCGAGAGCTCGAGTTTTTTAGACTTTCCGATAGCCAGTTATCAAGGCCTATAGTGCGCTATTGCCCAGTTTACTAAAAATGGAAAGATCACGGCAACATCTTTATAGCGAGTTGTCAAAGGGGATAGCGCGTTATAGACAATTTTCAAGAAAAACAAATGTTTTATTATACAACCTTATCAGCGGGCTATCAACACTGATAGGGCGCTATTGCCAACTGGTAAATTTTTACAAATTGCTAAATAGCCTTATTTTTGGAAAATTAATATTTTGACGCTCAAGAACCATTGCATTCACTCAAAACATATTGATATAAGATTAAAAACTATTAAACAATTCAAAACTCATTAAAATTATGGTTAAAACCTTTCTGAATTTTTTTTTTCAAAATGGAATACTATATCGAAGTGATTTTGAAGACGTTTCGATTTTCAGAGTTTTAATGTTGAGATTGATCGAGAAGTTACCCTACACACCAAAGATAAAACTAATGCATTTGACATGAGATATGACTTCGTTCTTCGATCTTGATCTTTGTAGACTTTGATAGCTATTGTTTGATGTGTTTGATGATTAGTTCAAGCTCTTAGAAAAAAAAATACAGGTGATGTTTTCTCTTACCGATAACACTTCACATACTTACAGTTTAAAACAATAGATAGCCTCTGGAAATCTCAGCACAAAAGGGATAAAATAAAGCGAAATAATGAGGTTATCTTCATGACAGTTTGCAATTTTGATTCAGTTCGAAGGTTGTTTGGACAAATGCAAGAATAACGACTTTCTTCGATTTAGACACTCTTTGGAAAGCTCAGTCTAACTTGCAAAAATCGTGCGTCTTCTATCTTTGAAAATCAGAGAATGAGGGTTTTATAAAATTAGCAGTTGCCGGATAAAGAGGAAGAGAGTACAAAATTATTTGCATTCAAAACGTTGTTTAATCTAAAGATGTTCTGGGCGTGCGAGACAAAGGGAATCATCAAGGTGTTAGTAGAGAATATTTCAATTAATATAACCAGGCATAACTGTGTAAGGTATAAAAAAGTCGAGCAAGCTGAAGTGGCCACATTTTTCTCGCTAGAAATATTTGATTTTTGTCTCAAACGTGGATAGCGTGGTATAATTGGGTTGTGTATCATGTTTTCTATTGAAAGATAGCAGGTCGATATATGCAAACTCGAGAGCTCGAGTTTTTCAGACTTTCCGATAGCAAGTTATCAAGGCCTATAGTGCGCTATTGCCCAGTTTACTAAAAATGGAAAGATCACGGCAACATCTTTATAGCGAGTTATCAAAGGGGATTGCGCGTTATAGACAATTTTCAAGAAAAACAAATGTTTTATTACACAACCTTATCAGCGGGCTATCAACACTGATAGGGCGCTTGTGCGAACTGGTAAATTTTTACAAATTGCTAAATAGCCTTATTTTTGGAAAATTAATATTTTGACACTCAAGAACCATTCCATTCACTCAAAACATATTGATATAAGATTAAAAACTATTAAATATTTCAAAACTCATTAAAATTATGATTAAAACCTTTCGAAAATTATTTTTTCAAAATGGAATACTATATCGAAGTGATTCTGAAGACTTTTCAATTTTCAGAGTTTTAGTGTTGAGATTGATCGAGAAGTTACCCTAACACCAAAGATAAAACTAATGCATTTGACATGATATATGACATCGTTCTTCGAGCTTGATCTTTGTAGACTTCGATAGCTATTGTTTGATGTGTTGTTGATGATTAGTTCAAGCTCTTAGAAAAAAATACAGGTGATGTTTTCTCTTACCGAGAACACTTCACATACTTACAGTTTAAAACAATAGATAGCCTCTGGAAATCTCAGCACAAAAGGGATAAAATGAAGCGAAATAATGAGGTTATCTTCAAGACAGTTTGCAATTTTGATTCAGTTAGAAGGTTGTTTGGACAAATGCAAGAATAACGACTTTCTTCGATTTAAACTCTCTTTCGAAAGCTCAGTCTAACTTGCAAAAATCGTGCGTCTTCTATCTTTGAAAATCAGAGAATGAGGGTTTTATAGAATTAGCAGTTGCAGGTTAAAGAGGAAGAGAGTAGAAAATGATTTGGATTCAAAACGTTGTTTAATCTAAAGTTGTTTGGGGCGTGCGAGACAATGGGAGTCATCAAGGTGTTAGTAGAGAATATTTCAATTAATATAACCAGGCATAACTGTGTAAGGTATAGAAAAGTCGAGCAAGCTGAAGTGGCCACATTTTTCTCTCTAGAAATATCTGATTTTGTCTCAAACGTGGATAGCGTGGTATAATTGGGTTGTGTATCATGTTCTCTATTGAAAGATAGCAGGTCGATATACACAAACCAGAGAGCTCGGGTTTTTCAGACTTTCAGATAACGAGTTATCAAGGCCTATAGCGCGCTATTGCCCACTTTACTAAAAATGGAAAGATCACGGCAACATCTTTATAGCGAGTTATCGAAGGGGATAGCGCGTTATAGACAATTTTCAAGAAAAACAAATGTCTTATTATACAACCCAATCAGCGGGTTATCAACACTGATAGGGCGCTAGTGCCAACTGGAAAATTTTTGCAAATAGATAAATAGCCTTATATTTGGAAAATTAATATTTTGACGCTCAAGAACCATTGCATTCACTCAAAACATATTGATATAAGACTAAAAACTATTAAACAATTCAAAACTCATTAAAATTATGATTAAAACCTTTCTGAATTTTTTTTTTCAAAATGGAATACTATATCGAAGTGATTTTGAAGACGTTTCGATTTTCAGAGTTTCAATGTTGAGATTGATCGAGAAGTTACCCTACACACCAAAGATAAAACTAATGCATTTGACATGAGATATGACTTCGTTCTTCGATCTTGATCTTTGTAGACTTTGATAGCTATTGTTTGATGTGTTTGATGATTAGTTCAAGCTCTTAGAAAAAAAAATACAGGTGATGTTTTCTCTTACCGAGAACACTTCACATACTTACAGTTTAAAATAATAGATAGCCTCTGGAAATCTCAGCACAAAAGGGATAAAATGAAGCGAAATAATGAGGTTATCTTCAAGATAGTTTGCAATTTTGATTCAGTTCGAAGGTTGTTTGGACAAATGCAAGAATAACGACTTTCTTCGATTTAGACACTCTTTGGAAAGCTCAGTCTAACTTGCAAAAGCCGTGCGTCTTCTATCTTTGAATTCAAAACGTTGTTTAATATAAAGATGTTCTGGGCGTGCGAGACAATGGGAATCATGAAGGTGTTAGTAGAGAATATTTCAATTAATATAACCAGGCAAAACTGTGTAAGGTATAGAAAAGTCGAGCAAGCGGAAGTGGCCACATTTTTCTCGCTAGAAATATCTGTTTTTTGTCTCAAACGTGGATAGCGTGGTATAATTGGGTTGTGTATCATGTTCTCTATTGAAAGATAGCAGGTCGATATACACAAACTCCAGAGCTCGAGTTTTTCAGACTTTCCGATAACGAGTTATCAAGGCCTATAGTGCGCTATTGCCCAGTTTACTAAAAATGGAAAGATCACGGCAACATCTTTATAGCGAGTTATCAAAGGGGATAGCGCGTTATAGACAATTTTCAAGAAAAACAAATGTTTTATTATACAACCCTATCAGCGGGCTATCAACACTGATAGGGCGCTAGTGCCAACTGGTAAATTTTTACAAATTGCTAAATAGCCTTATTTTTGGAAAATTAATATTTTGACACTCAAGAACCATTCAATTCACTGAAAACATATTGATATAAGATTAAAAACTATTAAATATTTCAAAACTGATTAAAATAATGATTAAAACCTTTCTGAATTTTTTTTTTCAAAATGGAATACTATATCGAATTGATTTTGAAGACGTTTCGATTTTCAGAGTTTTAGTGTTGTGATTGATCGAGAAGTTACCCTACACACCAAAGATAAAACTAATGCATTTGACATGAGATTTGACTTCGTTCTTCGATCTTGATCTTTGTAGACTTTGATAGCTATTGTTTGATGTGTTTGATGATTAGTTCAAGCTCTTAGAAAAAAAAATACAGGTGATGTTTTCTCTTACCGAGAACACTTCACATACTTACAGTTTAAAATAATAGATAGCCTCTGGAAATCTCAGCACAAAAGGGATAAAATGAAGCGAAATAATGAGGTTATCTTCAAGATAGTTTGCAATTTTGATTCAGTTCGAAGGTTGTTTGGACAAATGCAAGAATAACGACTTTCTTCGATTTAGACACTCTTTGGAAAGCTCAGTCTAACTTGCAAAAGCCGTGCGTCTTCTATCTTTGAATTCAAAACGTTGTTTAATATAAAGATGTTCTGGGCGTGCGAGACAATGGGAATCATGAAGGTGTTAGTAGAGAATATTTCAATTAATATAACCAGGCATAACTGTGTAAGGTATAGAAAAGTCGAGCAAGCTGAAGTGGCCACATTTTTCTCGCTAGAAATATCTGATTTTTGTCTCAAACGCGGAAGCGTGGTATAATTGGGTTGTGTATCATGTTCTCTATTGAAAGATAGCAGGTCGATATACACAAACCCGAGAGCTTGAGTTTTTCAGACTTTCCGATAGCGAGTTATCAAGGCCTATAGCGCGCTATTGCCTAGTTTACTAAAAATGGAAAGATCACGGCAACATCTTTATAGCGAGTTATCAAAGGGGATAGCGTGTTATAGACAATTTTCAAGAAAAACGAATGTCTTATTATACAACCTTGTCAGCGGGTTATCAACACTGATAGGGCGCTAGTGCCAACTGGAAAATTTTTACAAATTGCTAAATAGCCTTATTTTTGGAAAATTAATATTTTGACACTCAAGAACCATTCCATTCACTCAAAACATATTGATATAAGATTAAAAACTATTAAATATTCCATTTGACATGAGATTTGACTTCGTTCTTCGATCTTGATCTTTGTAGACTTTGATAGCTATTGTTTGATGTGTTTGATGATTAGTTAAAGCTCTTAGAAAAAAAATACAGGTGATGTTTTCTCTTACCGAGAACACTTCACATACTTACAGTTTAAAACAATGGATAGCCTCTGGAAATCTCAGCACAAAAGGGATAAAATGAAGCGAAATAATGAGGTTATCTTCAAGACAGTTTGCAATTTTGATTCAGTTCGAAGGTTGTTTGGACAAATGCAAGAATAACGACTTTCTTCGATTTAGACACTCTTTGGAAAGCTCAGTCTAACTTGCAAAAATCGTGCGTCTTCTATCTTTGAAAATCAGAGAATGAGGGTTTTATAAAATTAGCAGTTGCAGGATAAAGAGGAAGAGAGTACAAAATTGTTTGAATTCAAAACGTTGTTTAATCTAAAGATGTTCTAGGCGTGCGAGACAATGGGAATCATCAAGGTGTTAGTAGAGAATATTTGAATTAATATAACCAGGCAAAACTGTGTAAGGTATAGAAAAGTCGAGCAAGTTGAAGTGGCCACATTTTTCTTGCTAGAAATATCTGATTTTTGTCTCAAACGTGGATAGAGTGGTATAATTGGGTTGTGTATCATGTTCTCTATTGAAAGATAGCAGGTCGATATACACAAACTCGAGAGATGGAGTTTTTCAGACATTCCGATAGCGAGTTATCAAGGCCTATAGTGCGCTATTGCCCAGTTTACTAAAAATAGAAAGATCACGACAACATCTTTATAGCGAGTTATCAAAGGGGATAGTGCGTTATAGACAATTTTCAAGAAAAACAAATGTTTTATTATACAACCTTATCAGCGGGCTATCAACACTGATAGGGCGCTAGTGCCAACTGGAAACTTTTTACAAATTGCTAAATAGCCTTATTTTTGGAAAATTAATATTTTGACACTCAAGAACCATTCCATTCACTCAAAACATATTGATATAAGATTAAAAACTATTAAATATTTCAAAACTCATTAAAATTATGATTAAAACCTTTCGGAAATTTTTTTTTTCAAAATGGAATACTATATCGAAGTGATTTTGAAGACGTTTCGATTTTCAGAGTTTTAGTGTTGGGTTGATCGAGAAGTTACCCTACACACCAAAGATAAAACTAATGCATTTGACATGAGATATGACTTCGTTCTTCGATCTTGATCTTTGTAGACTTTGATGGCTATTGTTTGATGTGTTTGATGATTAGTTCAAGCTCTTAGAAAAAAAAATACAGGTGATGTTTTCTCTTACCGAGAACACTTCACATACTTACAGTTTAAAACAATAGATAGCCTCTGGAAATCTCAGCACAAAAGGGATAAAATGAAGCGAAATAATGAGGTTATATTCAAGACAGTTTGCAATTTTGATTCAGTTCGAAGGTTGTTTGGACAAATGCAAGAATAACGACTTTCTTCGATTTAAACACTCTTCCGGAAGCTCAGTCTAATTTGCAAAAATCGTGCGTGTTCTATCTTTGAAAATTAGAGAATGAGGGTTTTATAAAATTAGCAGTTTCAGGTTAAAGAGGAAGAGAGTACAAAATGATTTGAATTCAAAACGTTGTTTAATCTAAAGTTGTTTTGGGCGGGCGAGACAATGGAAATCATCAAGGTGTTAGTAGAGAATATTTCAATTAAGATAACCAGGCAAAACTGTGTAAGGTATAGAAAAGACAAACAAGCTGAAGTGGCCACATTTTTCTCGTTAGAAATATATGATTTTTGTCTCAAACGTGGATAGCGTGGTATTATTGGGTTGTGTATCATGTTCTCTATTGAAAGATAGCAGGTCGATATACACAAACCCGAGAGCTCGAGTTTTTCAGATTTTCAGATAGCGAGTTGTCAAGGCCTATAGCGTGCTATTGCCCACTTTACTAATAATGGAAAGATCACGACAACATCTTTATAGCGAGTTATCAAAGGGGATAGTGCGTTATAGACAATTTTCTAGAAAAACAAATGTCTTATTATACAACCCTATCAGCGGGTTATCAACACTGTTAGGGCGCTAGTGCCAACTGGAAAATTTTTGCAAATAGCTAAAAAGCCTTATTTTTGGAAAATTAATATTTTGACGCTCAAGAACCATTGCATTCACTTAAAACATATTGATATCAGATTAAAAACTATTTAATAATTCAAAACTCATTAAAATTATGATTAAAACCTTTCTGAATTTTTTTTTTCAAAATGGAATACTATATCGAAGTGATTTTGAAGACGTTTCGATTTTCAGAGTTTTAGTGTTGAGATTGATCGAGAAGTTACCCTACACACCAAAGATAAAAGTAATGCATTTGACATGAGATTTGACTTCGTTCTTCGATCTTGATCTTTGTAGACTTTGATAGCTATTGTTTGATGTGTTTGATGATTAGTTCAAGCTCTTAGAAAAAAAAATACAGGTGATGTTTTCTCTTACCGAGAACACTTCACATACTTACAGTTTAAAACAATAGATAGCGTCTGGAAATCTCAGCACAAAAGGGATAAAATGAAGCGAAATAATGAGGTTATATTCAAGACAGTTTGCAATTTTGATTCAGTTCGAAGGTTGTTTGGACAAATGCAAGAATAACGACTTTCTTCGATTTAGACACTCTTTGGAAAGCTCAGTCTAACTTGCAAAACTCGTGCGTCTTCTATCTTTGAATTCAAAACGTTGTTTAATCTAAAGATGTTATGGGCGTGCGACACAATGGGAATCGTGAAGGTGTTAGTAGAGAATATTTCAATTAATATAACCAGGCATAACTGTGTAAGGTATAGAAAAGTCGAGCAAGCTGAAGTGGCCACATTTTTCTCGCTAGAAATATATGATTTTTGTCTCAAACGCGGAAGCGTGGTTTAATTGGGTTGTGTATCATGTTCTCTATTGAAAGATAGCAGGTCGATATACACAAACTCGAGAACTCGAGTTTTTCAGACTTTCCGATAGCGAGTTATCAAGGCCTATAGCTCGCTATTGCCCAGTTTACTAAAAATGGAAAGATCACGACAACATCTTTATAGCGAGTTATCAAAGGAGATAGCGCGTTATAGACAATTTTCTAGAAAAAAAAATGTCTTATTATACAACCCTATCAGCGGGTTATCAACACTGATAGGGCGCTAGTGCCAACTGGAATATTTTTACAAATTGCTAAATAGCCTTATTTTTGGAAAATTAATATTTTGACACTCAAGAACCATTCCATTCACTTAAAACATATTGATATAAGATTAAAAACTATTAAAGAATTCAAATTTTTTTTTCAAAATGGAATACTATATCGAAATGATTGTGAAGACGTTTCGATTTTCAGAGTTTTAGTGTTAAGATTGATCGAGAAGTTACCCTACACACCAAAGATAAAACTAATGCATTTGACATGAGATATGACTTCGTTCTTCGATCTTGATCTTTGTAGACTTTGATAGCTATTGTTTGATGTGTTTGATGATTAGTTCAAGCTCTTAGAAAAAAAAATACTGGTGATGTTTTCTCTTACCGAGAACATTTCACATACTTACAGTTTAAAACAATAGATAGCCTCTGGAAATCTCAGCACAAAAGGGATAAAATGAAGCAAAATAATGAGGTTATCTTCAAGACAGTTTGCAATTTTGATTCAGTTCGAAGGTTGTTTGGACAAATGCAAGAATAACGACTTTCTTCGATTTAAACACTCTTCCGGAAGCTCAGTCTAATTTGCAAAAATCGTGCGTGTTCTATCTTTGAAAATTAGAGAATGAGGGTTTTATAAAATTAGCAGTTTCAGGTTAAAGAGGAAGAGAGTACAAAATGATTTGAATTCAAAACGTTGTTTAATCTAAAGTTGTTTTGGGCGGGCGAGACAATGGGAATCATCAAGGTGTTAGTAGAGAATATTTCAATTAAGATAACCAGGCAAAACTGTGTAAGGTATAGAAAAGACAAGCAAGCTGAAGTGGCCACATTTTTCTCGTTAGAAATATATGATTTTTGTCTCAAACGTGGATAGCGTGGTATTATTGGGTTGTGTATCATGTTCTCTATTGAAAGATAGCAGGTCGATATACACAAACCCGAGAGCTCGAGTTTTTCAGATTTTCAGATAGCGAGTTATCAAGGCCTATAGCGCGCTATTGCCCACTTTACTAATAATGGAAAGATCACGACAACATCTTTATAGCGAGTTATCAAAGGGGATAGCGCGTTATAGACAATTTTCTAGAAAAACAAATGTCTTATTATACAACCCTATCAGCGGGTTATCAACACTGTTAGGGCGCTAGTGCCAACTGGAAAATTTTTGCAAATAGCTAAAAAGCCTTATTTTTGGAAAATTAATATTTTGACGCTCAAGAACCATTGCATTCACTTAAAACATATTGATATCAGATTAAAAACTATTTAATAATTCAAAACTCATTAAAATTATGATTAAAACCTTTCTAAATTTTTTTTTTTCAAAATGGAATACTATATCGAAGTGATTTTGAAGACGTTTCGATTTTCAGAGTTTTAGTGTTGAGATTGATCGAGAAGTTACCCTACACACCAAAGATAAAAGTAATGCATTTGACATGAGATTTGACTTCGTTCTTCGATCTTGATCTTTGTAGACTTTGATAGCTATTGTTTGATGTGTTTGATGATTAGTTCAAGCTCTTAGAAAAAAAAATACAGGTGACGTTTTCTCTTACCGAGAACACTTCACATACTTACAGTTTAAAACAATAGATAGCGTCTGGAAATCTCAGCACAAAAAGGATAAAATGAAGCGAAATAATGAGGTTATATTCAAGACAGTTTGCAATTTTGATTCAGTTCGAAGGTTGTTTGGACAAATGCAAGAATAACGACTTTCTTCGATTTAGACACTCTTTGGAAAGCTCAGTCTAACTTGCAAAAATTGTGCGTCTTCTATCTTTGAATTCAAAACGTTGTTTAATCTAAAGATGTTATGGGCGTGCGACACAATGGGAATCGTGAAGGTGTTAGTAGAGAATATTTCAATTAATATAACCAGGCATAACTGTGTAAGGTATAGAAAAGTCGAGCAAGCTGAAGTGGCCACATTTTTCTCGCTAGAAATATATGATTTTTGTCTCAAACGCGGAAGCGTGGTTTAATTGGGTTGTGTATCATGTTCTCTATTGAAAGATAGCAGGTCGATATACACAAACTCGAGAGCTCGAGTTTTTTAGACTTTCAGATAGCGAGTTATCAAGGCCTATAGCGCGCTATTGCCCACTTTACTAAAAATGGAAAGATCACGGCAACATCTTTATAGCGAGTTATCAAAGGGGATAGCGCTATAGACAATTTTCAAGAAAAACAAATGTTTTATTATACAACCCTATGAGTGGGCTATCAACACTGATAGGGCGCTAGTGCCTACTGAAAAATATTTGCAAAATGGCCGAATAGCCTAATTTTTGGAAAATTAATATTTTGACACTCAATAACCATTCCATTGACTCAAAAGATATTGATATAAGATTAAAAACTATTTAATAATAAAACATTCATTGAAATTATGATTAAAACCTTTCGAAAACATTTTTTTCAAAATGAAATACTTTACCGAAGTGATTTTGAAGGCTTTTCAATTTTCAGAGTTTTAGTGCTTAGATTGATCGAGAAGTTACCCTAGACACCAAATATAAAACTATTGCATTAGACATGAAATATGTCTTCGTTCTTCGAGCTTAATCTTTGTTGACTTCGATACCTATTGTTTGATGTGTTGTTGATGATTGGTTCAAGCTCTTAGAAAAAAAAATACACGTGATGTTTTCTCTTACCGAGAACACTTCACATACTTACAGTTTAAAACAATAGATAGCCTCTGGAAATCTCAGCACAAAAGGAATAAAATGAAGAACTCGCGAAATAATGAGGTTATCTTCAAGACAGTGTGCAATTTTAATTCAGTTCGAAGCTTGTTTGGACAAATGCAAGAATAACGACTTTCTTCGATTTAAATACTCTTTGGAATGCTCAGTCTAACTTTCAAAAATCGTGCGTGTTCTATCTTTGAAAATCAAAGAATGAGGGTTTTATAAAATTAGTAGTTGCAGGTTAAAGTGGAAGAGAGTACAAAATGATTTGAATTCAAAACGTTATTTAATTCAAAGTTGTTTTGGGCGTGCGAGACAATGGTAATCATCAAGGTGTTAGCAAAGAATATTTCAACTAAGATAACCAGGCAAAACTGTGTACGGTATAGAAAAGTCGAGCAAGGAAAAGTGGCCACGTTTTTCTCGTTAGAAATATCTGATTTTTGTCTCAAACGTGGATAGCGTGTTATTACTGTGTTCTGTATCATGTTCTCTATTGAAAGATAGCAGGTTGATATGCACAAACCTGAGAGCTCGAGTGTTTCAATCTTTCCGAAAGCGAGTTATCGAGGCCTATAGAGCGCTATTGCCCACTTTACTAAAAATGGAATGATCACGGCAACATCTTTATAGCGAGTTATTAAAGGGGATAGCGCACTATAGACAATTTTTAAGAAAAACAAATGTTTTATTATACAACCCTATCAGCGGGTTATCAACACTGATAGGGCAAAAGTGCCAACTGAAAAATTTTTGCAAATTACTAAATAGCCTTATTTTTGGAAAATTAATATTTTGACACTCAAGAACCATTCCATTGACTCAAAACATATTGATATAAGATTAAAAACTATTAAATAATTGAAAACCCGTTGAAATTATGATTAAAACCTTCCGGAAAACATTTTTTTCAAAATGGAATACTATAACGAAGTGATTTTAAAGACTTTTCAATTTTTTGAGTTTTAGTGCGGAGATTGATCGAGAAATTACCCTACACACCAAAAATAAAACTATTGCATTAAACATGAGATATGTCTTCGTTCTTGGAGCTTGATCTTTGTAGACTTCGATACCTATTGTTTGATGTGTTGTTGATGATTTCTTCAAGCTCTTAGAAAAAAAAAATACAGGTGATGTTTTCTCTTATCGAGAACACTTTACATACTTACAGTTTAAAACAATAGATAGCCTCTGGAAATCTCAGCACAAAAGGAATAAAATGAAGAACTTGCGTAATAATGAGGTTATCTTCAAGACAGTTTGCAATTTTGATACATTTCGAAGGTTGTTTGGACAAATGCAAGAATAACGACTTTCTTAGATTTAAACACTCTTTGGAAAGCTCAGTCTAATTTGCAAAAATCGTGCGTGTTCTATCTTTGAAAATCAGAGAATGAGGGTTTTATAAAATTAGCAGTTGCAGGTTAAAGAGGAAGAGAGTACAAAATGATTTGAATTCAAAACATTGTCTAAACTAAAGTTGTTTTGGGCGTGCGAGACAATGGGAATCATCAAGGTGTTAGTAGAGAATATTTCGATTAAGATAACCAGGCAAAACTGTGTAGGGTATAGAAAAGTCGAGCAAGGAGAAGGGGCCACATTTTTCTCGTTAGAAATATCTGATTTTTGTCTCAAACGTGGATAGCGTGTTATTGGGTTGTGTATCATGTTCTCTATTGAAAGATAGTCGGTCGATATACACAAACCCGAGAGCTCGAGTTTCTCAGACTTTTCGATAGCGAGTTATCAAGGCCTATAGCGCAGTCTTGCAAACTTTACTAAAAATGAAAAGATCACGATAACATCTTCATAGCGAGTTATCAAAGGGGATAGCGCGCTATAGACAATTTTCAAGAAAAACAAATGTTTTATTATACAACCCTATCAGCGGGCTATCAACACTGATAGGGCGCTAGTGCCTACTGGAAAATTTTTGCAAAATTGCTGAATAGCCTTATTTTTGGAAAATTAATATTTTGACACTCAAGAACCATTCCATTGACTCAAAACATATTGATATAAGATTAAAAACTATTAAATAATAAAACACTCATTGAAATTATGATTAAAACCTTTCGAAAACATTATTTTCAAACGGAATACTATATCGAAGTGATTTTGAAGACTTTTCAATTTTCAGAGTTTTAGTGCTTAGATTGATCGATAAGTTACCCAACACACCAAAGATAAAACAAATGCATTAGACATGAGATATGTCTTTGTTCTTCGAGCTTGATCTTTATAGACTTCAATACCTATTGTTTGATGTGTTGTTGATGATTAGTTCAAGCACTTAGAAAAAAAAAACAGGTGAAGTTTTCTCTTGCCGAGAACATTTACATACTTATAGTTTAAAACAATAGATAGCCTCTGGAAATCTCGGCACAAAAGGGATAAAATGAAGAACTTGCGAAATAATGAGGCTATCTTCAAGACAGTTTGCAATTTTTATTCAATTCGAAGGTTGTTTGGACAAATGCAAGAATAACGACTTTCTTTGATTTAAACACTCTTTGGAAAGCTCAGTATAACATGCAAAAATCGTGCGTCGTCTATCTTTGAAAATCAGAGAATGAGGGTTTTATAAAATAAGTAGTTGTTGGTTAAAAAGGAAGAGAGTACAAACTGATTTGAATTCAAAACGTTGTTTAATCTAAAGTTGTTTTGGGCGTGCGAGACAATGGTAATTATCAAGGTGTTAGCAAAGAATATTTCAATTAAGATAACCAGGCAAAACTGTGTAAGGTATAGAAAAGTCGAGCAAGGAGAAGTGGCCACATTTTTCTCGTTAGAAATATCTGATTTTTGTCTAAAACGTGGATAGCGTGTTATTACTGTGTTCTGTATCATGTTCTCTATTGAAAGATAGCAGGTTGATATGCACAAACCTGAGAGCTCGAGTTTTTCAGACTTTCCGAAAGCGAGTTATCGAGACCTATAGAGCGCTATTGCCCACTTTACTAAAAATGGAATGATCACGGCAACATCTTTATAGCGAGTTATTAAAGGGGATAGCGCATTATAGACAATTTTTAAGAAAAACAAATGTTTTATTATACAACCCTATCAGCGGGTTATCAACACTGATAGGGCGAAAGTGCCAACTGGAAAATTTTTGCAAATTACTAAATAGCCTTATTTTTGGAAAATTAATATTTTGACACTCAAGAACCATTCCATTGACTCAAAAAATATTGATATAAGATTAAAAACTATTAAATATTTCAAAACTCGTTGAAATTATGATTAAAACCTTCCGGAAAACATTTTTTTCAAAATGGAATACTATATCGAAGTGATTTTAAAGACTTTTCAAATTTCTGAGTTTTAGTGCTGAGATTGATCGAGAAATTACCCTACACAGCAAAGATAAAACTATTGCATTAAACCTGAGATATGTCTTCGTTCTTGGGGCTTGATCTATGCAGACTTCGATACCTATTGTTTGATGTGTTGTTGATGATTAGTTCAAGCTCTTAGAAAAAAAAAATACAGGTGATGTTTCCTCTTACCGAGAACACTTTACATACTTACAGTTTAAAACAATAGATAGCCTCTGGAAATCTCAGCACAAAAGGAATAAAATGAAGAACTTGCGAAATAATGAGGTTATCTTCAAGACAGTTTGCAATTTTGATTCATTTCGAAGGTTGTTCGGACAAATGCAAGAATAACGACTTTCTTAGATTTAAACACTCCTTGGAAAGGTCAGTCTAATTTGCAAAAATCGTGCCTGTTCTATCTTTGAAAATCCGAGAATGAGGGTTTTATAAAATTAGCAGTTGCAGGTTAAAGAGGAAGAGAGTACAAAATGATTTGAATTCAAAACATTGTTTAAACTAAAGTTGTTTTGGGCGTGCGAGACAATGGGAATCATCAAGGTGTTAGTAGAGAATATTTCAATTAAGATAACCAGGCAAAACTGTGTAGGGTAAAGAAAAGTCGAGCAAGGAGAAGTGACCACATTTTTCTCGTTAGAAATATCTGATTTTTGTCTCAAACGTGGATAGTGTGTTATTGGGTTGTGTATCATGTTCTCTATTGAAAGATAGCCGGTCGATATACACAAACCCGAGAGCTCGAGTTTTTCAGACTTTCCGATAGCGGGTTATCGAGGCCTATAGCGCTATTGCCCACTTTTCTGAAAATGGAAAGATCACGGCAACATTTTTATAGCGAGTAATCAAAGGGGATAGCGCGCTATAGACAATTTTCAAGAAAAACAAATGTTTTATTATACAACCCTATCAGCGGGCTATCAACACTGATAGGGCGCAAGTGCCAACTGGAAAATTTTTGCAAATTGCTGAATAGCCTTATTTTTGAAAAATTAATATTTTGACACTCAAGGATATAAGATTCAAAACTATTTAATAATAAAACACTCATTGAAATTATGATTAAAACATTTCGAAAACATTTTTTTCAAAATGGAATACTATATCGAAGTGATTTTCAAGACTTTTCAATGTTCAGATTTTTAGTGCTGAGATTGATCAAGAAGTTACCCTGCACACCAAAGATAAAACTATTGCATTAGACATGAGATACGTCTTCGTTCTTCGAGCTTGATCTTTGTAGAATTCAATACCTATTGTTTGATGTGTTGTCGATGATTAGTTCAAGCTCATAGAAAAAAAAATACAGGTGATGTTTTCTCTTACCGAGAACACTTTACATACTTACAGTTTAAAATAATAGATAGCCTCTGGAAATCTCCGCACAAAAGGAATAAAATGAAGAACTTGCGAAATAATGAGGTTATCTTCAAGACAGTTTGCAATTTTGATTCAGTTCGAAGGTTGTTTGGACAAATGCAAGAATAACGGCTTTCTTCGATGTAAACACTCTTTGGAAAGCTCAGTCTCATATGCAAAAAACGTGCGTGTTCTATCTTTGAAAATCAGAGAATGAGGGTTTTATAAAATTAGTAGTTGCAGGTTAAAGAGGAAGAGAGTACAAAATGATTTGAATTCAAAACGTTGTTTAATCTAAAGTTGTTTTGGGCGCGCGAGACAATGGGAATCATCAAGGTGTTAGTAGATAACATTTCAATTAAGATAACCAGGCAAAACTGTGTAAGGTATAGAAAAGTCGAGCAAGGAGAAGTGGCCACATTTTTCTCGTTAGAAATATCTGATATTTGTCTCAAACGTGGATAGCGTGTTATTGGGTTGTGTATCATGTTCTCTATTGAAAGATAGCCGGTCGATATACACAAACCCGAAGCTCGAGTTTTTCAGACTTTCCGATAGCGAGTTATCGAGGCCTATAGCGCTATTGCCCACTTTACTGAAAATGGAAAGATCACGACAACATCTTTATAGCGAGTTATCAAAGGGGATAGCGCGCTATAGACAATTTTCAAGAAAAACAAATGTTTTATTATACAACCCTATCAGCGGGCTATCAACACTGATAGGGCGCTAGTGCCAACTGAAAAATTTTTGTAAATTGCTAAATAGCCTTATTTTTGGAAAATTAATATTTTGACACTCAAGAACCATTCCATTGACTCAAAACATATTCATATAAGATTAAAAACTATTAAATAATTCAAAATCGTTGAAATTATGATTACAACCTTCCGGAAAACATTTTTTTCAAAATGGAATACTATATCAAAGTGATTTTAAAGACATTTCAATTTTCTGAGCTTTAGTGCTGAGATTGATCGAGAAATTACCCTGCATACCAAAAATAAAACTATTGCATTAGACATGAGATATGTCTTCGTTCTTCGAGCTTGATCTTTGTAGACTTCGAAACCAATTGTTTGATGTGTTGTTGATGATTAGTTCAAGCTCTTAGAAAAAAAAAAACCCGGGTGATGTTTTCTCTTACCGAGAACACTTTACATACATACAGTTTAAAACAATAGATAGCCTCTGGAAATCTCAGCACAAAAGGAATAAAATGAAGAACTTGCGAAATAATGAGGTTATCTTCAAGACAGTTTGCAATTTTGATTCAGTTCGAAGGTTGTTTGGACAAATGCAAGAATAACGACTTTCTTCGATTTAAACACTCTTTCGAAAGCTCAGTCTAATTTGCAAAAATCGTGCGTGTTCTATCTTTGAAAATTAGAAAATGAGGGTTTTATAAAATTAGTAGCTGCAGGTTAAAGAGGAAGAGAGTACAAA
Source organism: Paratinospora sagittata (assembly GCA_035771175.1). Classification (NCBI taxonomy): domain Eukaryota; kingdom Viridiplantae; phylum Streptophyta; class Magnoliopsida; order Ranunculales; family Menispermaceae; genus Paratinospora; species Paratinospora sagittata. Next base: position 46,201,564 of record CM069594.1, on the reverse strand, counting down.
ATGATTTGAATTCAAAACATTGTTTAATCTAAAGTTGCTTTGGGCGTGCGAGACAATGGGAATCATCAAGGTGTTAGTAGAAAATATTTCAATTAAGATAACCAGGCAAAACTGTGTAGGGTACAGAAAAGTCGAGCAAGGAGAAGTGACCACATTTTTCTAGTTAGAAATATCTGATTTTTGTCTCAAACGTGGATAGCGCGTTATTGGGTTGTGTATCATGTTCTCTATTGAAAGATAGCCGGTCGATATACACAAACCCGAGAGCTCGAGTTTTTTAGACTTTCCGATAGCGAGTTATCGAGGCCTATAGCGCTATTGCCCACTTTACTGAAAATGGAAAGATCACGGCAACATTTTTATAGCGAGTAATCAAAGGGGATAGCGCGCTATAGACAATTTTCAAGAAAAACAAATGTTTTATTATACAACCCTATCAGCGGGCTATCAACACTGATAGGGCGCAAGTGCCAACTGGAAAATTTTTGCAAATTGCTGAATAGCCTTATTTTTGAAAAATTAATATTTTGACACTCAAGAACCATTCCATTGACTCAAAACATATTGATATAAGATTAAAAACTATTTAATAATAAAACACTCATTGAAATTATGATTAAAACCTTTCGAAAATATTTTTTTTCAAAATGGAATACTATATCGAAGTGATTTTCAAGACTTTTCAATGTTCAGATTTTTAGTGCTGAGATTGATCGAGAAGTTACCCTGCACACCAAAGATAAAACTATTGCATTAGACATGAGATACGTCTTCGTTCTTCGAGCTTGATCTTTGTAGAATTCAATACCTATTGTTTGATGTGTTGTCGATGATTAGTTCAAGCTCATAGAAAAAAAAATACAGGTGATGTTTTCTCTTACCGAGAACACTTTACATACTTACAGTTTAAAATAATAGATAGCCTCTGGAAATCTCCGCACAAAAGGAATAAAATGAAGAACTTGCGAAATAATGAGGTTATCTTCAAGACAGTTTGCCATTTTGATTCAGTTCGAAGGTTGTTTGGACAAATGCAAGAATAACGACTTTCTTCGATGTAAACACTCTTTGGAAAGCTCAGTCTAATATGCAAAAATCGTGCGTGTTCTATCTTTGAAAATCAGAGAATGAAGGTTTTATAAAATTAGTAGTTGCAGGTTAAAGAGTAAGAGAGTACAAAATGATTTGAATTCAAAACGTTGTTTAATCTAAAGTTGTTTTGGGCGCGCGAGACAATGGGAATCATCAAGGTGTTAGTAGATAATATTTCAATTAAGATAACCAGGCAAAACTGTGTTAGGATAGAAAAGTCGAGCAAGGAGAAGTGGCCACATTTTTCTCGTTAGAAATATCTGATTTTTGTCTCAAACGTTGAAAGCGTGTTATTGGGTTGTGTATCATGTTCTCTATTGAAAGATAGCCGGTCGATATACACAAACCCGAGAGCTCGAGTTTTTCAGACTTTCCGATAGCGAGTTATCAAGGCCTATAGCGCGCTATTGCACACTTTACTAAAAAATTGAATTTATAGCGAGTTATCAAAGGGGATAGCGCGCTATAGACAATTTTAAAGGAAAACAAATGTTTTGTTATACAACCCTATCAGCGGCCTATCAACACTGATACGGCGCTAGTGCCTACTGGAAAATTTTTGCAAAATTGCTGAATAGCCTTATTTTTGGAAAATTAATATTTTGACACTCAAGAACCATTCCATTGACTCAAAACAACCTGATATAAAATAAAAAACTATTAAATAATAAAATACTCATTGAAATTATGATTAAAACCTTTCGAAGACATTTTTTCAAAATGGAATACTATATCGATGTGATTTTGAAGACTTTTCAATTTTCAGAGTTTTAGTGCTTAGATTGATCGAGAAGTTACCCTAGACACCAAAGATAAAACTATTGCATTAGACATGAGATATGTCTTCGTTCTTCGAGCTTGATCTTTGTATAGTTCGATACCTATTGTTTGATGTGTTGTTGATGATTAGTTCAAGCTCTTAGAAAAAAAATACAGGTGATGTTTTCCCTTATCGAGAACACTTCACATACTTACAGTTTAAAACAATAGATAGCCTCTGGAAATCTCAGCACAAAAGGAATAAAATGAAGAACTTGCGAAATATTGAGGTTATCTTCAAGACAGTTTGCAATTTTGATTTAGTTCGAAGGTTGTTTGGACAAATGCAAGAATAACGACTTTCTTCGATTTAAACACTCTTTGGAATGCTCAGTCTAACTTGCAAAAATCGTGCGTGTTCTATCATTGAAAATTAGAGAATGAGGGTTTTATAAAATTAGCCGTTGCAGGTTAAAAGAGGAAGAGAGTACAAAATGATTTGAATTCAAAACGTTGTTTCATCTAAAGTTGTTTTGGGCGTGCGAGACAATGGGAATCATCTAGGTGTTAGCAGAGAATATTTCAATTAAGATAACCAGGCAAAACTGTGTAAGGTAAAGAAAAGTCGACCAAGGAGAAGTGGCCACATTTTTCTCATTAGAAATATCTGATTTTTGTCTCAAACGTGGATAGCGTGTTATTATTGGGTTGTGTATCATGTTCTCTATTGAAAGATAGTAGGTCGATATACACAAACCCCAGAACTCGAGTTTTTCAGACATTCCGATAGCGAGTTATCGAGGCTTATAGCGCGCTATTGCCCACTTTACTAAAAATGGAAAGATCACGGCAACATCTTTATAGCGAGTTATCAAAGGGGAAAGCGCTATAGACAATTTTCAAGAAAAACAAATGTTTTTTTATACAACCCTATTAGCGGGCTATCAACACTGATAGGGCGCAAGTGCCAACTGGAAAATTTTTGCAAATTGCTAAATAGCCTTATTTTTGGAAAATTAATATTTTGACACTCAAAAACCATTCCATTGACTCAAAACATATTGATATAAGATTAAAAACTATTAAATAATTCAAAACTCGTTGAAATTATGATTTCAACCTTCCGAAAAACAATTCTTTCAAAATGGAACACTATATCGAAGTGATTTTCAAGATTTTTCGATTTTCTGAGTTTTAGTGCTGAGATTGATCGAAAAATTACCCTACACACCAAAGATAAAACTATTGCATTAGACATGAGATATGTCTTCGTTCTTCGAGCTTGATCTTTGTAGACTTCGATACCTATTGTTTGATGTGTTGTTGATGATTAGTTCAAGCTCTTAGAAAAAAAAAATACAGGTGATGTTTTCTCTTACCGAGAACACTATACATACCTACAGTTTAAAACAATAGATAGCCTCTGGAAATCTCAGCACAAAAGAGATAAAATGAAGAACTTGCAAAATAATGAGGCTATCTTCAAGAGAGTTTGCAATTTTGATTCAATTCGAAGGTTGTTTGGAAAAATGCAAGAATAACGACTTTCTTCGATTTAAACACTCTTTGGAAAGCTCAGTCTAACATGCAAAAATCGTGCGTTTTCTATCTTTAAAATTAGAGAATGAGGGTTTTATAAAGTTAGTAGTTGCAGGTTAAAGAGGAAGAGAGTACAATAATCTAAAGTTTTTTTGGGCGTGCGAGACAATGGGAATCATCAAGGTGTTAGTAGATAATATTTCAATTAAGATAACCAGGCAAAACTGTGTAAGGAATAAAAAAGTCGAGCAAGGAGAAGTGGCCACATTTTTCTCGTTAGAAATATCTGATTTTTGTCTCAAACGAGGATAGCGTGTTATTATTGGGTTGTGTATCATGTTCTCTATTGAAAGATAGCCGGTCGATATACACAAACCCGAGAGCTCGAGTTTTTTAAACTTTTCGAAAGCGAGTTATCGAGGCCTATAGCGCGCTATTGCCCACTTTACTTAAAATGGAAAGATCACGGCAACATCTTTATAGCGAGTTATCAAAGGGGATAGCGCGCAATAGACAATTTTCAAGAAAACAATTGTTTTATTATACAAACCTATCAGCGGGCTATCAACACTGATAGGGCGCTACTGCCAATTGGAAAATTTTTGCAAATTGCTAAATAGCCTTATTTTTGGAAACTTAATATTTTGACACTCAAGAACCATTCCATTGACTCAAAACATATTGATATAAGATTAGAAACTATTAAATAATTCAAAACTCGTTGAAATTATGATTACAACCTTCCGGAAAACTTTTTTTTCAAAATGGAATACTATATCGAAGTGATTTTGAATGCTTTTCCATTTTCAAAGTTTTAGTGCTGAGTTTGATCGAGAAGTTACTCAACACACCAAAGATAAAACTATTGCATTAGACATGAGATATGTCTTCGTTTTTCGAGCTTGATCTTTGTAGACTTCGATACCTATTGTTTGATGTGTTGTTGATGATTATTTCAAGCTCTTAGAAAAAAAAATACAGGTGATGTTTTCTCTTACCGAGAACACTTCACATACTTACAGTTTAAAACAATAGACAGCCTCTGAAAATCTCAGCACAAAAGGAATAAAAAGAAAAACTTGCGAAATAATGAGGTTATCTTCAAGACAGTTTACAATTTTGATTTAGTTCGAAGGTTGTTTGGACAAATGCAAGAATAACAACTTTCTTCGATTTAATCCCTCTTTGGAGTCTAACTTGCAAAAATCGTGCGTGTTCTATCTTTGAAAATCAGAGAATGAGGGTTTTATAAAATTAGCAGTTGCAGGTTAAAGAGGAAGAGAGTGCAAAATGATTTGAATTCAAAACGTTGTTTAATCAAAAGTTGCTTTGGGCGTGCGAGACAATGGGAATCATCAACGTGTTAGTAGATAATATTTCAATTAAGATAACCTGGCAAAACTGTGTAAGGTATAGAAAAGTCGAGCAAAGAGAAGTGGCCACATTTTTCTCGTTAGAAATATCTTATTTTTGTCTCAAACGTGGATAGCGTGTTATTATTGGGTTGTGTGTCATGTTCTAAATTGAAAGATAGCAGGTCGATATACACAAACCCGAGAGCTCGAGTCTTTCAGACTTTCCGATAGCGAGTTATCGAGGGCTATAGCACGCTATTGCCCACTTTACTAAAAATGGAAAGATCACGGCAACATCTTTATAGCGAGTTATCAAAGGGGATAGCGCGCTATAGACAATTTTCAAGAAAAACAAATGTTTTATTATACAACCCTATCAGTGGGCTATCAACACAGATAGGGCGCAAGTGCCAATTGGAAAATTTTTGCAAATCGCTAAATAGCCTTATTTTTGGAAAATTAATATTCTGACACTCAAGAACCATTCCATTGACTCAAAACATATTGATATAAGATTAAAAACTATTAAATAATTCAAAACTCGTTGAAATTATGATTACAACCTTCTCGAAAACATTTTTTTCAAAATGGAATACGACATCGAAGTGATTTCCAAGACTTTTCAATTTTCTAAGTTTTACTGCTGAGATTGATCGAGAAATTACCCTGCACACCAAAGATAAAACTATTGCATTAGACATGAGATACGTCTTCGTTCTTCGAGCGTGATCTTTGTAGAATTCGATACCTATTGTTTGATATGTTGTTGATGATTAGTTCAAGCTCTTAGAAAAAAAAAATACAGGTGATGTTTTCTCTTACCGAGAACACTTTACATACTTACAGTTTAAAATAATATGCCTCTGGAAATCTCAGCACAAAAGGAATAAAATGAAGAACTTGTGAAATAATGAGGTTATCTTCAAGGCAGTTTGCAATTTTGATTCAGTTCGAAGGTTGTTTGGACAAATGCAAGAATAACGACTTTCTTCGATTTAAACACTCTTTGGAAAGCTCAGTCTAATTTGCAAAGATCGTGCGTGTTCTATCTTTGAAAATCAGAGAATGAGGGTTTTATAAAATTAGTAGTTGCAGGTTAAAGAGGAAGAGAGTGCAAATGATTTGAATTCAAAACGTTGTTTAATCTAAAGTTGTTTTGGGCGTGCGAGACAATGGGAATCATCAAAGTGTTAGTAGAGAATATTTCAATTAAGATAACCAGGCAAAACTGTGTAGGGTATAGAAAAGTAGAGCAAGGAGAAGTGGCCACATTATTCTCGTTAGAAATATCTGATTTTTGTCTCAAACGTGGATAGCGTGTTATTGGGTTGTGTATCATGGTCTCTATTGAAAGATAGCCGGTCGATATACACAAACCCGAGAGCTCGAGTTTTTCAGACTTTCCGATAGCGAGCTATTGCACACTTTACTAAAAATGGAAAGATCACGGCAACATCTTTATAGCGAGTTATCAAAGGGGATAGCGCGCTATAGACAATTTTCAAGAAAAACAAATGTTTTATTATACAACCCTATCAGCGGGCTATGAACACTGATAGGGCGCTAGTGCCAACTTGAAAATTTTTGTAAATTGCTAAATAGCCTTATTTTTGGAAAATTAATATTGTGACACTCAAGAACCATTCCATTGACTCAACACATATTGATATAAGATTAAAAACTATTAAAAAACTCAACACTTATTGAATTATGATTAAAACCTTCCGGTAAACATTTTTTTCAAAATGGAATACTATATCGAAGTGATTTTGAAGACTTTTCAATTATCAGAGTTTTAGTGCTTAGATTGATCGAGAAGTTACCCTAGACACCAAAGATAAAACTATTGCATTAGACATGAGATATGTCTTCGTTCTTCGAGTTTGATCTTTGTAGACTTCGATACCTATTGTTTGATGTGTTGTTGATGATTAGTTCAAGCTCTTAGAAAAAAAAATACAGGTGATGTTTTCTCTTACCGAGAACACTTTACATACATACAGTTTAAAACAATAGATAGCCTCTGGAAATCTCAGCACAACAGGAATAAAATGAAGAACTTGCGAAATAATGAGGTTATCTTCAAGACAGTTTGCAATTTTGATTCAGTTCGAAGGTTGTTTGGACAAATGCAAGAATAAAGACTTTCTTCGATTTAAACACTCTTTGGAAAGCTCATTCTAATTTGCAAAAATCGTGCGTGTTCTATCTTTGAAAATCAGAGAACGAGGGTTTTATAAAATTAGTAGCTGCAGGTTAAAGAGGAAGAGAGTACAAAATGATTTGAATTCAAAACATTGTTTAATCTAAAAGTTGCTTTGGGCGTGCGAGACAATGGGAATCATCAAGGTGTTAGTAGAGAATATCTCAATTAAGATAACCAGGCAAAACTGTGTAGGGTACAGAAAAGTCGAGCAAGGACAGGTGACCACATTTTTTTCGTTAGAAATATCTGATTTTTGTCTCAAACGTGGATAGCGTGTTATTGGGTTGCGTATCACGTTCTCTATTGAAAGATAGCCGGTCGATATACACAAACCCGAGAGCTTGAGTTTTTCAGACTTTCCGATAGCGAGTTATCGAGGCCTATAGCGCTATTGCCCACTTTACTGAAAATGGAAAGATCACGGCAACATTTTTATAGCGAGTAATTAAAGGGGATAGCGCGCTATAGACAATTTTCAAGAAAAACAAATGTTTTATTATACAACCCTATCAGCGGGCTATCAACACTGATAGGGCGCAAGTGCCACTGGGAAATTTTTGCAAATTGCTCAACAGCCTTATTTTTGAAAAATTAATATTTTGACACTCAAGAACCATTCCATTGACTCAAAACATATTGATATAAGATTCAAAACTATTTAATAATAAAACACTCATTGAAATTATGACTAAAACCTTTCGAAAACATTTTTTTCAAAATGGAATACTATATCGAAGTGATTTTCAAGGCTTTTCAATGTTCAGATTTTTAGTGCTGAGATTGATCGAGAAGTTACCCCGCACACCAAAGATAAAACTATTGCATTAGACATGAGATACGTCTTCGTTCTTCGAGTTTGATCTTTGTAGACTTCGATACCTATTGTTTGATGTGTTGTTGATGATTAGTTCAAGCTCTTAGAAAAAAAAATACAGGTGATGTTTTCTCTTACCGAGAACACTTTACATACATACAGTTTAAAACAATAGATAGCCTCTGGAAATCTCAGCACAAAACAGATAAAATGAAGAACTTGCAAAATAATGAGGTTATCTTCAAGACAGTTTGCAATTTTGATTCAGTTCGAAGGTTGTTTGGTCAAATGCAAGAATAACGACTTTCTTCGATTTAAACACTCTTTGGAAAGCTCAGTCTAATTTGCAAAAATAGTGCGTGTTCTATCTTTGAAAATCAGAGAATGAGGGTTTTATAAAATTAGTAGCTGCAGGTTAAAGAGGAAGAGAGTACAAAATGATTTGTATTCAAAACATTGTATAATCTAAAGTTGCTTTGGGCGTGCGAGACAATGGGAATCATCAAGGTGTTCGTAGAGAATATTTCAATTAAGATAACCAGGCAAAACTGTGTAGGGTATAGAAAAGTCGAGCAAGTAGAAGTGACCACATTTTTCTCGTTAGAAATATCTGATTTTTGTCTCAAACGTGGATAGCGTGTTATTGGGTTGCGTATCATGTTCTCTATTGAAAGATAGCCGGTCGATATACACAAACCCGAGAGCTCGAGTTTTTCAGACTTTCCGATAGCGAGTTATCGAGGCCTATAGCGCTATAGCCCACTTTACTGAAAATGGAAAGATCACGGCAACATTTTTATAGCGAGTAATCAAAGGGGATAGCGCGCTATAGACAATTTTCAAGAAAAACAAATGTGTTATTATACAACCCTATCAGCGGGCTATCAACACTGATAGGGCGCAAGTGCCAACTGGAAAATTTTCGTAAATTGCTAAATAGCCTTATTTTTGAAAAATTAATATTTTGACACTCAAGAACCATTCCATTGAATCAAAACATATTGATATAAGATTAAAAACTATTTAATAATAAAACACTCATTGAAATTATGATTGAAACCTTTCGAAAACATTTTTTTCAAAATGGAATACTATATCGAAGTGATTTTCAAGACTTTTCAATGTTCAGATTTTTAGTGCTGAGATTGATCGAGAAGTTACCCTGCACACCAAAGATAAAACTATTGCATTAGACATGAGATACGTCTTCGTTCTTCGAGCTTGATCTTTGTAGAATTCGATACCTATAGTTTGATGTGTTGTTGATTATTAGTTCAAGCTCTTAGAAAAAAAAATACAGGTGATGTTTTCTCTTATCGAGAACACTTTACATACCTACAGTTTAAAACAATAGATAGCCTCTGGAAATCTCAGCACAAAAGAGATAAAATGAAGAACTTGCAAAATAATGAGGTTATCTTCAAGACAGTTTGCAATTTTGATTCTGTTCGAAGGTTGTTTGGTCAAATGCAAGAATAACGACTTTCTTCGATTTAAACACTCTTTCGAAAGCTCAGTCTAATTTGCAAAAATCGTGTGTGTTCTATCTTTGAAAATCAGAGAATGAGGGTTTTATAAAATTAGTAGTTGTAGGTTAAAGAGGAAGAAAATACAAAATGATTTGAATTCAAAACGTTGTTTAATCTAAAGTTGTTTTGGGAGTGCGAGACAATGGGAATCATCAAGGTGTTAGTAGAGAATATTTCAATTAAGATAACCAGGCAAAACTGTGTAGGGTATAGAAAAGTCGAGCAAGGAGAAGTGGCCACATTTTTCTCGTTAGAAATATCTGATTTTTGTCTCAAACGTGGATAGTGTGTTATTGGGTTGTGTATCATGTTCTCTATTGAAAGATAGCCGGTCGATACACACAAACCCGAGAGCTCGAGTTTTTCAGACTTTCCGATAGCGAGTTATCAAGGCCTATAGCGCGTTATTGCACACTTTACTAAAAATGGAAAGATCACGGCAACATTTTTATAGCGAGTTATCAAATGGGATAGCGCGCTATAGACAATTTTCAAGAAAAACAAATGTTTTATTATTCAACCCTATCAGCGTGCTATCAACACTGATAGGGCGCTAGTGCCAACTGGAAAATTTTTGTAAATTGCTAAATAGCCTTATTTTGGGAAAATTAATATTTTGACACTCAAGAACCATTCCATTGACTCAAAACATATTGATATAAGATTAAAAACTATTAATAAACTCAAAACTCATTGAATTATGATTAAAACCTTCCGGAAAACATTTTTTTCAAAATGGAATACTATATCGAAGTGATTTTGAAGACTTTTCAATGTTCAGAGTTTTAGTGCTTAGATTGATCGAGAAGTTACCCAACACACCAAAGATAAAACAAATGCATTAGACATGAGATATGTCTTTGTTCTTCGAGCTTGATCTTTATAGACTTCAATACCCGTTGTTTGATGTGTTGTTGATGATTAGTTCAAGCTCTTAGAAAAAAAAAATACAGGTGATGTTTTCTCTTACCGAGAACACTTCACATACTTACAGTTTAAAACAATAGATAGCCTCTGGAAATCTCAGCACAAAAGGAATAAAATGATGAACTTGCGAAATAATGAGGTTATCTTCAAGACAGTTTGCAATTTTGATTCAGTTCGAAGGTTGTTTGGACAAATGCAAGAATAACGACTTTCTTCGATTTAAACACTCTTTCGAAAGCTCAGTCTAATTTGCAAAAATCGTGCGTCTTCAATCTTTGAAAATCAGAGAATGAGGGTTTTATAAAATTAGTAGCTGCAGGTTAAAGAGGAAGAGAGTACAAAATGATTTGAATTCAAAACATTGTTTAATCTAAAGTTGCTTTGGGCGTGCGAGACAATGAGAATCATCAAGGTGTTAGTAGAGAATATTTCAATTAAGATAACCAGGCAAAACTGTGTAGGGTATAGAAAAGTCGAGCAAGGAGAAGTGGCCACATTTTTCTCGTTAGAAATATCTGATTTTTGTCTCAAACGTGGATAGTGTGTTATTGGGTTGTGTATCATGTTCTCTATTGAAAGATAGCCGGTCGATATACACAAACCCGAGAGCTCGAGTTTTTCAGACTTTCCGATAGCGAGTTATCAAGGCCTATAGCGCATTATTGCACACTTTACTAAAAATGGAAAGATCACGACAACATTTTTATAGCGAGTTATCAAAGGGGATAGCGCTATAGACAATTTTCAAGAGAAACAAATGTTTTATTATTCAACCCTATCAGCGTGCTATCAACACTGATAGGACGCTAGTGCCAACTGGAAAATTTTTGTAAATTGCTAAATAGCCTTATTTTGGCAAAATTAATATTTGACACTCAAGAACCATTCCATTGACTCAAAACATATTGATATAAGATTAAAAACTATTAAAAAACTCAAAACTCATTGAATTATGATTAAAACCTTCCGGAAAACATTTTTTTCAAAATGGAATACTATATCGAAGTGATTTTGAAGACTTTTCAATGTTCATAGTTTTAGTGCTTAGATTGATCGAGAAGTTACCCAACACACCAAAGATAAAACAAATGCATTAGACATGAGATATGTCTTTGTTCTTCGAGCTTGATCTTTATAGACTTCGATACCCATTGTTTGATGTGTTGTTGATGATTAGTTCAAGCTCTTAGAAAAAAAAAATACAGGTGATGTTTTCTCTTACCGAGAACACTTCACATACTTACAGTTTAAAACAATAGATAGCCTCTGGAAATCTCAGCACAAAAGGAATAAAATGAAGAACTTGCGAAATAATGAGGTTATCTTCAAGACAGTTTGCAATTTTGATTCAGTTCGAAGGTTGTTTGGACAAATGCAAGAATAACGACTTTCTTTGATTTAAACACTCTTTGGAAAGCTCAGTCTAATTTGCAAAAATCGTGCGTGTTCAATCTTAGAAAATCAGAGAATGAGGGTTTTATAAAATTAGTAGCTGCAGGTTAAAGAGGAAGAGAGTACAAAATGATTTGAATTCAAAACATTGTTTAATCTAAAGTTGCTTTGGGCGTGCAGGACAATGGGAATCATCAAGGTGTTAGTAAGGAATATTTCAATTAAGATAACCAGGCAAAACTGTGTAGGGTACAGAAAAGTCTAGCAAGTAGAAGTGACCACATTTTTCTCGTTAGAAATATCTGATTTTGGTTTCAAACGTGGATAGCGTGTTATTGGGTTGCGTATCATGTTCTCTATTGAAAGATAGCCGGTCGATATACACAAACCCGAGAGCTCGAGTTTTTCAGACTTTTCGATAGCGAGTTATCGAGGCCTATAGCGCTATAGCCCACTTTACTGAAAATGGAAAGATCACGGCAACATTTTTATAGCGAGTAATCAAAGGGGATAGCGCGCTATAGACAATTTTCAAGAAAAACAAATGTGTTATTATACAACCCTATCAGCGGGCTATCAACACTAATAGGGCGCAAGTGCCAACGGGAAAATTTTTCCAAATTGCTGAATAGCCTTATTTTTGAAAAATTAATATTTTGACACTCAAGAACCATTCCATTGAATCAAAACATATTGATATAAGATTAAAAACTATTTAATAATAAAACACTCATTGAAATTATGATTGAAACCTTTCGAAAACATTTTTTTCAAAATGGAATACTATATCGAAGTGATTTTCAAGACTTTTCAATGTTCAGATTTTTAGTGCTGAGATTGATCGAGAAGTTACCCTGCACACCAAAGATAAAACTATTGCATTAGACATGAGATACGTCTTCATTCTTCGAGCTTGATCTTTGTAGAATTCGATACCTATTGTTTGATGTGTTGTTGATTATTAGTTCAAGCTCTTAGAAAAAAAAATACTGGTGATGTTTTCTCTTACCGAGAACACTTGACGTACCTACAATTTAAAACAATAGATAGCCTCTGGAAATCTCAGCACAAAAGGAATAAAATGAAGAACTTGCGAAATAATGAGGTTATCTTCAAGACAGTTTGCAATTTTGATTCAGTTCGAAGGTTGTTTGGTCAAATGCAAGAATAACGACTTTCTTCGATTTAAACACTCTTTGGAAAGCTCAGTCTAATTTGCAAAAATCGTGTGTGTTCTATCTTTGAAAATCAGAGAATGAGGGTTTTATAAAATTAGTAGTTGTATGTTAAAGAGGAAGAAATACAAAATGATTTCAATTCAAAACGTTGTTTAATCTAAAGTTGTTTTGGGCGTGCGAGACAATGGGAATCATCAAGGTGTTAGTAGAGAATATTTCAATTAAGATAACCAGGCAAAACTGTGTAGGGTATAGAAAAGTCGAGCAAGGAGAAGTGGCCACATTTTTCTCGTTAGAAATATCTGATTTTTGTCTCAAACGTGGATAGTGTGTTATTGGGTTGTGTATCATGTTCTCTATTGAAAGATAGCCGGTCGATATACACAAACCCGAGAGCTCGAGTTTTTCAGACTTTCCGATAGCGAGTTATCAAGGCCTATAGAGCGTTATTGCACACTTTACTAAAAATGGAAAGATCACGGCAACATTTTTATAGCGAGTTATCAAAGGGGATAGCGCGGTATAGACAATTTTCAAGTAAAACAAATGTTTTATTATTCAACCCTATCAGCGGGCTATCAACACTGATAGGGTGCTAGTGCCAACTGGAAAATTTTCGTAAATTGCTAAATAGCCTTATTTTGGGAAAATTAATATTTTGACACTCAAGAACCATTCCATTGACTCAAAACATATTGATATAAGATTAAAAACTATTAAAAAACTCAAAACTCATTGAATTATGATTAAAACCTTTCGGAAAACATTTTTTTCAAAATGGAACACTATATCGAAGTGATTTTGAAGACTTTTCAATGTTCAGAGTTTTAGTGCTTACATTGATCGAGAAGTTACCCAACACACCAAAGATAAAACAAATGCATTAGACATGAGATATGTCTTTGTTCTTCGAGCTTGATCTTTATAGACTTCGATACCCATTGTTTGATGTGTTGTTGATGATTAGTTCAAGCTCTTAGAAAAAAAAAATACAGGTGAAGTTTTCTCTTACCGAGAACACTTCACGTACTTACAGTTTAAAACAATAAATAGCCTCTGGAAATCTCAGCACAAAAGGAATAAATTGAAGAACTTGCGAAATAATGAGGTTATCTTCAAGACAGTTTGCAATTTTGATTCAGTTCGAAGGTTGTTTGGACAAATGCAAGAATAACGACTTTCTTCGATTTAAACACTCTTTGGAAAGCTTTGTCTAATTTGCAAAATTCGTGCGTGTTCTATCTTTGAAAATCAGAGAATGAGGGTTTTATAAAATTAGTAGCTGCAGGTTAAAGAGGAAGAGAGTACAAAATGATTTGAATTCAAAACATTGCTTAATCTAAAGTTGCTTTGGGCGTGCGAGACAATGGGAATGATCAAGGTGTTAGTAGAGATTATTTCAATTAAGATAACCAGGCAAAACTGTGTAGGGTACAGAAAAGCCGAGCAAGTAGAAGTGACCACATTTTTCTCGTTAGAAATATCTGATTTTTGTCTCAAGCGTGGATAGCGTGTTATTATTGCTTTGTGTATCATTTTCTCTATTGAAAGATAGCAGGTCGATATACACAAACCCGAGGGCTCGAGTTTTTCAGACTTTTCGATAGCGAGTTATCGAGGCCTATAGCACTATTGCCCACTTTACTGAAAATGGAAAGATCACGGCAACATTTTTCTAGCGAGTAATCAAAGGGGATAGCGCTCTATAGACAATTTTCAAGAAAAACAAATGTTTTATTATACAACCCTATCAGCGGACTATCAACACTGATAGGGCGCATGTGCCAACTGGAAAATTTTTGCAAATTGCTAAATAACCTTATTTTTGGAAAATTAATATTTTGACACTCAAGAACCATTCCATTGACTCAAAACATATTGATATAAGATTAAAAACTATTTAATAATAAAACACTCATTGAAATTATGATTAAAACCTTTCGAAAACATTTTTTTTCAAAATGGAATACTATATCGAAGTGATTTTCAAGGCTTTTCAATGTTCAGATTTTTAGTGCTGAGATTGATCGAGAAGTTACCCCGCACACCAAAGATAAAACTATTGCATTAGACATGAGATACGTCTTCGTTCTTCGAGCTTGATCTTTGTAGAATTCGATACCTATTGTTTGATGTGTTGTTGATGATTAGTTCAAGCTCTTAGAAAAAAAAAACAGGTGATGTTTTCTCTTACCGAGAACACTTGACATACCTACAGTTTAAAACAATAGATAGCCTCTGGAAATCTCAGCACAAAAGAGATAAAATGAGGAACTTGCAAAATAATGAGGTTATCTTCAAGACAGTTTGCAATTTTGATTCAGTTCGAAGGTTGTTTGGTCAAATGCAAGAATAACGACTTTCTTCGATTTAAACACTCTTTGGAAAGCTCAGTCTAATTTGCAAAATTCGTGCGTGTTCTATCTTTGAAAATCAGAGAATGAGGGTTTTATAAAATTAGTAGTTGCAGGTTAGAGAGGAAGAGAATACAAAATGATTTGAATTCAAAACGTTGTTTAATCTAAAGTTGTTTTGGGCGTGCGAGACAATGGGAATCATCAAGGTGTTAGTAGAGAATATTTCAATTAAGATAACCAGGCAAAACTGTGTAGGGTATAGAAAAGTCGAGCAAGGAGAAGTGGCCACATTTTTCTCGTTAGAAATATCTGATTTTTGTCTCAAACCTGGATAGTGTGTTATTGGGTTGTGTATCATGTTCTCTATTGAAAGATAGCCGGTCGATATACACAAACCCGAGAGCTCGAGTTTTTCAGACTTTCCGATAGCGAGTTATCAGGCCTATAGAGCGTTATTGCACACTTTACTAAAAATGGAAAGATCACGGCAACATTTTTATAGCGAGTTATCAAAGGGGATAGCGCGGTATAGACAATTTTCAAGAAAAACAAATGTTTTATTATTCAACCCTATCAGCGGGCTATCAACACTGATAGGGTGCTAGTGCCAACTGGAAAATTTTCGTAAATTGCTAAATAGCCTTATTTTGGGAAAATTAATATTTTGACACTCAAGAACCATTCCATTGACTCAAAACATATTGATATAAGATTAAAAACTATTAAAAAACTCAAAACTCATTGAATTATGATTAAAACCTTTCGGAAAACATTTTTTTCAAAATGGAATACTATATCGAAGTGATTTTGAAGACTTTTCAATGTTCAGAGTTTTAGTGCTTAGATTGATCGAGAAGTTACTCAACACACCAAAGATAAAACAAATGCATTAGACATGAGATATGTCTTTGTTCTTCGAGCTTGATCTTTATAGACTTCGATACCCATTGTTTGATGTGTTGTTGATGATTAGTTCAAGCGCTTAGAAAAAAAAAATACAGGTGATGTTTTCTCTTACCGAGAACACTTCACATACTTACAGTTTAAAACAATAAATAGCCTCTGGAAATCTCAGCACAAAAGGAATAAATTGAAGAACTTGCGAAATAATGAGGTTATCTTCAAGACAGTTTGCAATTTTGATTCAGTTCGAAGGTTGTTTGGACAAATGCAAGAATAACGACTTTCTTCGATTTAAACACTCTTTGGAAAGCTCTGTCTAATTTGCAAAAATCGTGCGTGTTCTATCTTTGAAAATCAGAGAATGAGGGTTTTATAAAATTAGAAGCTGCAGGTTAAAGAGGAAGAGAGTACAAAATGATTTGAATTCAAAACATTGTTTAATCTAAAGTTGCTTTGGGCGTGCGAGACAATGGGAATCCTCAAGGTGTTAGTAGAGAATATTTCAATTAAGATAACCAGGCAAAACTGTGTAGGGTACAGAAAAGCCGAGCAAGTAGAAGTGACCATATTTTTCTCGTTAGAAATATCTGATTTTTGTCTCAAGCGTGGATAGCGTGTTATTATTGCTTTGTGTATCATTTTCTCTATTGAAAGATAGCAGGTCGATATACACAAACCCGAGGGCTCGAGTTTTTCAGACTTTCCGATAGCGAGTTATCGAGGCTTATACCGCGCTATTGCCGAGTTTACTAAAAATGGAAAGATCACGGCAACATCTTTATAGCGAGTTATCAAAGGGGAAAGCGCGCTATAGACAATGTTTAAGAAAAACAAATGTTTTATTATACAACCCTATCAGCGGGCTATCAACACTGATAGGGCGCATGTGCCAACTGGAAAATTTTTGCAAATTGCTAGATAACCTTATTTTTGGAAAATTAATATTTTGACACTCAAGAACCATTCCATTGACCCAAAACATATTGATATAAGATTAAAAACTATTTAATAATAAAACACTCATTGAAATTATGATTAAAACCTTTCGAAAACATTTTTTTCAAAATGGAATACTATATCGAAGTGATTTTGAAGACTTTTCAATGTTCAGAGTTTTAGTGCTTAGATTGATCGAGAAGTTACCCAACACACCAAAGATAAAACAAATGCATTAAACATGAGATATGTCTTTGTTCTTCGAGCTTGATCTTTATAGACTTCGATATCCATTGTTTGATGTGTTGTTGATGATTAGTTCAAGCTCTTAGAAAAAAAAAATACAGGTGATGTTTTCTCTTACCGAGAACACTTCACATACTTACAGTTTAAAACAATAAATAGCCTCTGGAAATCTCAGCACAAAAGGAATAAATTGAAGAACTTGCGAAATAATGAGGTTATCTTCAAGACAGTTTGCAATTTTGATTCAGTTCGAAGGTTGTTTGGACAAATGCAAGAATAACGACTTTCTTCGATTTAAACACTCTTTGGAAAGCTCTGTCTAATTTGCAAAAATCGTGCGTGTTCTATCTTTGAAAATCAGAGAATGAGGGTTTTATAAAATTAGAAGCTGCAGGTTAAAGAGGAAGAGAGTACAAAATGATTTGAATTCAAAACATTGTTTAATCTAAAGTTGCTTTGGGCGTGCGAGACAATGGGAATCCTCAAGGTGTTAGTAGAGAATATTTCAATTAAGATAACCAGGCAAAACTGTGTAGGGTACAGAAAAGCCGAGCAAGTAGAAGTGACCATATTTTTCTCGTTAGAAATATCTGATTTTTGTCTCAAGCGTGGATAGCGTGTTATTATTGCTTTGTGTATCATTTTCTCTATTGAAAGATAGCAGGTCGATATACACAAACCCGAGGGCTCGAGTTTTTCAGACTTTCCGATAGCGAGTTATCGAGGCTTATACCGCGCTATTGCCGAGTTTACTAAAAATGGAAAGATCACGGCAACATCTTTATAGCGAGTTATCAAAGGGGAAAGCGCGCTATAGACAATGTTTAAGAAAAACAAATGTTTTATTATACAACCCTATCAGCGGGCTATCAACACTGATAGGGCGCATGTGCCAACTGGAAAATTTTTGCAAATTGCTAGATAACCTTATTTTTGGAAAATTAATATTTTGACACTCAAGAACCATTCCATTGACCCAAAACATATTGATATAAGATTAAAAACTATTTAATAATAAAACACTCATTGAAATTATGATTAAAACCTTTCGAAAACATTTTTTTCAAAATGGAATACTATATCGAAGTGATTTTCAAGGCTTTTCAATGTTCAGATTTTTAGTGCTGAGATTGATCGAGAAGTTACCCCGCACACCAAAGATAAAACTATTGCATTAGACATGAGATACGTCTTCGTTCTTCGAGCTTGATCTTTGTAGAATTCGATACCTATTGTTTGATGTGTTGTTGATGATTAGTTCAAGCTCTTAGAAAAAAAAATACAGGTGATGTTTTCTCTTACCGAGAACACTTGACATACCTACAGTTTAAAACAATAGATAGCCTCTGGAAATCTCAGCACAAAAGAGATAAAATGAGGAACTTGCAAAATAATGAGGTTATCTTCAAGACAGTTTGCAATTTTGATTCAGTTCGAAGGTTGTTTGGTCAAATGCAAGAATAACGACTTTCTTCGATTTAATCACTCTTTGGAAAGCTCAGTCTAATTTGCAAAAATCGTGCGTGTTCTATCTTTGAAAATCAGAGAATGAGGGTTTTATAAAATTAGTAGTTGCAAGTTAGAGAGGAAGAGAATACAAAATGATTTGAATTCAAAACGTTGTTTAATCTAAAGTTGTTTTGGGCGTGCGAGACAATGGGAATCATCAAGGTGTTAGTAGAGAATATTTCAATTAAGATAACCAGGCAAAACTGTGTAGGGTATAGAAAAGTCGGGCCACATTTTTCTCGTTAGAAATATCTGATTTTTGTCTCAAACGTGGATAGTGTGTTATTGGGTTGTGTATCATGTTCTCTATTGAAAGATAGCCGGTCGATATACACAAACCCGAGAGCTCGAGTTTTTCAGACTTTCCGATAGCGAGTTATCAAGGCCTATAGAGCGTTATTGCACACTTTACTAAAAATGGAAAGATCACGGCAACATTTTTATAGCGAGTTATCAAAGGGGATAGCGCGGTATAGACAATTTTCAAGAAAAACAAATGTTTTATTATTCAACCCTATCAGCGGGCTATCAACACTGATAGGGTGCTAGTGCCAACTGGAAAATTTTCGTAAATTGCTAAATAGCCTTATTTTGGGAAAATTAATATTTTGACACTCAAGAACCATTCCATTGACTCAAAACATATTGATATAAGATTAAAAACTATTAAAAAACTCAAAACTCATTGAATTATGATTAAAACCTTTCGGAAAACATTTTTTTCAAAATGGAATACTATATCGAAGTGATTTTGAAGACTTTTCAATGTTCAGAGTTTTAGTGCTTAGATTGATCGAGAAGTTACCCAACACACCAAAGATAAAACAAATGCATTAAACATGAGATATGTCTTTGTTCTTCGAGCTTGATCTTTATAGACTTCGATATCCATTGTTTGATGTGTTGTTGATGATTAGTTCAAGCTCTTAGAAAAAAAAAATACAGGTGATGTTTTCTCTTACCGAGAACACTTCACATACTTACAGTTTAAAACAATAAATAGCCTCTGGAAATCTCAGCACAAAAGGAATAAATTGAAGAACTTGCGAAATAATGAGGTTATCTTCAAGACAGTTTGCAATTTTGATTCAGTTCGAAGGTTGTTTGGACAAATGCAAGAATAACGACTTTCTTCGATTTAAACACTCTTTGGAAAGCTCTGTCTAATTTGCAAAAATCGTGCGTGTTCTATCTTTGAAAATCAGAGAATGAGGGTTTTATAAAATTAGAAGCTGCAGGTTAAAGAGGAAGAGAGTACAAAATGATTTGAATTCAAAACATTGTTTAATCTAAAGTTGCTTTGGGCGTGCGAGACAATGGGAATCCTCAAGGTGTTAGTAGAGAATATTTCAATTAAGATAACCAGGCAAAACTGTGTAGGGTACAGAAAAGCCGAGCAAGTAGAAGTGACCACATTTTTCTCGTTAGAAATATCTGATTTTTGTCTCAAGCGTGGATAGCGTGTTATTATTGCTTTGTGTATCATTTTCTCTATTGAAAGATAGCAGGTCGATATACACAAACCCGAGGGCTCGAGTTTTTCAGACTTTCCGATAGCGAGTTATCGAGGCTTATACCGCGCTATTGCCGAGTTTACTAAAAATGGAAAGATCACGGCAACATCTTTATAGCGAGTTATCAAAGGGGAAAGCGCGCTATAGACAATGTTTAAGAAAAACAAATGTTTTATTATACAACCCTATCAGCGGGCTATCAACACTGATAGGGCGCATGTGCCAACTGGAAAATTTTTGCAAATTGCTAAATAACCTTATTTTTGGAAAATTAATATTTTGACACTCAAGAACCATTCCATTGACCCAAAACATATTGATATAAGATTAAAAACTATTTAATAATAAAACACTCATTGAAATTATGATTAAAACCTTTCGAAAACATTTTTTTCAAAATGGAATACTATATCGAAGTGATTTTCAAGGCTTTTCAATGTTCAGATTTTTAGTGCTGAGATTGATCGAGAAGTTACCCCGCACACCAAAGATAAAACTATTGCATTAGACATGAGATACGTCTTCGTTCTTCGAGCTTGATCTTTGTAGAATTCGATACCTATTGTTTGATGTGTTGTTGATGATTAGTTCAAGCTCTTAGAAAAAAAAATACAGGTGATGTTTTCTCTTACCGAGAACACTTGACATACCTACAGTTTAAAACAATAGATAGCCTCTGGAAATCTCAGCACAAAAGAGATAAAATGAGGAACTTGCAAAATAATGAGGTTATCTTCAAGACAGTTTGCAATTTTGATTCAGTTCGAAGGTTGTTTGGTCAAATGCAAGAATAACGACTTTCTTCGATTTAATCACTCTTTGGAAAGCTCAGTCTAATTTGCAAAAATCGTGCGTGTTCTATCTTTGAAAATCAGAGAATGAGGGTTTTATAAAATTAGTAGTTGCAAGTTAGAGAGGAAGAGAATACAAAATGATTTGAATTCAAAACGTTGTTTAATCTAAAGTTGTTTTGGGCGTGCGAGACAATGGGAATCATCAAGGTGTTAGTAGAGAATATTTCAATTAAGATAACCAGGCAAAACTGTGTAGGGTATAGAAAAGTCGAGCAAGGAGAAGTGGCCACATTTTTCTCGTTAGAAATATCTGATTTTTGTCTCAAACGTGGATAGTGTGTTATTGGGTTGTGTATCATGTTCTCTATTGAAAGATAGCCGGTCGATATACACAAACCCGAGAGCTCGAGTTTTTCAGACTTTCCGATAGCGAGTCATCAAGGCCTATAGAGCGTTATTGCACACTTTACTGAAAATGGAAAGATCACGGCAACATTTTTATAGCGAGTTATCAAAGGGGATAGCGCGGTATAGACAATTTTCAAGAAAAACAAATGTTTTATTATTCAACCCTATCAGCGGGCTATCAACACTGATAGGGTGCTAGTGCTAACTGGAAAATTTTCGTAAATTGCTAAATAGCCTTATTTTGGGAAAATTAATATTTTGACACTCAAGAACCATTCCATTGACTCAAAAACTATTAAAAAACTCAAAACTCATTGAATTATGATTAAAACCTTTCGGAAAACATTTTTTTCAAAATGGAATACTATATCGAAGTGATTTTGAAGACTTTTCAATGTTCAGAGTTTTAGTGCTTAGATTGATCGAGAAGTTACCCAACACACCAAAGATAAAACAAATGCATTAGACATGAGATATGTCTTTGTTCTTCGAGCTTGATCTTTATAGACTTCGATATCCATTGTTTGATGTGTTGTTGAAGATTAGTTCAAGCTCTTAGAAAAAAAAAATACAGGTGATGTTTTCTCTTACCGAGAACACTTCACATACTTACAGTTTAAAACAATAAATAGCCTCTGGAAATCTCAGCACAAAAGGAATAAATTGAAGAACTTGCGAAATAATGAGGTTATCTTCAAGACAGTTTGCAATTTTGATTCAGTTCGAAGGTTGTTTGGACAAATGCAAGAATAACGACTTTCTTCGATTTAAACACTCTTTGGAAAGCTCTGTCTAATTTGCAAAAATCGTGCGTGTTCTATCTTTGAAAATCAGAGAATGAGGGTTTTATAAAATTAGTAGCTGCAGGTTAAAGAGGAAGAGAGTACAAAATGATTTGAATTCAAAACATTGTTTAATCTAAAGTTGCTTTCGGCGTGCGAGACAATGGGAATCATCAAGGTGTTAGTAGAGAATATTTCAATTAAGATAACCAGGCAAAACTGTGTAGGGTACAGAAAAGCCGAGCAAGTAGAAGTGACCACATTTTTCTCGTTAGAAATATCTGATTTTTGTCTCAAGCGTGGATAGCGTGTTATTATTGCTTTGTGTATCATTTTCTCTATTGAAAGATAGCAGGTCGATATACGCAAACCCGAGGGCTCGAGTTTTTCAGACTTTCCGATAGCGAGTTATCGAGGCCTATAGCGCTATTGCCCACTTTACTGAAAATGGAAAGATCACGGCAACATTTTTATAGCGAGTAATCAAAGGGGATAGCGCTCTATAGACAATTTTCAAGAAAAAAAAATGTTTTATTATACAACCCTATCAGCGGGCTATCAACACTAATAGGGCGCAAGTGCCAACTGGAAAATTTTTGCAAATTGCTGAATAGCCTTATTTTTGAAAAATTAATATTTTGACACTCAAGAACCATTCCATTGACTCAAAACATATTGATATAAGATTAAAAACTATTTAATAATAAAACACTCATTGAAATTATGATTAAAACCATTCGAAAACATTTTTTTCAAAATGGAATACTATATCGAAGTGATTTTCAAGACTTTTCAATGTTCAGATTTTTAGTGCTGAGATTGATCGAGAAGTTACCCTGCACACCAAAGATAAAACTATTGCATTAGACATGAGATACGTCTTCGTTCTTCGAGCTTGATCTTTGTAGAATTCGATACCTATTGTATGATGTGTTGTTGATGATTAGTTCAAGCTCTTAGAAAAAAAAATACAGGTGATGTTTTCTCTTACCGAGAACACTTTACATACTTACAGTTCAAAATAATAGATAGCCTCTGGAAATCTCCGCAAAAAAGGAATAAAATGAAGAACTTGCGAAATAATGAGGTTATCTTCAAGACAGTTTGCAATTTTGATTCAGTTCGAAGGTTGTTTGGACAAATGCAAGAATAACGACTTTCTTCGATTTAAACACTCTTTGGAAAGCTCTGTCTAATTAGCAAAAATCGTGCGTGTTCTATCTTTGAAAATCAGAGAATGAGGGTTTTATAAAAGTAGTAGTTGCAGGTTAAAGAGGAAGAGAGTACAAAATGATTTGAATTCAAAATGCTGTTTAATCTAAAGTTGTTTTGGGCGTGCGAGACAATGGGAATCATCAAGGTGTTAGTAGAGAATATTTCAATTAAGATAACCAGGCAAAACTGTGTAGGGTATAGAAAAGTCGAGCAAGGAGAAGTGGCCACATTATTCTCGTTAGAAATATCTGATTTTTGTCTCAAATGTGGATAGCGTGTTATTGGGTTGTGTATCATGTTCTCTATTGAAAGATAGCCGGTCGATATACACAAACCCGAGAGCTCGAGTTTTTCAGACTTTCCGATAGCGAGTTATCGAGGCCTATAGCGCTATTGCCCACTTTACTGAAAATGGAAAGATCACGACAACATTTTTATAGCGAGTAATCAAAGGGGATAGCGCGCTATAGACAATTTTCAAGAAAAACAAATGTTTTATTATACAACCCTATCAGCGGGCTATCAACACTGATAGGGCGCAAGTGCCAACTGGAAAATTTTTGCAAATTGCTGAATAGCCTTATTTTTGAAAAATTAATATTTTGACACTCAAGAACCATTCCATTGACTCAAAACATATTGATATAAGATTTAAACTATTTAATAATAAAACACTCATTGAAATTATGATTAAAACCTTTTGAAAACATTTTTTTCAAAATGGAATACTATATCGAAGTGATTTTCAAGACTTTTCAATGTTCAGATTTTTAGTGCTGGGATTGATC
This sequence comes from Paratinospora sagittata, assembly GCA_035771175.1. Taxonomy (NCBI): domain Eukaryota; kingdom Viridiplantae; phylum Streptophyta; class Magnoliopsida; order Ranunculales; family Menispermaceae; genus Paratinospora; species Paratinospora sagittata. Next base: position 46,177,321 of record CM069594.1, on the reverse strand, counting down.
GAGAAGTTACCCTGCACACCAAAGATAAAACTATTGCGTTAGACATGAGATACGTCTTCGTTCTTCGAGCTTGATCTTTGTAGAATTCGATACCTATTGTATGATGTGTTGTTGATGATTAGTTCAAGCTCTTAGAAAAAAAAATACAGGTGATGTTTTCTCTTACCGAGAACACTTTACATACTTACAGTTCAAAATAATAGATAGCCTCTGGAAATCTCCGCACAAAAGGAATAAAATGAAGAACTTGCGAAATAATGAGGTTATCTTCATGACAGTTTGCAATTTTGATTCAGTTCGAAGGTTGTTTGGACAAATGCAAGAATAACGACTTTCTTCGATGTAAACACTTTTTGGAAAGCTCTGTCTAATTTGCAAAAATCGTGCGTGTTCTATCTTTGAAAATCAGAGAATGAGGGTTTTATAAAATTAGTAGTTGCAGGTTAAAGAGGAAGAGAGCACAAAATGATTTGATTTCAAAACGTTGTTTAATCTAAAGTTGTTTTGGGCGCGGGAGATAATGGGAATCATCAAGGTGTTAGTAGATAATATTTCAATTAAGATAACCAGGCAAAACTGTGTAAGGTATAGAAAAGTCGAGCAAGGAGAAGTGGCCACATTTTTCTCGTTAGAAATATCTGATTTTTGTCTCAAGCGTGGATAGCGTGTTATTATTGCTTTGTGTATCATTTTCTCTATTGAAAGATAGCAGGTCGATATACACAAACCCGAGGGCTCGAGTTTTTCAGACTTTCCGATAGCGAGTTATCGAGGCCTATAGCGCACTATTGCCGACTTTACTAAAAATGGAATGATCACGGCAACATATTTATAACGAGTTATCAAAGGGGATAGCGCGCTATTGACAATTTTTAAGAAAAACAAATGTTTTATTATACAACCCTATCAGCGGGCTATCAACCCTGTTAGGGCGCAAGTGCCAACTGGAAAATTTTTGCAAATTGCTGAATAGCCTTATTTTTGAAAAATTAATATTTTGACACTCAAGAACCATTCCATTGACTCAAAACATATTGATATAAGATTAAAAACTATTTAATAATAAAACACTCATTGAAATTATGATTAAAACCTTTCGAAAACATTTTTTTCAAAATGGAATACTATATCGAAGTGATTTTCAAGACTTTTCAATGTACAGATTTTTAGTGCTGAGATTGATCGAGAAGTTACCCTGCGCACCAAAGATAAAACTATTGCATTAGACATGAGATACGTCTTCGTTCTTCGAGCTTGATCTTTGTAGAATTCGATACCTGTTGTTTGATGTGTTGTTGATGATTAGTCCAAGCTCTTAGAAAAAAAAATACAGGTGATGTTTTCTTTTACCGAGAACACTTTACATACCTACAGTTTAAAACAATAGATAGCCTCTGGAAATCTCAGCACAAAAGAGATAAAATGAAGAACAAGCAAAATAATGAGGCTATCTTCAAGACAGTTTGTAATTTTGATTCAATTCGAACGTTGTTTGGAAAAATGCAATGATAACGACTTTCTTCGATTTAAACACTCTTTGGAAAGCTCAGTCTAACATGCAAAAATCGTGCGTTTTCTATCTTTAAAATTAGAGAATGAGGGTTTTATAAAATTAGTAGTTGCAGGTTAAAGAGGAAGAGAGTACAATAATCTAAAGTTGTTTTGGGCGTGCGAGACAAAGGGAATCATCAAGGTGTTAGTAGATAATATTTCAATTAAGATATCCAGGCAAAACTGTGTAAGGAATAAAAAAGTCGAGCAAGGAGAAGTGGCCACATTTTTCTCGTTAGAAATATCTGATTTTTGTCTCAAACGTGGATAGCATGTTATTATTGGGATGTGTATCATGTTCTCTATTGAAAGATAGCCAGTCGATACACACAAACCCGAGAGCTCGAGTTTTTTAGATTTTTCGAAAGCGAGTTATCGAGGCCTGTAGCGCGCTATTGCCCACTTTACTTAAAATGGAATGATCACGGCAACATCTTTATAGCGAGTTATCAAAAGGGATAGCGCGCAATAGAAAATTTTCAAGAAAAACAAATGTTTTATTATACAAACCTATCAGCGGGCTATCAACACTGATAGGGCGCTACTGCCAATCGGAAAATTTTTGCAAATTGCTAAATAGCCTTATTTTTGGAAACTTAATATTTTGACACTCAAGAACCATTCTATTGACTCAAAACATATTGATATAAGATTAGAAACTATTAAATAATTCAAAACTCGTTGAAATTATGATTACAACTTTCCGGAAAACATTTTTTTCAAAATCGAATACTATATCGAAGTGATTTTGAATGCTTTTCAATTTTCAAAGTTTTAGTGCTGAGATTGATCGAGAAGTTACTCTACACACCAAAGATAAAACTATTGCATTAGACATGAGATATGTCTTCGTTCTTCGAGCTTGATCTTTGTAGACTTCGATACCTATTGTTTGATGTGTTGTTGATGACTAGTTCAAGCTCTAAAAAAAAAAATACAGGTGATGTTTTCTCTTACCTAGAACACTTCACATACTTACAGTTAAAAACAATAGACAGCCTTTGGAAATCTCAGCACAAAAGGAATAAAAAGAAGAACTTGCGAAATAATGAGGTTATCTTCAAGACAGTTTGCAATTTTGATTTAGTTCGAAGGTTGTTTGGACAAATGCAAGAATAACAACTTTCTTCGATTTAATCGCTCTTTGGAGTCTAACTTTCAAAAATCGTGCGTGTTCTATCTTTGAAAATCAGAGAATGAGGGTTTTATAAAATTAGCAGTTGCAGGTTAAAGAGGAAGAGAGTGCAAAATGATTTGAATTCAAAACGTTGTTTAACCTAAAGTTGTTTTGGGCGTGCGAGACAATGGGAATCATCAACGTGTTAGTTGATAATATTTCAATTAAGATAACCAGGCAATACTGTGTAAGGTATAGAAAAGTCGAGCAAGGAGAAGTGGCCACATTTTTCTCGTTAGAAATATCTGATTTTTGTCTAAAGCGTGGATAGCGTGTTATTATTGCTTTGTGTATCATTTTCTCTATTGAAAGATAGCAGGTCGATATACACAAACCCGAGGGCTCGAGTTTTTCAGACTTTCCGATAGCGAGTTATCGAGGCCTATAGCGCACTATTGCCGACTTTACTAAAAATGGAATGATCACGGCAACATCTTTATAGCGAGTTATCAAAGGGGATAGCGCGCTATAGACAATTTTCAAGAAAAACAAATGTTTTATTATACAACCCTATCAGCGGGCTATCAACACAGGTAGGGCGCAAGTGCCAACTTGAAAATTTTTGCAAATTGCTAAATAGCCTTATTTTTGGAAAATTAATATTTTGACACTCAAGAACCATTCCATTGACTCAAAACATATTGATATAAGATTAAAAACTATTTAATAACAAAACACTCATTGAAATTATGATTAAAACCTTTCGAAAACATTTATTTCAAAATGGAATACTATATCAAAATGATTTTCAAGACTTTTTAATTTTCAGAGTTTTAGTGCTTAGATTGATCGAGAAGTTACCCTAGACACCAAATATAAAACTATTGCATTAGACATGAGATATGTCTTCGTTCTTCGAGCTTGATCTTTGTAGACTTCGATACCTATTGTTTGATGTGTTGTTGATGATTCGTTCAAGCTCTTAGAAAAAAAAATACAGGTGATGTTTTCTCTTACCGAGAACACTTTACATACTTACAGTTTAAAACAATAGATAGCCTCTGGAAATCTCAGCACAAAAGGAATAAACTGAAGAACTTGCGAAATAATGAGGTTATCTTCAAGACAGTTTGCAATTTTGATTCAGTTCGAAGGTTGTTTGGACAAATGCAAGAATAACGACTTTCTTCGATTTAAACACTCTTTGGAATGCTCAGTCTAACTTGCAAAAATCGTGCGTGTTCTATCTTTGAAAATCAGAGAATGATTGTTTTATAAAATTAGTAGTTGCAGGTTAAAGAGGAAGAGAGTATAAAATGATTTGAATTCAAATTATTATTTAATCTAAAGTTGTTTTGGGCGTGCGAGACAATGGGAATCATCATGGTGTTAGTAGAGAATATTTCAATTAAGATAACCAGGCAAAACTGTGTAGGGTATAGAAAAGTCGAGCAAGGAGAAGTGGCCACATTTTTCTCGTTAGAAATATCTGATTTTTGTCTCAAACGTGGATAGCGTGTTATTGGGTTGTGTATCATGTTCTCTATCGAAAGATAGCCGGTCGATATACACAAACCGGAGAGCCCGAGTTTTTCAGACTTTTCGATAGCGAGTTATCAAGGCCTGTAGCGCGCTATTGCACACTTTACTAGAAATGGAAAGATCACGGCAACATCTTTATAGCGAGTTATCAAAGGGGATAGCGCGTTATAGACAATTTTAAAGAAAAACAAATGTTTTATTATACAACCCTATCAGCGGGCTATCAACACTGATAGCGCGCAAGTGCCAAATGGAAAATTTTTACAAATTGCTAAATGGCCTTTTTGTTGGAAAATTAATATTTTGACACTCAAGAACCATTCCATTGACTCAAAACAAATTGATATAAGATTAAAAACTATTAAATAATTCAAAACTCGTTGAAATTATGATTACAACCTTCTGGAAAACATTTTTTTCAAAATGGAATACTATATCGAAGTGATTTTCAAGACTTTTCAATTTTCTGAGTTCGAGAAATTACCCTGCACACCAAAGATAAAACTATTGCATTAGACATGAGATACGTCGTCGTTCTTCGAGCTTGATCTTTGTAGAATTCGATACCTATTGTTTGATATGTTGTTGATGATTAGTTCAAGCTCTTAGAAAAAATTGAAAAGTCTCAGCACAAAAGGAATAAACTGAAGAACTTGCGAAATAATGAGGTTATCTTCAAGACAGTTTGCAATTTTGATTCAGTTCGAAGGTTGTTTGGACAAATGCAAGAATAACGACTTTCTTCGATTTAAACACTCTTTGGAAAGCTCAGTCTAATTTCCAAAAATCGTGCATGTTCTATCTTTGAAAATCAGAGAATGAGGGTTTTATAAAATTAGTAGTTGCAGGTTAAAGAGGAAGAGAGTACAAAATGATTTGAATTAAAAACGTTGTTTAATCTAAAGTTGTTTTGGGCGTGCGAGACAATGGTAATCATCAAGGTGTTAATAGAGAATATTTCAAATAAGATAACCAGGCAAAACTGTGTAAGGTATAGAAAAGTCGAGCAAGGAGAAGTGGCCACATTTTTCTCGTTAGAAATATCTGATTTTTGTCTCAAACGTGGATAGCGTGTTATTGGGTTGTGTATCATGTTCTCTATTGAAACATAGCCGGTCGATATACACAAACCCGAGAGCTCGAGTTTTTCAGACTTTCCGATAGCGAGTTATCAAGGCCTATAGCGCGCTATTGCACACTTTACTAGAAATGGAAAGATCACGGCAACATCTTTATAGCGAGTTATCAAAGGGGATAGCGCGCTATAGACAATTTTCAAGAAAAACAAATGTTTTATTATACAACCCTATCAGCGAGCTATCAACACTGATAGGACGCAAGTGCCAACTGGAAAATTTTTGCAAATTGCTAAATGGCCTTTTTGTTGGAAAATTAATATTTTGACACTCAAGAACCATTCCATTGACTCAAAACAAATTGATATAAGATTAAAAACTATTAAATAATTCAAAACTCGTTGAAATTATGATTACAACCTTCTGGAAAACATTTTTTTCAAAATGGAATACTATATCGAAGTGATTTTCAAGACTTTTCAATTTTCAGAGTTTTAGTTCTTAGATTGATCGAAAAGTTTCCCTAGACACCAAAGATAAAACCATTGCATTAGACATGAGATATGTCTTCGTTCTTCGAGCTTGATCTTTGTAGACTTCGATACCTATTGTTTGATGTGTTGTTGATGATTAGTTCAAGCTCTTAGAAAAAAAAATACTGGTGATGTTTTCTCTTACTGAGAACACTTTACATACTTACAGTTTAAAACAATAGATAGCCTCTAGAAATCTCAGCACAAAAGGAATAAACTGAAGAACTTGCGAAATAATGAGGTTATCTTCAAGACAGTTTGCAATTTTGATTCAGTTCGAAGGTTGTTTGGACAAATGCAAGAATAACGACTTTCTTCGAATTAAACACTCTTTGGAAAGCTCAGTCTAATTTGCAAAAATCGTGCATGATCTATCTTTGAAAATCAGAGAATGAGGGTTTTATAAAATTAGTAGTTGCAGGTTAAAGAGGAAGAGAGTACAAAATGATTTGAATTGAAAACGTTGTTTAATCTAAAGTTGTTTTGGGCGTGCGAGACAATGGTAATCATCAAGGTGTTAGTAGAGAATATTTCAAATAAGATAACCAGGCAAAACTGTGTAAGGTATAGAAAAGTCGAGCAAGGAGAAGTGGCCACATTTTTCTCGTTAGAAATATCTGATTTTTGTCTCAACCGTGGATAGCGTGTTATTGGGTTGTGTATCATGTTCTCTATTGAAACATAGCGGGTCGATATACACAAACCCGAGAGCTCGAGTTTTTCAGACTTTCCGATAGCGAGTTATCAAGGCCTATAGCGCGCTATTGCACACTTTACTAGAAATGGAAAGATCACGGCAACATCTTTATAGCGAGTTATCAAAGGGGATAGCGCGCTATAGACAATTTTCAAGAAAAACAAATGTTTTATTATACAACCCTATCAGCAGGCTATCAACACTGATAGGGCGCAAGTGCCAACTGGAAAATTTTTGCAAATTGCTAAATGGCCTTTTTATTGGAAAATTAATATTTTGACACTCAAGAACCATTCCATTGACTCAAAACAAATTGATATAAGATTAAAAACTATTAAATAATTCAAAACTCGTTGAAATTATGATTACAACCTTCTGGAAAACTTTTTTTTCAAAATGGAATACTATATCGAAGTGATTTTCAAGACTTTTCAATTTTCTGAGTTCGAGAAATTACCCTCACACCAAAGATAAAACAATTGCATTAGACACGACATACGTCTTCGTTCTTCGAGCTTGATCTTTCTAAAATTCGATACCTATTGTTTGGTATGTTGTTGATGATTAGTTCAAGCTCTTAGGAAAAAAAATACAGGTGATGTTTTGTCTTACCGAGAACACTTTACATACTTACAGTTTAAAATAATAGATAGCCTCTAGAAATCTCAGCACAAAAGGAATAAAATGAAGAACTTGCGAAATAATGAGGTTATCTTCAAGACAGTTTGCAATTTTGATTCAGTTCGAAGGTTGTTTGGACAAATGCAAGAATAACGACTTTCTTCGATTTAAACACTCTTTGGAAAGCTCAGTCTAATTTGCAAAAATCGTGCATGTTCTATCTTTAAAAATCAGAGAATGAGGGTTTTATAAAATTAGTAGTTGCAGGTTAAAGAGGAAGAGAGTGCAAAATGATTTGAATTGAAAACGTTGTTTAATCTAAAGTTGTTTTGGGCATGCGAGACAATGGTAATCATCAAGGTGTAAGTAGAGAATATTTCAAATAAGATAACCAGGCAAAACTGTGTAGGGTATAGAAAAGTCGAGCAAGGAGAAGTGGACATATTTTTCTCGTTAGAAATATCTGATTTTTGTCTCAAACGTGGATAGCGTGTTATTGGGTTGTGTATCATGTTCTCTATTGAAAGATAGCCGGTCGATATACACAAGCTCGAGAGCTCGAGTTTTTCAGACTTTCCGATAGCGAGTTATCAAGGCCTATGGCGCGCTATTGCACACTTTACTAAAAATGGAAAGATCACGGCAACATCTTTATAGCGAGTTATCAAAGGGGATAGCGCGCTATAGACAATTTTCAAGAAAAACAAATGTTTTATTATACAACCCTATCAGCGGGCTATCAACACAGATAGGGTGCAAGTGCCAACTGGAAATTTTTTGCAAATTGCTAAATGGCCTTTTTGTTGGAAAATTAATATTTTGACACTCAAGAACCATTCCATTGACTCAAAACAAATTGATATAAGATTAAGAACTATTAAATAATTCAAAACTCGTTGAAATTATAATTACAACCTTCTGGAAAACATTTTGTTCAAAATGGAATACTATATCGAAGTGATTTTCAAGACTTTTCAATTTTCAGAGTTTTAGTGCTTAGATTGATCGAAAAGTTACCCTAGACACCAAAGATAAAACTATTGCATTAGAGATGAGATATGTCTTCGTTCTTCGAGCCTGATCTTTGTAGACTTCGATACCTATTGTTTGATGTGTTGTTGATGATTAGTTCAAGCTCTTTGAAAAAAAAAATACAGGTGATGTTTTATCTTACCGAGAACACTTTACATACTTACAGTTTAAAACAATAGATAGCCTCTGGAAATCTCAGCACAAAAGGAATAAACTGAAGAACTTGCGAAATAATGAGGTTATCTTCAAGACAGTTTGCAATTTTGATTCAGTTCGAAGGTTGTTTGGACAAATGCAAGAATAACGACTTTCTTCGATTTAAACACTCTTTGGAAAGCTCAGTCTAATTTGCAAAAATCGTGCATGTTCTATCTTTGAAAATCAGAGAATGAGGGTTTTATAAAATTAGTAGTTGTAGGTTAAAGAGGAAGAGAGTACAAAATGATTTGAATTGAAAACGTTGTTTAATCTAAAGTTGTTTTGGGCGTGCGAGACAATAGTAATCATCAAGGTGTTAGTAGAGAATATTTCAAATAAGATAACCAGGCAAAACTGTGTAAGGTATAGAAAAGTCGAGCAAGGAGAAGTGGCCACATTTTTCTCGTTATAAATATCTGATTTTTGTCTCAAACGTGGATAGCGTGTTATTGGGTTGTGTATCATGTTCTCTATTGAAACATAGCCGGTCGATATACACAAACCCGAGAGCTCGAGTTTTTCAGACTTTCCGATAGCGAGTTATCAAGGCCTATAGCGCGCTATTGCACACTTTACTAGAAATGGAAAGATCACGACAACATCTTTATAGCGAGTTATCAAAGGGGATAGCGCGCTATAGACAATTTTCAAGAAACACAAATGTTTTATTATACAACCCTATCAGCGAGCTATCAACACTGATAGGGCGCAAGTGCCAACTGGAAAATTTTTGCAAATTGCTAAATGGCCTTTTTGTTGGAAAATTAATATTTTGACACTCAAGAACCATTCCATTGACTCAAAACAAATTGATATAAGATTAAAAACTATTAAATAATTCAAAACTCGTTGAAATTATGATTACAACCTTCTGGAAAACTTTTTTTTCAAAATGGAATACTATATCGAAGTGATTTTCATGACTTTTCAATTTTCTGAGTTCGAGAAATTACCCTCACACCAAAGATAAAACTATTGCATTAGACACGACATACGTCTTCGTTCTTCGAGCTTGATCTTTCTAAAATTCGATACCTATTGTTTGATATGTTGTTGATGATTAGTTCAAGCTCTTAGGAAAAAAAATACAGGTGATGTTTTGTCTTACCGAGAACACTTTACATACTTACAGTTTAAAATAATAGATAGCCTCTGGAAATCTCAGCACAATAGGAATAAAATGAAGAACTTGCGAAATAATGAGGTTATCTTCAAGACAGTTTGCAATTTTGATTCAGTTCGAAGGTTGTTTGGACAAATGCAAGAATAACGACTTTCTTCGATTTAAACACTCTTTGGAAAGCTCAGTCTAATTTGCAAAGATCGTGCATGTTCTATCTTTGAAAATCAGGGAATGAGGGTTTTATAAAATTAGTAGTTGCAGGTTAAAGAGGAAGAGAGTACAAAATGATTTGAATTCAAAACGTTGTTTAATCTAAAGTTGTTTTGGGCATGCGAGACAATGGGAATCATCAAGGTGTTAGTAGAGAATATTTCAATAAAGATAACCTGGCAAAACTGTGTAGGGTATAGAAAAGTCGAGCAAGGAGAAGTGGCCACATTTTTCTCGTTAGAAATATCTGATTTTTGTCTCAAACGTGGATAGCGTGTTATTGGGTTGTGTATCATGTTCTCTATTGATAGATAGCCGGTCGATATACACAAACTCGAGAGCTCGAGTTTTTCAGACTTTCCGATAGCGAGTTATCAAGGCCTATGGCGCGCTATTGCACACTTTACTAAAAATGGAAAGATCACGGCAACATCTTTAAAGCGAGTTATCAAAGGGGATAGCGCGCTATAGACAATTTTCAAGAAAAACAAATGTTTTATTATACAACCCTATCAGCGGGCTATCAACACTGATAGGGCGCAAGTGCCAACTGGAAAATTTTTGCAATTTGCTAAATGGCCTTTTTGTTGGAAAATTAATATTTTGACACTCAAGAACCATTCCATTGACTCAAAACAAATTGATATAAGATTAAAAACTATTAAACAATTCAAAACTCGTTGAAATTATGATTACAACCTTCTGGAAAACATTTTTTCAAAATGGAATACTATATCGAGGTGATTTTCAAGACTTTTCAATTTTCTGAGTTCGAGAAATTACCCTGCACACCAAAGATAAAACTATTGCATTAGACATGAGATACGTCTTCGTTCTTCGAGCGTGATCTTTGTAGAATTCGATACCTATTGTTTGATATGTTGTTGATGATTAGTTCAAGCTCTTAGAAAAAAAAAAATACATGAGATGTTTTCTCTTACCGAGAACACTTCACATACTTGCAGTTTAAAATAATATGCCTCTGGAAATCTCAGCACAAAAGGAATAAAATGAAGAACTTGCGAAATAATGAGGTTATCTTCAAGACAGTTTGCAATTTTGATTCAGTTCGAAGGTTGTTTGGACAAATGCAAGAATAACGACTTTCTTCGATTTTATAAAATTAGTAGTTGCAGGTTAAAGAGGAAGAGAGTACAAAATGATTTGAATTCAAAACATTGTTTAATCTAAAGTTGTTTTGGGCGTGCGAGACAATGGGAATCATCAAGGTGTTAGTAGAGAATATTTCAATTAAGATAACCAGGCAAAACTGAGTAGGGTATAGAAAAGTCGAGCTAGGAGAAGTGGCCACATTTTTCTCGTTAGAAATATCTGATTTTTGTCTCAAACGTGGATAGCGTGTTATTGGGTTGTGTATCATGTTCTCTACTGAAAGATAGCCGGTCGACATACACAAACCCGAGAGCTGGAGTTTTTCAGACTTTTCGATAGCGAGTTATGAAGGCCTATGGCGCGCTATTGCACACTTTACAAAAAATGGAAAGATCACGACAACATCTTTATAGCGAGTTATCAAAGGGGATAGCGCGCTATAAACAATTTTCAAGAAAAACAAATGTTTTATTATACAACCCTATCAGCGGGCTATCAACACTGATAGGGCGCAAGTGCCAACCGGAAAAGTTTTGCATATTGCTAAATGGCCTTTTTGTTGGAAAATTAATATTTTGACACTCAAGAACCATTCCATTGACTCAAAACATATTGATATAAGATTAAAAACTATTAAATAATTCAAAACTCGTTGAAATTATGATTACAACCTTCTGGAAAACATTTTTTTCAAAATGGAATACTTTATCGAAGTAATTTTCAAGACTTTTCAATTTTCTGAGTTTTAGCGCTGAGATTAATCGAGAAATTACCCTGCACACCAAAGATAAAACTATTGCATTAGACATGAGATACGTCTTCGTTCTTCGAGCTTGAACTTTGTAGAATTCTATACCTATTGTTTGATGTGTTGTTGATGATTAGTTCAAGCTCTTAGAAAAAAAAAATACAGGTGATGTTTTCTCTTACCGAGAACACTTTACATACTTACAGTTTAAAATAATAGATAGCCTCTGGAAATCTCAGCACAAATGGAATAAAATGAAGAACTTGCGAAATAATGAGGTTATCTTCAAGACAATTTGCAATTTTGACTCAGTTCGAAGGTTGTTTGGACAAATGCAAGAATAACGACTTTCTTCGATTTAAACACTCTTTGGAAAGCTCAGTCTAATTTGCAAAAAATCGTGCGTGTTCTATCTTTGAAAATCAGAGAATGAGGGTTTTATAAAATTAGTAGTTGCAGGTTAAAGAGGAAGAGAGTACAAAATGATTTGAATTCAAAACGTTGTTTAATCTAAAGTTGTTTTGGGCGTGCGAGACAATGGAAAATATCAAGGAGTTAGTAGAGAATATTTCATTAAAGATAACCAAGCAAAACTATGTAGGGTATAGAAAAGTCGAGCAAGGAGAAGTGGCCACATTTTTCTCGTTAGAAATATCTGATTTTTGTCTCAAACGTGGATAGTGTTATTGGGTTGTGTATCATGTTCTCTATTGAAAGATAGCCGGTCGATATACACAAACCCGAGAGCTCGAGTTTTTCAGACTTTCCCGTAGCGAGTTATCAAGGCCTATAGCGCGCTATTGCACACTTTACTAAAAATGGAAAGATCACGATAACATCTTTATACCGAGTTATTAAAGGGGATAGCGCGCTATAGACAATTTTCAAGAAAAACAAATGTTTTATTATACAACCCTATCAGCGGGCTATCAACACTGATAGGGCGCTAGTGCCAACTCAATTTTTTTCGTAAATTGCTAAATAGCCTTATTTTTGGAAAATTAATATTTTGACACTCAAGAACCATTCCATTGACTCAAAACATATTGATATAAGATTAAAAACTATTAAAAAACTCAAAACTCATTGAATTATGATTAAAACCTTCCGGAAAACATTTTTTTCAAAATGGAATACTATATCGAAGTGATTTTGAAGACTTTTCAATCTTCAGAGTTTTAGTGCTTAGATTGATCGAGAAGTTTCCCTAGACATCAAAGATAAAACTATTGCATTAGACATGAGATATGTCTTCGTTCTTCGAGCTTGATCTTTGTAGACTTCGATACCTATTGTTTGATGTGTTGTTGATGATTAGTTCAAGCTCTTAGAAAAAAAAATACAGGTGATGTTTTCTCTTACTGAGAACACTTTACATACTTACAGTTTAAAACAATAGATAGTCTCTGGAAATCTCAGCACAAAAGGAATAAACTGATGAACTTGCAAAATAATGAGGTTATCTTCAAGACAGTTTGCAATTTTGATTCAGTTCGAAGGTTGTTTGGACAAATGCACGATTGACGACTTTCTTCGATTTAAACACTCTTTGGAATACTCAGTCTAACTTGCAAAAATCGTGCGTGTTCTATCTTTGAAAATCAGAGAATGAGGGTTTTATAAAATTAGTAGTTGCAGGTTAAAGAGGAAGAGAGTACAAAATGATTTGAATTCAAAACATAGTTTAATCTAAAGTTGTTTTGGGCGTGCGAGACAATGGGAATCATCAAGGTGTTAGTAGAGAATATTTCAATTAAGATAACCAGGCAAAACTGTGTAGGGTATAGAAAAGTCGAGCAAGGAGAAGTGGCCACATTTTTCTCGTTAGAAATATCTGATTTTTGTCTCAAACGTGGATAGCGTGTTATTGGGTTGTGTATCATGTTCTCTATTGAAAGGTAGCCGGTCGATATACACAAACCCGAGAGCTCGAGTTTTTCAGACTTTCCGATAGCGAGTTATCAAGGCCTATAGCGCGCTATTGCACACTTACTAAAAATTGAAAGATCACGCCAACATCTTTATAGCGAGTTATCAAAGGGGATAGCGCGCTATAGACAATTTTCAAGAAAAACAAATGTTTGATACAACCCTATCAGCGGGCTATCAACACTGATAGGGGCGCTAGTGCCAACTGGAAAATTCTTGTAAATTGCTAAATAGCCTTATTTTTTGAAAATTAATATTTTGACACTCAAGAACCATTCCATTGACTCAAAACATATTGATATAAGATTAAAAACTATTAAAAAACTCAAAACTCATTGAATTATGATTAAAACCTTCCGAAAAACATTTTTTTCAAAATGGAATACTATATCGAAGTGATTTTGAAGACTTTTCAATTTTCAGAGTTTTAGTGCTTAGAATGATCGAGAAGTTACCATAGACATCAAAGATACAACTATTGCATTAGACATGAGATATGTCTTCGTTCTTCGAGCTTGATTTTTGTAGACTTCGATATCTATTGTTTGATGTGTTGTTGATGATTAGTTCAAGCTCTTAGAAAAAAAAATACAGGTGATGTTTTCTCTTACTGAGAACACTTTACATACTTACAGTTTCAAACAATAGATAGCCTCTGGAAATCTCAGCACAAAAGGAATAAACTGATGAACTTGCAAAATATTGAGGTTTTCTTCAAGACAGTTTGCAATTTTTATTCAGTTCGAAGGTTGTTTAGAGAAATGCAAGAATAACGACTTTCTTCGATTTAAACACTCTTTGGAATGGTCAGTTTAACTTGCAAAAATCGTGCGTGTTCTATCTTTGAAAATCAGAGAATGAGGGTTTTATAAAATTAGTAGTTGCAGGTTAAAGAGGAAGAGAGTACAAAATGATTTGAATTCAAAATGTTTTTTAATCTAAAGTTGTTTTGGGCGTGCCAGACAATGGGAATCATCAAGGTGTTAGTAGAGAATATTTCAATAAAGATAACCAGGCAAAACTGTGTAGGGTATAGAAAAGTCGAGCAAGGAGAAATGGCAACATTTTTCTCGTTAGAAATATCTGATTTTTTGTCTCAAACGTGGATAGCGTGTTATTGGGTTGTGTATCATGTTCTCTATTGAAAGATAGCCGGTCGATAAACACAAACTCGAGAGCTCGAGTTTTTCAGACTTTCCGGTAGCGAGTTATCAAGGCCTATAGCGCGCTATCGCACACTTTACTAAAAATGGAAAGATCACGTCAACATCTTTATAGCGAGTTATTAAAGGGGATAGCGCGCTATAGACAATTTTCAAGAAAAACAATTGTTTTATTATACAACCCTATCAGCGGGCTATCAACACTGATAGGGCGCTAGTGCCAACTGAAAATTTTTTGTAAATTGCTTAATAGCCTTATTTTTGGAAAATTAATATTTTGACACTCAACAACCAATCCATTGACTCAAAACATATTGATATAAGATTAAAAACTATTAAAAAACTCAAAACTCATTGAATTATGATTAAAACCTTCTGGAAATCATTTTTTTCAAAATGGAATACTATATCGAAGTGATTTTGAAGACTTTTCAATTCAGAGTTTTAGTGCTTAGATTGATCTAGAAGTTACCCTAGACATCAAAGATAAAACTATTGCATTAGACATGAGATATGTCTTCGTTCTTCGAGCTTGATCTTTGTAGACTTCGATACCTATTGTTTGATGTGTTGTTGATGATTAGTTCAAGCTCTTAGAAAAAAAAATACAGGTGCTGTTTTCTCTTACTGAGAACACTTTACATACTTACAGTTTAAAACAATAGATAGCCTCTGGAAATCTCAGCACAAAAGGAATAAACTGATGAACTTGCAAAATAATGAGGTTATCTTCAAGACAGTTTGCAATTTTGCTTCAGTTCGAAGGTTGTTTGGACAAATGCAAGAATAACGACTTTCTTCGATTTAAACACTCTTTGGAATACTCAGTCTAACTTGCAAAAATCGTGCGTGTTCTATCTTTGAAAATCAGAGAATGAGGGTTTTATAAAATTAGTAGTTGCAGGTTAAAGAGGAAGAGGGTAAAAAATGATTTGAATTCAAAACATTATTTAATCTAAAGTTGTTTTGGGCGTGCGAGACAATGGGAATCATCAAGGTGTTAGTAGAGAATATTTCAATAATGATAACCAGGCAAAACTGTGTAGGGTATAGAAAAGTCGAGCAAGGAGAAGTGGCAACATTTTTCTCGTTAGAAATATCTGATTTTTGTCTCAAACGTGGATAGCGTGTTATTGGGTTGTGTATCATGTTCTCTATTGAAAGATAGCCGGTCGATAAACACAAACTCGAGAGCTCGAGTTTTTCAGACTTTCCGGTAGCGAGTTATCAAGGCCTATAGCGCGCTATTGCACACTTTACTAAAAATGGAAAGATCACGGCAACATCTTTATAGCGAGTTATTAAAGGGGATAGCGCGCTATAGACAATTTTCAAGAAAAACAAATGTTTTATTATACAACCCTATCAGCGGGCTATCAACACTGATTGGGCGCTAGTGCCAACTGAAAATTTTTTGTAAATTGCTTAATAGCCTTATTTTTGGAAAATTAATATTTTGACACTCAAGAACAATTCCATTGACTCAAAACATATTGATATCAGTTTAAAAACTATTAAAAAACTCAGAACTCATTGAATTATGATTAAAACCTTCCGGAAAACATTTTTTTCAAAATGGAATACTATATCGAAGTGATTTTGAAGACTTTTCAATTCAGAGTTTTAGTGCTTAGATTGATCTAGAAGTTACCCTAGACATCAAAGATAAAACTATTGCATTAGACATGAGATATGTCTTCGTTCTTCGAGCTTGATCTTTGTAGACTTCGATACCTATTGTTTGATGTGTTGTTGATGATTAGTTCAAGCTCTTAGAAAAAAAAATACAGGTGCTGTTTTCTCTTACTGAGAACACTTTACATACTTACAGTTTAAAACAATAGATAGCCTCTGGAAATCTCAGCACAAAAGGAATAAACTGATGAACTTGCAAAATAATGAGGTTATCTTCAAGACAGTTTGCAATTTTGCTTCAGTTCGAAGGTTGTTTGGACAAATGCAAGAATAACGACTTTCTTCGATTTAAACACTCTTTGGAATACTCAGTCTAACTTGCAAAAATCGTGCGTGTTCTATCTTTGAAAATCAGAGAATGAGGGTTTTATAAAATTAGTAGTTGCAGGTTAAAGAGGAAGAGGGTAAAAAATGATTTGAATTCAAAACATTATTTAATCTAAAGTTGTTTTGGGCGTGCGAGACAATGGGAATCATCAAGGTGTTAGTAGAGAATATTTCAATAATGATAACCAGGCAAAACTGTGTAGGGTATAGAAAAGTCAAGCAAGGAGAAGTGGCAACATTTTTCTCGTTAGAAATATCTGATTTTTGTCTCAAACGTGGATAGCGTGTTATTGGGTTGTGTATCATGTTCTCTATTGAAAGATAGCCGGTCGATAAACACAAACTCGAGAGCTCGAGTTTTTCAGACTTTCCGGTAGCGAGTTATCAAGGCCTATAGCGCGCTATTGCACACTTTACTAAAAATGGAAAGATCACGGCAACATCTTTATAGCGAGTTATTAAAGGGGATAGCGCGCTATAGACAATTTTCAAGAAAAACAAATGTTTTATTATACAACCCTATCAGCGGGCTATCAACACTGATTGGGCGCTAGTGCCAACTGAAATTTTTTTGTAAATTGCTTAATAGCCTTATTTTTGGAAAATTAATATTTTGACACTCAAGAACAATTCCATTGACTCAAAACATATTGATATCAGATTAAAAACTATTAAAAAACTCAGAACTCATTGAATTATGATTAAAACCTTCCGGAAAACATTTTTTTCAAAATGGAATACTATATCGAAGTGATTTTGAAGACTTTTCAATTTTCCGAGTTTTGGTGCTTAGATTCATCGAGAAGTTACCCTAGACATCAAAGATAAAACTATTGCATTAGACATGAGATATGTCTTCGTTCTTCGAGCTTGATCTTTGTAGACTTCGATACCTATTGTTTGATGTGTTGTTGATGATTAGTTCAAGCTCTTAGAAAAAAAAAATACAGGTGATGTTTTCTCTTACTGAGAACACTTTACATACTTACAGTTTAAAACAATAGATAGCCTCTGGAAATATCAGCACAAAAGGAATAAACTGATGAACTTGCAAAATAATGAGGTTATCTTCAAGACAGTTTGCAATTTTGATTCAGTTCGAAGGTTGTTTGGACAAATGCAAGAATAACGACTTTCTTCGATTTAAACACTCTTTGGAATACTCAGTCTAACTTGCAAAAATCGTACGTGTTCTATCTTTGAAAATAAGAGAATGAGGGTTTTATAAAATTAGTAGTTGCAGGTTATAGAGGAAGAGAGTACAAAATGATTTGAATTCAAAACATTGTTTAATCTAAAGTTGTTTTGGGCGTGCGAGACAATGGGAATCATCAAGGTGTTAGTAGAGAATATTTCAATTAAGATAACCAGGCAAAACTGTGTAGGGTATAGAAAAGTCGAGCAAGGAGAAGTGGCCACATTTTTCTCGTTAGAAATATCTGATTTTTGTCTCAAACGTGGATAGCGTGTTATTGGGTTGTGTATCATGTTCTCTATTGAAAGGTAGCCGGTCGATATACACAAACCCGAGAGCTCGAGTTTTTCAGACTTTCCGATAGCAAGTTATCAAGGCCTATAGCGCGCTATTGCACACTTACTAAAAATGGAAAGATCACGCCAACATCTTTATAGCGAGTTATCAAAGGGGATAGCGCGCTATAGACAATTTTCAAGAAAAACAAATGTTTTATGATACAACCCTATCAGCGGGCTATCAACACTGATAGGGGCGCTAGTGCCAACTGGAAAATTCTTGTAAATTGCTAAATAGCCTTATTTTTTGAAAATTAATATTTTGACACTCAAGAACCATTCCATTGACTGAAAACATATTGATATAAGATTAAAAACTGTTAAAAAACTCAAAACTCATTGAATTATGATTAAAACCTCCCGGAAAACATTTTTTTCAAAATGGAATACTATATCGAAGTGATTTTGAAGACTTTTCAATTTTCCGAGTTTTAGTGCTTAGATTGATCGAGAAGTTACCCTAGACATCAAAGATAAAACTATTGCATTAGACATGAGATATGTCTTCGTTCTTCGAGCTTGATCTTTGTAGACTTCGATACCTATTGTTTGATATGTTGTTGATGATTAGTTCAAGCTCTTAGAAAAAAAAATACAGGTGATGTTTTCTCTTACCGAGAACACTTTACATACTTACAGTTTAAAATAATAGATAGCCTCTGGAAATCTCAGCACAATAGGAATAAACTGATGAACTTGCAAAATAATGAGGTTATCTTCAAGACAGTTTGCAATTTTGATTCAGTTCGAAGGTTGAATGGACAAATGCAAGAATAACGACTTTCTTTGATTTAAACACTCTTTGGAATACTCAGTCTAACTTGCAAAAATCGTGCGTGTTCTATATTTGAAAATCAGAGAATGAGGGTTTTATAAAATTAGTAGTTGCAGGTTAAAGAGGAAGAGAGTACAAAATGATTTGAATTCAAAACATTGTTTAATCTAAAGTTGTTTTGGGCGTGCGAGACAATGGGAATCATCAAGGTGTTAGTAGAGAATATTTCAATTAAGATAACCATGCAAAACTGTCTAGGGTATAGAAAAGTCGAGCAAGGAGAAGTGGCCACATTTTTCTCGTTAGAAATATCTGATTTTTGTCTCAAACGTGGATAGCGTGTTATTGGGAGGTGTATCATGTTCTCTATTGAAAGGCAGCCGGTCGATATAAACAAACCCGAGAGCTCGAGTTTTTCAGACTTTCCGATAGCGAGTTATCAAGGCCTATAGCGCGCTATTGCACACTTACTAAAAATGGAAAGATCACGCCATCATCTTTATAGCGAGTTATCAAAGGGGATAGCGCGCTAATGACAATTTTCAAGAAAAACAAATGTTTTATGATACAACCCTATCAGCGGGCTATCAACACTGATAGGGGCGCTAGTGCCAACTGGAAAATTTTTGTAAATTGCTAAGTAGCCTTATTTTTTGAAAATTAATATTTTGACACTCAAGAACCATTCCATTGACTCAAAACATATTGATATAAGATTAAAAACTAATTAAAAACTCAAAACTCATTGAATTATTATTAAAACCTTCCGGAAAACATTTTTTTCAACATGGAATAGTATATCGAAGTGATTTTGAAGACTTTTCAATTTTTCAGAGTTTTACTGCTTAGATTGATCGAGAAGTTACCCTACACACCAAAGATAAAACTATTGCGTTAGACATGAGATATGTCTTCGTTCTTCGAGCTTGATCTTTGTAGACTTCGATACCTATTGTTTGATGTGTTGTTGATGATTAGTTCAAGCTCGTAGAAAAAAAAAATACAGGTGATGTTTTCTCTTACTGAGAACACTTTACATACTTAAAGTTTAAAACAATAGATAGCCTCTGGAAATCTCAGCACAAAAGGAATAAACTGATGAACTTGCAAAATAATGAGGTTATCTTCAAGACAGTTTGCAATTTTGATTCAGTTCGAAGGTTGTGTGGACAAATGCAAGAATAACGACTTTCTTCGATTTAAACACTCTTTGGAATACTCAGTCTAACTTGCAAAAATCGTGCGTGTTCTATCTTTGAAAATCAGGGAATGAGGGTTTTATAAGATTAGTAGTTGCAGGTTAAAGAGGAAGAGAGTACAAAATGATTTGAATTCAAAACATTGTTTAATCTAAAGTTGTTTTGGGCGTGCGAGACAATGGGAATCATCAAGGTGTTAGTAGAGAATATTTCAATTAAGATAACCAGGCAAAACTATGTAGGGTATAGAAAAGTCGAGCAAGGAAAAGTGGCCACATTTTTCTCCTTAGAAATATCTGATTTTTGTCTCAAAAGCGGATAGCGTGTTATTGGGTTGTGTATCATGTTCTCTATTGAAAGATAGCCGGTCGGTATACACAAACCCGAGAGCTCGAGTTTTTCAGACTTTCCAACAGCGAGTTATCAAGGCCTATGGCGCACTATTGCACACTTTACTAAAAATGGAAAGATCACGGCAACATCTTTATAGCGAGTTATCAAAGGGGATAGCGCGCTATAGACAATTTTCAAGAAAAACAAATGTTTTATGATACAACCCTATCAGCGGGCTATCAACACTGATAGGGCGCTAGTGCCAACTGGAAAATTCTTGTAAATTGCTAAATAGCCTTATTTTTTGAAAATTAATACAGCGGGCTATCAACACTGATAGAGCGCAAGTGCCAACTGGAAAATTTTTGCAAATTGCTGAATAGCCTTATTTTTGGAAAATTAATATTTTGACACTCAAGAACCATTCCATTGACTCAAAACATATTGATATAAGATTAAAAACTACTAAATAATTCAAAACTCATTGAAATTATGATTAAAACATTCCGGAAAACATTTTTTTCAAAATGGAATACTATATCGAAGTGATTTTCAAGACTTGTCAATTTTTTGAGTTTTAGTGCTGAGATTAATCGAGAAGTTACCCTACACACCAAAGATAAAACTATTGCATTAGACATGAGATATGTCTTCGTTATTCGAGCTTGATCTTTGTAGACTTCGATACCTATTGTTTGATGTGTTGTTGATGATTAGTTCAAGCTCTTAGAAAGAAAAAATACAGGTGATGTTTTCTCTTACCGAGAACACTTTACATACTTACAGTTTAAAAACAATAGATAGCCTCTGGAAATCTCAGCACAAAAGGAATAAAATGAAGAACTTGCGAAATAATGAGGTTATCTTCAAGACAGTTTGCAATTTTGATTAAGTTCGAAGGTTGTTTGGACTAATGCAAGAATAACGACTTTCTTCGATTTAAACACTCTTTGGAAAGCTCAGTCTAATTTGCAAAAATCGTGCGTGTTCTATCTTTGAAAATCAGAGAATGACGGTTTTATAAAATTAGTAGTTGCAGGTTAAAGAGGAAAAGAGTACAAAATGATTTGAATTCAAAACGTTGTTTAATCTAAAGTTATTTTGGGCGTGCAAGACAATGGGAATCATCAAGGTGTTAGTAGAGAATATTTCAATTAAGATAACTAAGCAAAACTGTGTAAGGTATTGAAAAGACGTGCAAGAAGAAGTGGCCACATTTTTCTCGTTAGAAATATCTGATTTTTGTCTCAAATGTGGATAGCGTGTTATTACTGTGTTGTGTATCATGTTCCCTATTGAAAGATAGCAGGTCGATATACACAAACTCGAGAGCTCGAGTTTTTCAGACTTTCCGAAAGCGAGTTATCGAGGCCTATAGCGCGCTATTGCCCACTTTACAAAAAATTGAAAGATCACAGCAACATCTTTATAGCGAGTTATCAAAGGGGATAGCGCGCTATAGACAATTTTCAAGAAAAACAAATGTTTTATTATACAACCCTATCAGCGGGCTATCAACACTGATAGGGCGCAAGTGCCAACTAAATTTTTTTTTCAAATTGCTGAATAGCCTTATTTTTGGAAAATTAATATTTTGACACTGAAGAACCATTCCATTGATTCAAAACATATTGATATAAGATTAAAAACTATTAAATAATTCAAAACTCATTGAAATTATGATTAAAACCTTCTGAAAAGCTTTTTTTTCAAAATGGAATAGTATATCGAAGTGATTTTAAAGACTTTCAATTTTCTGAGTTTTAGTGCTGAGATTGATCGAGAAGTTACCCTACACACCAAAGATAAAACTATTGCATTAGACATGAGATATATCTTCGTTCTTGGAGCTTGATCTTTGTAGACTTCGATACCTATTGTTTGATGTGTTGTTGATGATTAGTTCAAGCTCTTAGAAAGAAAAAATACAGGTGATGTTTTCTCTTACCGAGAACACTTCACATACTTACAGTTTAAAACAGTAGATAGCCACTGGAAATCTCAGCACAAAAAGAATAAAATGAAGAACTTGCGAAGTAATGAGGTTATCTTCAAGACAGTTTGCAATTTTGATTTAGTTCGAAGGTTGTTTGGACAAATGCAAAAATAACGACTTTCTTCGATTTAAACACTCTTTGGAAAGCTCAGTCTAATTTTCAAAAATCGTGTGTCTTCTATCTTTGATAATCAGAGAATGAGGGTTTTATAAAATTAGTAGTTACAGGTTAAAGAGGAAGAGAGTACAAAATGATTTGAAATCAAAACGTTGTTTAATCTAAAGTTGTTTTGGACATGCGAGACAATGGGAATCATCAAGGTGTTAGTAGATAATATTTCAATTAATATAACCAGGCAAAACTGTGTAAGGTATAGAAAAGTCGAGCAACGAGAAGTGGCCATATTTTTCTCGTTAGATATATCTGATTTTTGCCTTAAACATAGCGTGTTATTACTGTGCTATGTATCATGTTCTCCATTGAGAGATGGCAGGTTGATATACACAAACCCGAGAGCTCGAGCTTTTCAGACTTTTCGAAAGCGAGTTATCGAGGCCTATAGCGCGCTATTGCCCACTTTACTAAAAATGGAAAGATCACGGCAACATCTTTATAGCGAGTTATCAAAGGGGATAGCGCGCTATAGACAATTTTCAAGAAAAACAAATGTTTTATTATACAACGCTATCAGCGGGCTATCAACACTGATAGAGCGCAAGTGCCAACTGAAAATTTTTTGCAAATTGCTGAATAGCCTTATTTTTGGAAAATTAATATTTTGACACTCAAGAACCATTCCATTGACTCAAAACATATTGATATAAGATTAAAAACTACTAAATAATTCAGAACTCATTGAAATTATGATTAAAACATTCCGGAAAACATTTTTTTCAACATTGAATACTATATCGAAGTGATTTTCAAGACTTGTCAATTTTCTGAGTTTTTGTGCTGAGATTGATCGAGAAGTTACCCTACACACCAAAGATAAAACTATTGCATTAGACATGAGATCTGTCTTCGTTCTTGGAGCTTGATCTTTGTAGACTTCGATACCTATTGTTTGATGTGTTGTTGATGATTAGTTCAAGCTCTTAGAAAGAAAAAAATACA
This sequence comes from Paratinospora sagittata, assembly GCA_035771175.1. Lineage (NCBI taxonomy): Eukaryota > Viridiplantae > Streptophyta > Magnoliopsida > Ranunculales > Menispermaceae > Paratinospora > Paratinospora sagittata. The sequence continues at coordinate 46,153,693 of CM069594.1, read as the reverse complement.
GGTGATGTTTTCTCTTACCGAGAACACTTTACATACTTAAAGTTTAAAAACAATAGATAGCCTCTGGAAATCACAGCACAAAAGGAATAAAATGAAGAACTTGCGAAATAATGAGGTTATCTTCAAGACAGCTTGCAATTTTGATTCAGTTCGAAGGTTGTTTGGACAAATGCAAGAATAACGACTTTCTTCGATTTAAACACTCATTGGAAAGCTCAATCTAATTTGCAAAAATCGTGTGTGTTCGATCTTTGAAAATCAGAGAATGAGGTCTTTATAAAATTAGTAGTTGCAGGTTAAAGAGGAAGAGAGTAAAATAATGATTTGAATTAACAACGTTGTTTAATCTAAAGTTGTTTTGGGCGTGCGAGACAATGGGATCATCAAGGTGTTAGTAGAGAATATTTCAATTAAGATAACTAGGCAAAACTGTGTAGGGTATAGAAAAGTCGAGCAAGGAGAAGTGGCCACATATTTCTCGTTAGAAATATTTGATTTTTGTCTCAAACGTGGATAGCGTGTTATTACTGTGCTGTGTATCATGTTCTCCATTGAGAGATAGCAGGTTGATATACACAAACCCGAGAGCTCGAGTTTTTCAGACTTTCCGATAGCGAGTTATCCAGGCCTATAGCGCGCTATTGCACACTTACTAAAAATGGAAAGATCACGGCAACATCTTTATAGCGAGTTATCAAAGGGGATAGTGCGCTATAGACAATTTGCAAGAAAAACAAATGTTTTATTATACGACCCTATCAGCGGGCTATCAACACTGATAGGGCGCTAGTGCCTACTGGAAAATGTTTGCAAAATTGCTGAGTAGCCTTATTTTTGGAAAATTAATATTTTGACACTCAAAAACCATTCCATTGACTCAAAACATTTTGATATAAGATTAAAAACTATTAAATAAATCAAAACTCATTGAAATTAGGATTACAACCTTCCGGAAATCATTTTCTTAAAAATGGAATACTATATCGAAGTGATTTTGAATGCTTTTCAATTTTTTGAGTTTTAGTGCTGAGATTGATCGAGAAGTTACCCTACACACCAAAGATAAAACTATTGCATTAAACATTAGATATGTCTTCGTTCTTGGAGCTTGATCTTTGTAGACTTCGACACCTATTGTTTGATGTGTTGTTGATGATTAGCTCAAGCTCTTAGAAAGAAAAAATACAGGTGATGTTTTCTCTTACCGAGAACACTTCACATACTTATAGTTTAAAACAATAGATAGCCTCTGGAAATCTCAGCACAAAAGGAATAAAATGAAGAACTTGCGAAGTAGTGAGGTTATCTTCAAGCCAGTTTGCAATTTTGATTCAGTTCGAAGGTTGTTTGGACAAATGCAAGAATAACGACTCTCTTCGATTTAAACACTCTTTGGAAAGCTCAGTCTAACTTGCAAAAAACGTGCGTGTTCTATCTTTGAAAATCAGAGAATGAGGGTTTTATAAAATTAGTAGTTGCAGGTTAAAGAGGAAGAGAGTTCAAAATGATTTGAATTCAAAATGTTGTTTATTCTAAAGTTGTTTTGGGCGTGCGAGACGATGGGAATCATCAAAGTGTTAGCAGAGAATATTTCAATTAATATAACCAGGCAAAACTGTGTAAGGTATAGAAAGTCGAGCAAGGAGAAGTGGCCACATTTTTCCCGTTAGAAATATCTGATTTTTGTCTCAAACGTGGATAGCGTGTTATTATTGGGTTGTGTATCATGTTGTCTATTGAAAGATAGCAGGTCGATATACACAAACCCGAGAGCTCGCGTTTTTTAGACTTTCCGAAAGTGAGTTATCGAGGCCTATAGCGCGCTATTGCCCATTTTACTAAAAATTGAAAGATCACAGCAACATCTTTATAGCGAGTTATCAAAAGGGATAGCGCGCTATAGACAATTTTGAAGAAAAACAAATATTTTATTTACAACCCTATCAGCGGGCTATCAACACTGATAGGGCGCAAGTGCCAACTGGAAAATTTTTGCAAATTGCTAAATAGCCTTATTTATGGAAAATTAACATTTTGACACTCAAGAACCATTCCATTGACTCAAAACATATTGATATAAGATTAAAAACTGTTAAATAATTCAAAACTCATTCAAAATTATGATTAAAACCTTCCCGAAAACATTTTTTCAAAATGGAATACTATATCGAATAGATTTTAAAGACTTCTCAATTTTCTGAGTTTTAGTGCTAAGATTGATCGAGAAGTTACCCTACACACCGAAGATAAAACTATTGCATTAGACATGAGGTATGTCTTCGTTTTTCGAGCTTGATCTTTGTAGACTTCGATACCTATTGTTTAATGTGTTATTGATGATTAGTTCAAGCTCTTAGAAAAAAAAAATACAGGTGATGTTTTCTCTTACCGAGAACACTTCACATACTTACAGTTTAAAACTATAGATAGCCTTTGGAAATCTCAGCACAAAAGGAATAAAATGAAGAACTTGCGAAATAATGAGGTTATCTTCAAGACAGTTTGCAACTTTGTTTCAGTTCGAAGGTTGTTTGGACAAATGCAAGAATAACGACTTTCTTCGATTTAAAGACTCTTTGGAAAGCTCAGTCTAATTTGCAAAAATCGTGCGTGTTCTATCTTTGAAAATCAGAGAATGAGAGTTTTATAAAATTATTAGTTGCAGGTTAAAGAGGAAGAGAGTACAACATGATTTGAATTCAAAACGTTGTTTAATCTAAAGGTGTTTTGGGCGTGCGAGACAATGGGAATCATCAAGGTGTTAGCAGAGAATATTTCAATTAAGATAACCAGGCAAAACCGTGTAAGGTATAGAAAAGTCGAGCAAGGAGAAGTGGCCACATTTTTCTCGTTAGAAATATCTGATTTTTGTCTCAAACGTGGATAGCGTGTTATTACTGTGTTGTGTATCATGTTCTCTATTGAAAGATAGCAGGTCGATATACACAAACCCGAGAGCTGGGGTTTTTCAGACTTTCCGAAAGCGAGTTATCGAGGCCTATAGCGCGCTATTGCTCACTTTACTAAAAATGGAAAGATCACGGCAACATCTTTAGATTGATCGAGAAGTTACCCAACACACCAAAGATAAAACTAATGCATTAGACATAAGATATGTCTTTGTTCTTCGAGCTTGATCTTTATAGACTTAAATACCTATTGTTTGATGTGTTGTTGATGATTAGTTCAAGCTCTTAGAAAAAAAAAATACAGGTGATGTTTTCTCTTACCGAGAACACTTCACATACTTACAGTTTAAAACTATAGATAGCCTTTGGAAATCTCAGCACAAAAGGAATAAAATGAAGAACTTGCGAAATAATGAGGTTATCTTCAAGACAGTTTGCAACTTTGTTTCAGTTCGAAGGTTGTTTGGACAAATGCAAGAATAACGACTTTCTTCGATTTAAACACTCTTTGGAAAGCTCAGTCTAATTTGCTAAAATCGTGCGTGTTCTATCTTTCAAAATCAGAGAATGAGAGTTTTATAAAATTAGCAGTTGTTGGTTAAAGAGGAAGGGAGTACAAAATGATTTGAATTCAAAACGTTGTTTAATCTAAAGTTGTTTTGGGCGTGCGAGACAATGGGAATTATCAAGGTGTTAGCAGAGAATATTTCAATTAAGATAACCAGGCAAAACCGTGTAAGGTATAGAAAAGTCGAGCAAAGATAAGTGGCCACATTTTTTTCGTTAGAAATATCTGATTTTTGTCTCAAACGTGGATAGCGTGTTATTACTGTGTTGTGTATCATGTTCTCTATTGAAAGATAGCAGGTCGATATACACAAACCCGAGAGCTGGGGTTTTTCAGACTTTCCGAAAGCGAGTTATCGAGGCCTATAGCGCGCTATTGCCCAATTTACTAAAAATGGAAAGATCACGGCAACATCATTAGATTGATCGAGAAGTTACCCAACACACCAAAGATAAAACTAATGCATTAGACATAAGATATGTCTTTGTTCTTCGAGCTTGATCTTTATAGACTTCAATACCTATTGTTTGATGTGTTGTTGATGATTAGTTCAAGCTCTTAGAAAAAAAAAATACAGGTGGTGTTTTCTCTTACCGAGAACACTTCACATACTTACAGTTTAAAACAATAGACAGCCTCTGGAAATCTCAGCACAAAAGGAATAAAATGAAGAACTTACGAAATAATGAGGTTATCTTCAAGACAGTTTCAAATTTTGATTTTGTTCGAAGGTTGTTTGGACAAATGCAAGAATCACGACTTTCTTCGATTTAAACACTCTTTGGAAAGCTCAGTCTAACATGCAAAAATCGTGCGTCTTCTTTATTTGAAAATCAGAGAATGAGGGTTTTATAAAATTAGCAATTGTTGGTTAAAGAGGAAGGGAGTACAAAATGATTTGAATTCAAAACGTTGTTTAATCTAAAGTTGTTTTGGGCGTGCGAGACAATGGGAATCATCAAGGTGTTAGCAGAGAATATTTCAATTAAGATAACCAGGCAAAACTGTGTAAGGTATAGAAAAGTCGAGCAAGGATAAGTGGCCACATTTTTCTCGTAGAAATATCTGATTTTTGTCTCAAACGTGGATAGCGTGTTATTACTGTGGTGTGTATCATGTTCTCTATTGAAAGATAGCAGGTTGATATACACAAACCCAAGAGCTTGAGTTTTTCAGACTTTTTGAAAGAGTGTTATAAAGGCCTATAGCGCGCTATTGCCCACTTTACTAAAAATGGAAAGATCACGGCAACATCTTTAGATTGATCGAGAAGTTACCCAACACACCAAAGATAAAACTAATGCATTAGACATAAGATATGTCTTTGTTCTTCGAGCTTGATCTTTGTAGACTTCGATACCTATTGTTTGATGTGTTGTTGAAGATTAGTTCAAGCTCTTAGAAAGAAAAAATACAGGTGATGTTTTCTATTACCGAGAACACTTCACATACTTACAGTTTAAAACAATAGATAGCCTCTGGAAATCTCAGCACAAAAGGAATAAAATGAAGAACTTGCGAAATAATGAGGTTATCTTCAAGACAGTTTGCAATTTTGATTCAGTTCGAAAGTTGTTTGGACAAATTCAAGAATAACGACTTTCTTCGATTTAAACACTCTTTGGAAAGCTTAGTCTAATTTGCAAAAATCGTGCGTGTTCTATCTTTGAAAATCAGAGAATGAGGGTTTTATAAAATTATTAGTTGCAGGTTAAAGAGGAAGAGAGTACAACATGATTTGAATTCAAAACGTTGTTTAATCTAAAGTTGTTTTGGGCGTGCGAGACAATGGGAATCATCATGGTGTTAGCAGAGAATATTTCAATTAAGATAACCAGGCAAAACTGTGTAAGGTATAGAAGAGTCGAGCAAGGAGAAGTGGCCACATTTTTCTCGTTAGAAATATATGATTTTTGTTTCAAACGTGGATAACATGTTATTACTGTGTTGTGTATCATGTTCTCTATTGAAAGATAGCAGGGCGATATACACAAACCCGAGAGCTCGAGTATTTCAGACTTTCCGATAGCGAGTTATCGAGGCCTATAACGCGCTATTGCCCACTTTACTAGAAATGGAAAGATCACGGCAACATCTTTTTACCGAGTTATCAAAGGGGATAGCGCGCTATAGCCCATTTTCAAGAAAAGCAAATGTTTTATTATACAACCCTATCAGCGGGCTATCAACACTGATTGGGCGCTGGTGCCAACTGAAAAATTTTTGCAAATTGCTAGATAGCCTTTTTTTTGAAAAATTAATATTTTGACACTCGAGAACCATTCCATTGACTTAAAATATGTTGATATGGGATTAAAAACTTTTAAATAATTCAAAACTCATTGAAATTATGATTAAAACCTTCCGGAAAACATTTTTTCAGAATGGAATACTATATCGAAGTGATTTTAAAGACTTTTCAATTTTTTGAGTTTTAGTGCTGAGATTGATCGAGAAGTTACCCTACACACCAAAGATAAAACTATTGCATTAGACATGAGATATGTCTTCGTTCTTGGAGCTTGATCTTTGTAGACTTCGATACCTATTGTTTGATGTGTTGTTAATGATTAGTTCAAGCTCTTAGAAAGAAAAAATACAGGTGATGTTTTCTCTTACGGAGAACACTTCACGTACTTACAGTTTAAAACAATAGATAGCCTCTGGAAACCTCAGCACAATAGGAATAAAATGAAGAACTTGTGAAATAATGAGGTTATCTTCAAGGCTGTTTGAAATTTTGATTCAGTTCGAAGGTTGTTTGGACAAATGCAAGAATAACGACTTTCTTCAATTTAAACACTCTTTGGAAAGCTCAGTCTAATTTGCAAAAATCGTACGTGTTCTATCATTGAAAATCAGAGAATGAGGGTTTTATAAAATTAGTAGTTGCAGGTTAAAGAGGAAGAGAGTACAAAATGATTTGAATTCAAAACGTTGTTTAATCTAAAGTTGTTTTGGGCGTGCGAGACAATGGGAATCATCAAGGTGTTAGTAGGAAATATTTCAATTAAGATAACCAGGCAAAACTGTGTAGGGTATAGAAAAGTCGAGCAAGGAGAAGTGGCCACATTTTTCTCATTAGAAATATCTGATTTTTGTCTCAAACGTGGATAGCGTGTTATTGGGTTGTGTATCATGTTCTCTATTGAAAGATAGCCGGTTGATATAGACAAACCCGAGAGCTCGGGTTTTTCAGACTTTCCGTTAGCGAGTTATCAAGGCCTATAGCGCGCTATTGCACACTTTACTAAAAATGGAAAGATCACGCAACATTTTTAGAATGATCGAGAAGTTACCTTACACTCCAAAGATAAAACTATTGCATTAGACATGAGATATGTCTTCGTTCTTCGAGCTTGATCTTTGAAGACTACGATACCTATTGTTTGATGCGTTGTTGATGATTAGTACAAGCTCTTAGAAAAAAAATACAGGTGATGTTTTCTCTTACCGAGAACACTTCACATACTTACAGTTTAACACAATAGATAGCCTCTGGAAATCTCAGCACAAAAGAAATAAAATGAAGAACTTGCGAAATAATGAGGTTATCTTGAAGACAGTTTGCAAATTTTGATTTAGTTCGAAGGTTGTTTGGAGAAATGCAAGAATAACGACTTTCTTCGATTTAAACACTCTTTGGAAAGCTCAGTCTAACATGCAAAAATCGTGCGTCTTCTATCTTTGAAAATCAGAGAATGAGGGTTTTATAAAAGTAGTAGTTGCAGGTTAAAGAGGAAGAGAGTACAAAATGATTTAAATTCAAAACATTGTTTAATCTAAAGTTGTTTTGGGCGTGCAAGACAATGGGAATCATCAAGGTGTTTGTCGATAATATTTCAATTAAGATAACGAGGCAAAACTGTGTAAGGTATAGAAAAGTCGAGCAAGGAGAAGTGGCTACATTTTTCTCGTTAAAAATATCTGATTTTTGTCTCAAACATGGATAGCGTGTTATTATTGGGTTGTACACCATGTTCTCTACTGAAAGATAGCAGGTCGATATACACAAACACGAGAGCTTAAGTTTTTCAGACTTTTCGATAACGAGTTATCGAGGCCTATAGCGCTATTGCCCACTTTACTAAAAATGGAAAGATCACGGCAACATCTTTATAGCGAGTTATCAAAGGGGATACCGCGCTATAGACAATTTTCAAGAAAAACAAATGTTTTATTATACAACCCTATAAGCGGGCTATCAACACTTATAGGGCGCAAGTGCCAACTGGAAAATTTTTGCAAATTGCTGAATAGCCTTATTTTTGGAAAATTAATATTTTGACACTTAAGTACCATTCCATTGAATCAAAACATATTGATATAAGATTAAAAACTATTAATAATTCAAAACTCATTGAAATTATGATTAAACCCTTCCGAAAAACATTTTTTTCAAAATGGAATACTATATCGAAGTGATTTTCAAGACTTTTCAATTTTCTGAGTTTTAGCGTTGAGATTGATCGAGAAGTTACCGTACACACAAAAGATAAAACTATTGAATTAAACGTGAGATATGTCTTCGTTCTTGGAGCTTGATCTTTGTAGACTTCAATACCTATTGTTTGATGTGTTGTTGATGATTAGTTCAAGCGCTTAGAAAGAAAAAATACAGGTGATGTTTTCTCTTACCGAGAACACTTCACATACTTACAGTTTAAAACAATAGATAGCCTCTGGAAATCTCAGCACAAAAGGAATAAAATGAAGAACTTGCGAAATAATGAGGTCATGTTCAAGACAGTTTGCAATTTTGATTCAGTTCGAAGATTGTTTGGACAAATACAAGAATAACAACTTTCTTCGATTTAAACACTCTTTGGAACGCTCAGTCTAACTTGAAAAAATCGTGCGTGTTCTATCTTTGAAAATCAGAGAATGAGGGTTTTATAAAATTAGTAGTTGCAGGTTAAAGAGGAAGAGAGTACAAAATGATTTAAATTCAAAACGTTGTTTAATCTAAAGTTGTTTTGGGCGTGTGAGACAATGGGAATCATCAAGGTGTTAGCAGAGAATATTTCAATTAAGATAACTAGGCAAAACTGTGTAAGGTATAGAAAAGTCGAGCAAGGAGAAGTGGCCACATTTTTCTCGTTAGAAATATCTGATTTTTGTCTCAAACGTGGATAGCGTGTTATTACTGTGTTGTGTATCATGTTCTCTATTGAAAGATAGCAGGTCGATATACACAAACCCGAGAGCTCGAGTTTTTCAGACTTTCTGATAGCGAGTTATCGAGGCCTATAGCGCGCTATTGCCCACTTTACTAAAAATGGAAAGATCACGACAACATCTTGATAGCGAGTTATCAAAGGGGATAGCGCGCTATAGAGGATTTTCAAAAAAAAGAAATGTTTTTTTATACAACCCTATCAGCGGGCTATCAACACTGATAGGGCGCTAGTGCCAACTGAAAATTTTTTGCAAATTGCTGAATAGCCTTATTTTTGGAAACTTAATATTCTGACACTCAAGAACCATTCCATTGACTCAAAACATATTGATATAAGATTAAAAACTATTAAATAATTCAAAACTCATTGAAATTATGATTAAAACCTTCTGGAAAACATTTTTTTTCAAAATGAATACTATATAGAAGTGATTTTAAAGACTTTTCAATTTTCTGAGTTTTAGTGCTGAGATTGATCGAGAAGTTACCCTACACACCAAAGATAAAACAATTGCATTAGACAAGAGATATGTCTTCGTTCTTCGTGCTTGATCTTTGAAGACTTCGATACCTATTGTTTGATGCGTTGTTGATGATTAGTTCATGCTCTTAGAAAAAAAAAATACAGGTGATGTTTTCTTTTACCGAGAACACTTCACATACTTACAGTTTAAAACAATAGATAGCCTCTGGAAATCTCAGCACAAAAGGAATAAAATGAAGAACTTGCAAAATAATGAGGGTATCTTCAAGACAGTTTACAATTTTGATTCAGTTCGAAGGTTGTTTGGACATATGCAAGAATAACGACTTTCTTCGATTTAAACACTCTTTGGAAAGCTCAGTCCAATTTGCAAAAATCGTGCGTGTTCTATATTTGAAAATCAGAGAATGAGGGTTTTATAAAATTAGTAGTTGCAGGTTAAAGAGGAAGAGAGTACAAAATGATTTGAATTCAAAACGTTGTTTAATCTAAAGTTGTTTTCGGCGTTCGAGACAATGGGAATCATCAAGGTGTTAGCAGAGAATATTTCAATTAAGATAACTAGGCAAAACTGTGTAAGGTATAGAAAAGTCGAGCAAGGAGAAGTGGCCACATTTTTCTCGTTAAAAATATCTGATTTTTGTCTCAAACATGGATAGCGTGTTATTATTGGGTTGTGTATCATGTTCTCTATTGAAAGATAGCAGGTCGATATACACAAACCCGAGAGCTTGAGTTTTTTAAACTTTTCGATAACGAGTTATCGAGGCCTATAGCGCGCTATTGCCCACTTTACTCAAAGTGGATAGATCACGACAACATCTTTATAGCGAGTTATCAAAGGGGATAGCGCGTTATAGACAATTTTCTAGAAAAACAAATGTTTTATTATACAACCCTATCAGTGGGCTATCAACACTGATAGGGCGCAAGTGCCAACTGGAAAATCTTTGCAAATAGCTGAATAGCCTAATTTTTGGAAAATTAATATTTTGACACTTAAGAACCATTCCATTGAATCAAAACCTATTGATATAAGATTAAAAACTATTAAATAATTCAAAACTCATTGAAATTATGATTAAAACCTTCTGAAAAACATTTATTTCAAAATGGAATACTATATCGAAGTGATTTTTAAGACTTTTCAATTTTCTGAGTTTTAGTGCTGAGATTGATCGAGAAGTTACCCTACACACCAAAGATAAAACAATTGCATTAGACATGAGATATGTCTTCGTTCTTCGTGCTTGATCTTTGAAGACTTCGATACCTATTGTTTGATGCGTTGTTGATGATTAGTTCAAGCTCTTAGAAAAAAAAAATACAGGTGCTGTTTTCTCTTACCGAGAACACTTCACATACTTACAGTTTAAAACAATAGATAGCCTCTGGAAATCTCAGCACAAAAGGAATAAAATGAAGAACTTGCGAAATAATGAGGGTATCTTCAAGACAATTTACAATTTTGATTCAGTTCGAAGGTTGTTTGGACATATGCAAGAATAACGACTTTCTTCGATTTAAACACTCTTTGGAAAGCTCAGTCCAATTTGCAAAAATCGTGCGTGTTCTATATTTGAAAATCAGAGAATGAGGGTTTTATAAAATTAGTAGTTGCAGGTTAAAGAGGAAGAGAGTACAAAATGATTTGAATTCAAAACGTTGTTTAATCTAAAGTTGTTTTCGGCGTTCGAGACAATGGGAATCATCAAGGTGTTAGCAGAGAATATTTCAATTAAGATAACTAGGCAAAACTGTGTAAGGTATAGAAAAGTCGAGCAAGGAGAAGTGGCCACATTTTTCTCGTTAAAAATATCTGATTTTTGTCTCAAACATGGATAGCGTGTTATTATTGGGTTGTGTATCATGTTCTCTATTGAAAGATAGCAGGTCGATATACACAAACCCGAGAGCTTGAGTTTTTTAAACTTTTCGATAACGAGTTATCGAGGCCTATAGCGCGCTATTGCCCACTTTACTAAAAGTGGATAGATCACGACAACATCTTTATAGCGAGTTATCAAATGGGATAGCGCGCTATAGACAATTTTCTAGAAAAATAAATGTTTTATTATACAACCCTATCAGTGGGCTATCAACACTGATAGGGCGCAAGTGCCAACTGGAAAATCTTTGCAAATAGCTGAATAGCCTAATTTTTGGAAAATTAATATTTTGACACTTAAGAACCATTCCATTAATTCAAAACCTATTTATATAAGATTAAAAACTATTAAATAATTCAGAACTCATTGAAATTATGATTAAAACCTTCTGAAAAACATTTATTTCAAAATGGAATACTATATCAAAGTGATTTTTAAGACTTTTCAATTTTCTGAGTTTTAGTGCTGAGATTGATCGAGAAGTTACCCTACACACCAAAGATAAAACAATTGCATTAGACATGAGATATGTCTTCGTTCTTCGAGCTTGATCTTTGAAGACTTCGATACCTATTGTTTGATGCGTTGTTGATGATTAATTCAAGCTCTTAGAAAAAAAAATACAGGTCATGTTTTCTCTTACCGAGAACACTTCACATACTTACAGTTTAAAACAATAGATAGCCTCTGGAAATCTCAGCACAAAAGGAATAAAATGAAGAACTTGCAAAATAATGAGGGTATCTTCAAGACAGTTTGCAATTTTGATTCAGTTCGAAGGTTGTTTGGACAAATGCAAGAATAATGACTTTCTTCGATTTAAACACTCTTTGAAAAGCTCAGTCCAATTTGCAAAAATCGTGCGTGTTCTATCTTTGAAAATCAGAGAATGAGGGTTTTATAAAATTAGTAGTTGCAGGTTAAAGAGGAAGAGAGTACAAAATGATTTGAATTTAAAACGTTGTTTAATGTAATGTTGTTTTGGGCGTGCGAGACAATCGGAATCATCAAGGTGTTAGTTGATAACATTTCAATTAAGATAACCAGGCAAAACTGTGTAAGGTGTAGAAAAGTCGAGCAAGGGGAAGTGGCCACATTTTTCTCGTTAGAAATAACTGATTTTTGTCTCAAACGTGGATAGCGTGTTATTACTGTGTTGTGTATCATGTTCTCTATTGAAAGATAGCAGGTCGATATACACAAACCCGAGAGCTCGAGTTTTTCAGACTTTCCGATAGCGAGTTATCGAGGCCTATAGCGCGCTATTCCCCACTTTACTAAAAATGGAAAGATCACGGCAACATCTTTATAGCGAGTTATCAAAGGGGATAGCGCGCTATAGGGGATTTTCAAAAAAAACAAATGTTTTATTGTACAACCCTATCAGCGGGCTATCAACACTGATAGGGCGCTAGTGCCAACTGGAAAATTTTTGCAAATTGCTAAATGGCCTTATTTTTGGAAAATTAATATTTTGCCACGCAAGAACCATTCTACTGACTCAAAACATATTGATATAAGATTAAAAACTATTAAATAATTCAAAACTCATTGAAATTATGATTAAAACCTTCTGGAAAACATTTTTTTTCAAAATGGAATACTATATCGAAGTGATTTTAAAGACTTTTCAATTTTCTGAGTTTTAGTGCTGAGATTGATCGAGAAGTTACCCTACACACCAAAGATAAAACAATTGCGTTAGACATGAGATATGTCTTCGTTCTTCGAGTTTGATCTTTGAAGACTTCGATACCTATTGTTTGATGCGTTGTTGATGATTAGTTCAAGCTCTTGGAAAAAAAAAATACAGGTGATGTTTTCTCTTACCGAGAACACTTCACATACTTACAGTTTAAAACAATAGATAGCCTCTGGAAATCTCAGCACAAAAGGAATAAAATGAAGAACTTGCGAAATAATGAGGGTATCTTCATGACAGTTTGCAATTTTGATTTAGTTCGAAGGTTGTTTGGACAAATGCAAGAATAACGACTTTCTTCGATTTAAACACTCTTTGGAAAGCTCAGTCGAATTTGCAAAAGTCGTGCGTGTTCTATCTTTGAAAATCAGAGAATGAGGGTTTTATAAAATTAGTAGTTGAAGGTTAAAGAGGAAGAGAGTACAAAATGATTTGAATTCAAAATGTTTTTTAATCGAAAGTTGTTTTGGGCGTGCCAGACAATGGGAATCATCAAGGTGTTAGTAGATAATATTTCAATTAAGATAACCAGGCAAAACTGTGTAAGGTATAGAAAAGTCGAGCAAGGAGAAGTGGCCACATTTTTCTCGTTAGAAATATCTGATTTTTGTCTCAAACGTGGATAGCGTGTTATTACTGTGTTGTGTATCTTGTTCTCTATTGAAAGATAGCAGGTTGATATACACAAACCCGAGAGCTCGAGTTTTTAAGACTTTCCGAAAGCGAGTTATCGAGGCCTATAGCGCGCTATTGCCCACTTTACTAAAAATGGAAAGATCACGGCAACATCTTTATAGCGAGTTATCAAAGGGGATAGCGCGCTATAGAGGATTTTCAAGAAAAACAAATGTTTTATTATACAACCCTATCATCAGGCTATCAACACTGATAGGGCGCTAGTGCCAACTGGAAAAATTTTTGCAAATTGCTAAATAACCTTATTTTTGGAAACTTAATATTTTGACACTCAAGAACCATTCCAGTAACTCAAAACATATTGATATAAGATTAAAAACTATTAAATAATTCAAAACTCATTGAAATTATGATTAAAACCTTTCGAAAACATTTTTTTCAAAATGGAATACTATATCGAAGTGATTTTCAAGACTTTTCAATTTTCTGAGTTTTAAAGCTTAGATTGATCGAGAAGTTACCATAGACACCAAAGATCAAACTATTGCATTAGACATGAGATATGTCTTCGTTCTTCGACCTTGATCTTTGCAGACTTTGATACCTATTGTTTGATGTGTTGTTGATGATTATTTGAAGCTCTTAGAAAAAAAAAACCGGTGATGTTTTCTCTTACCGAGAACGCTTCACATACTTACAGTTTAAAACAATAGATAGCCTCTAGAAATCTCAGCACAAAAGGGATAAAACGAAGAACTTGCGAAATAATGAAGCTATCTTCAAGACAGTTTGCAATTTTGATTCAGTTCGAAGGTTGTTTGGACAAATGCAAGAGTAACGACTTTCTTCGATTTAAACACTCTTTGGAAAGCTCAGTCTAACATGCATAAATCGTGCGTCATCTATCTTTGAAAATCAGATAATGAGGGTTTTATAAAATTAGCAGTTGCTGGTTAAAGAGGAAGAGAGTACAAAATGATTTGAATTCTAAACGTTGTTTAATCTAAAGTTGTTTTGGGCGTGCGAGACAATGGGAATCATCAAGGTGTTAGCAGCGAATATTTCAATTAAGATAACCATGCAAAACTGTGTAAGGTATAGAAAAGTCGAGCAAGGAGAAGTGGCCACATTTTTCTCGTTAGAAATATCTGATTTTTGCCTCGAACGTGGATAGCTTGTTATTACTGTGTTGTGTATCAAAAAATACAGGTGATGTTTTCTCTTACCGAAAACACAATAGATAGCCGCTGGAAATCTCAGCACAAAAGGAATAAAATGAAGAAGTTGCGAAATAATGAGGTTATCTTCAAGATAGTTTGCAATTTTGATTCAGTTCGAAGGTTGTTTGGACAAATGTAAGAATAACGACTTTCTTCGATTTAAACACTCTTTGGAAAGCTCAGTCTAACATGCAACAATCGTGCGTCTTCTACATTTGAAAATCAGAGAATGAGGGTATTATAAAGTTAGCAGCTGCTGGTTATAGAAGAAGAGAGTACAAAATGATTTGAATTTAAAACGTTGTTTAATCTAAAGTTGTTTTGGGCGTGCAAGACAATGGGAATCGTCAAGGTCTTAGCAGAGAATATTTCAATTAAGATAACCAGGCAAAACTATGTAAGGTATAGAAAAGTCGAGCAAGGAGAAGTGGTCACATTTTTCTCATTAGAAATATCTGATTTTTCTCTCAAACGTGGATACCGTGTTATTACTGTGTTGTGTATCATGTTCTCTATTGAAAGATAGCCGGTCGACATACACAAACCGAAGAGCTCGAGTTTCTCTGACTTTCCGAAAGCGAGTTATCGAGGCCTATAGCGCGCTATTGCCCACTTTACTAAAAATGGAAAGATCACGGCAATATCTTTATAGCGAGTTATCAAAGGGGATAGCGCGCTATAGACAATTTTCAAGAAAGACATGTTTTATTATACACCCCTATCAGCGGGCAATCAACACTGATAGGGCGGTAGTGCCAACTGGAAAATTTTTGCAAATTGCTAAATAGCCTTATTTTTGGAAACTTAATATTTTGACACTCAAGAACCATTCCATTGACGCAAAACATATTGATATAAGATTAAAAGCTATTAAATAATTCAAAAAATATTGAAATTATGATTACAACCTTCCGGAAAACATTTTTTTCAAAATGGAATACTATATCGAAGTGATTTTGAAAGCTTTTCAATTTTCTGAGTTTTAGTGCTGAGATTGATCGAGAAGTTACCCTACACACCAAAGATAAAACTATTGCATTAGACATGAGATATGTCTTCGTTCTTCGACCTTGATCTTTGTAGACTTCGTTACCTATTGTTCGATGTGTTGTTGATGATTTGTTCAAGCTCTTAGAATAAAAAAATACAGGTGATGTTTTCTCTTACCGAGAACACTTCACACTCTTACAGTTTAAAACAATAGGATAGCCTCTGGAAATCTCAGCACAAAAGGAATAAAATGAAGAACTTGTGAAATAATGAGGTTATCTTCAAGACAGTTTGCAATATTGATTCAGTTCGAAGGTTGTTTGGACAAATGCAAAAATAACAACTTTCTTCGATTTAAACAGTCTTTGGAAAGCTCAGTCTAATTTGCAAAAATCGTGCGTGTTCTATCTTTGAAAATCAGAGAATGAGGGTTTTATAAAATTAGTAGTTGCAGGTTAAAGAGGAAGAGAGTACAAAATGATTTGAATTCAAAACAGTGTTTAATCTAAAGTTGGTTTGGCCGTGCGAGACAATGGGAATCATCAAGGTGTTAGTAGAGAATATTTCAATTAAGATAACCAGGCAAAACTGTGTAGGGTATAGAATAGTCGAGCAAGGAGAAGTGGCCACATTTTTCTCGTCATTAATATCTGATTTTTGTCTCAAATGTGGATAGCGTGTTATTGGGTTGTGTATCATGTTCTCTATTGAAAGATAGCCGGTCGATATACACAAACCCGAGAGCTCGAGTTTTTCATACTTTTCGATAGCGAGTTATCAAGGCCTATAGCGCGCTATTGCACACTTTACTAAGAATAGAAAGATCACGACGACATCTTTATAGCGAGTTATCAAAGGGGATAGCGCTATAGACAATTCTGAAGAAAAACAAATGCTTTATTATACAACCCTATCAGCGGGCTATCAACACTGATAGGGCGCTAGTGCCTACTGGAAAATTTTTGTAAAATTGCTGAATAGCCTTATTTTTGGAAAATTAATATTTTGACACTCAAGAACCATTCCATTGACTCAAAACATATTGAGATAACATTTTTTTTCAAAATGGAATACTATATCGAAGTGATTTTGAAGACTTTTCAATTTTCAGAGTTTTAGTGCTTAGATTGATCGAGAAGTTACCCAACACACCAAAGATAAAACTAATGCATTAGACATGAGATATGTCTTTGTTCTTCGAGCTTGATCTTTATAGACTTCAATACCTATTGTTTGATGTGTTGTTGATGATTAGTTCAAGCTCTTAGAAAAAAAAAATACGGGTGATGTTTTCTCTTACCGAGAATACTTCACATACTTAAAGTTTAAAACAATAGATAGCCTCAGGACACTCTTTGGAAAGGGATAAAAGGGATAAAAGGAAGAACTTGCGAAATAATGAGGTTATCTTCAAGACAGTTTGCAATTTTGATTCAATTCGAAGGTTGTTTGGACAAATGCAAGAATAACGACTTTCTTTGATTTAAACACTCTTTGAAAAGCTCAGTCTAACGTGCAAAAATCGTGCGTCTTCTATCTTTGAAAATCAGAGAATGAGGGTTTTATAAAATTAGCAGTTGCTGGTTAAAGAGGAAGAGAGTACAAAATGACTTGAATTCAAAACGTTGTTTAATCTCAAGTTGTTTTGGGCGTGCGAGACAATGGGAATCATCAAGGTGTTAGCAGAGAATATTACAATTAAGATAACCAGGAAAAACTGTGTAAGGTATAGAAAAGTCGAGCATGGAGAAGTGGCCACATTTTTCTCGTTAGAAATATCTGATTTTTGCCTCAAACGTGGATAGCGTGTTATTACTGTGTTGTGTATCATGTTCTCTATTGAAAGATTACAGGTTGATAGACACAAACCCGAGAGCTCGAGTTTTTCTGACTTTTCGAAAGCGAGTTATCGAGGCCTATAGCGCGCTATTGCCCACTTTACTAAAAATGGAAAGATCACGGCAACATCTTTATAGCGAGTTATCAAAGGGGATAGCGCGCTATAGACAATTTTCAAGAAAAACAAATGTTTTATTATACAACCCTATCGGTGGGCTATCAACACTGATAGGGCGCTGGTGCCAACTGGAAAATTTTTGCAAATTGCTAAATAGCCTTATTTTTGGAAACTTAATATTTTGACACTCAAAAACCATTCCATTGACTCAAAACATATTGATATAAGATTAAAAACTATGAAATAATTCAAAACTCATTGAAATTATGATTAAAACCATTCGAAAACATTTTTTTCAAAATGGAATACTATATCGAAGTAATTTTGAAGACTTTTCAATTTTCAGAGTTTTAGTGCTTAGATTGATCGAGAAGTTACCCTAGACACCAAAGATCAAACTATTGCATTAGACATGAGATATGTCTTCGTTCTTTGAGCTTGATCTTTATAGACTTCAATACCTATTGTTTGGTGTGTTGTTGATGATTAGTTGAAGCTCTTAGAAAAAAAAAATACAGGTGGTGTTTTCTCTTACCGAGAACACTTCACATACTTACAGTTTAAAACGATAGATAGCCTCTGGAAATCTAAGCACCAAAGGGATAAAATGAAGAACTTGCGAAATAATGAGGCTATCTTCAAGACAGTTTGCAATTTTGATTCAATTCGAAGGTTGTTTGGACAAATGCAAGAATAACGACTTTCTTCGATTTAAACACTCTTTGGAAAGCTCAGTCTAACATGCAAAAATCGTGCGTCTTCTATCTTTGAAAATCAGAGAATGAGGGTTTTATAAAATTAGCAGTTGCTGGTTAAAGAGGAAGAGTGTACAAAATGATTTGAATTCAAAACATTGTTTAATCTAAAGTTGTTTTGGGCGTGCGAGACAATGGGAATCATCAAGGTGTTAGCAGAGAATATTTCAATTAAGATAACCAGGAAAAACTATGTAAGGTATAGAAAAGACGAGCAAGGAGAAGTGGCCTCATTTTTCTCGTTACAAATATCTGATTTTTGTCTCAAACGTGGATAGCCTGTTATTACTGTGTTGTGTATCGTGTTCTCTATTGAAATATAGCAGGTTGATACACACAAACCCGAGAGCTCGAGTTTTTCAGACTTTCCGAAAGCGAGTTATCGAGGCCTATAGCGCGCTATTGCCCACTTTACTAAAAATGGAAAGATCACGGCAACATCTTTATAGCGAGTTATCAAAGGGGATAGCGCGCTGTAGACAATTTTCAAGAAAAACAAATGTTTTTTTATACAACCCTATCAGCGGGCTATCAACACTAATAGGGCGCTAGTGCCAACTGAAAATTTTTTGCAAATTGCTAAATAGCCTTATTTTTGTAAACTTAATATTTTGACACTCAAGAACTATTCCATTGACTCAAAACATATTGATATAAGATTAAAAACTATTAAATAATTTAAAACGCTTTGAAATTATGATTAAAACCTTTTGAAAACATTTTTTTCAAAATGGAATACTATATCGAAGTAATTTTGAAGACTTTTCAATTTTCAGAGTTTTAGGGCTTAGATTGATCGAGAAGTTACCCTAGAGACCGAAGATCAAACTATTGCATTAGACATGAGATATATCTTCGTTCTTCGAGCTTGATCTTTGTAGATTTCGATACCTATTGTTTGATGTGTTGTTGATGATTAGTTCAAGCTCTTAGAAAAAAAAATACAGGTGATGTTTTCTCTTACCGAGAACACTTCACATACTTACAGTTTAAAGCAATAGATAGCCTCTTGAAATCTCAGCACAAAAGGAATAAAATGAAGAACTTGCGAAATAATGAGGCTATCTTCAAGACAGTTTGCAATTTTGATTCAATTCGAAGGTTGTTTGGACAAATGCAAGAATAACGACTTTCTTCGATTTAAACACTCTTTGGAAAGCTCAGTCTAACATGCAAAAATCGTGCGTCTTCTATCTTTGAAAATCAGAGAATGAGGGTTTTATAAAATTAGCAGTTGCTGGTTAAAGAGGAAGAGTGTACAAAATGATTTGAATTCAAAACATTGTTTAATCTCAAGTTGTTTTGGGCGTGCGAGACAATGGGAATCATCAAGGTGTTAGCAGAGAATATTTCAATTAAGATAACCAGGAAAAACTATGTAAGGTATAGAAAAGACGAGCAAGGAGAAGTGGCCTCATTTTTCTCGTTACAAATATCTGATTTTTGTCTCAAACGTGGATAGCCTGTTATTACTGTGTTGTGTATCGTGTTCTCTATTGAAATATAGCAGGTTGATACACACAAACCCGAGAGCTCGAGTTTTTCAGACTTTCCGAAAGCGAGTTATCGAGGCCTATAGCGCGCTATTGCCCACTTTACTAAAAATGGAAAGATCACGGCAACATCTTTATAGCGAGTTATCAAAGGGGATAGCGCGCTATAGACAATTTTCAAGAAAAACAAATGTTTTTTTAAACAACCCTATCAGCGGGCTATCAACACTAATAGGGCGCTAGTGCCAACTGAAAATTTTTTGCAAATTGCTAAATAGCCTTATTTTTGTAAACTTAATATTTTGACACTCAAGAACTATTCCATTGACTCAAAACATATTGATATAAGATTAAAAACTATTAAATAATTTAAAACGCTTTGAAATTATGATTAAAACCTTTTGAAAACATTTTTTTCAAAATGGAATACTATATCGAAGTAATTTTGAAGACTTTTCAATTTTCAGAGTTTTAGGGCTTAGATTGATCGAGAAGTTACCCTAGAGACCGAAGATCAAACTATTGCATTAGACATGAGATATATCTTCGTTCTTCGAGCTTGATCTTTGTAGATTTCGATACCTATTGTTTGATGTGTTGTTGATGATTAGTTCAAGCTCTTAGAAAAAAAAATACAGGTGATGTTTTCTCTTACCGAGAACACTTCACATACTTACAGTTTAAAGCAATAGATAGCCTCTTGAAATCTCAGCACAAAAGGAATAAAATGAAGAACTTGCGAAATAATGAGGCTATCTTCAAGACAGTTTGCAATTTTGATTCAATTCGAAGGTTGTTTGGACAAATGCAAGAATAACGACTTTCTTCGATTTAAACACTCTTTGGAAAGCTCAGTCTAACATGCAAAAATCGTGCGTCTTCTATCTTTGAAAATCAGAGAATGAGGGTTTTATAAAATTAGCAGTTGCTGGTTAAAGAGGAAGAGTGTACAAAATGATTTGAATTCAAAACATTGTTTAATCTCAAGTTGTTTTGGGCGTGCGAGACAATGGGAATCATCAAGGTGTTAGCAGAGAATATTTCAATTAAGATAACCAGGAAAAACTATGTAAGGTATAGAAAAGACGAGCAAGGAGAAGTGGCCTCATTTTTCTCGTTACAAATATCTGATTTTTGTCTCAAACGTGGATAGCCTGTTATTACTGTGTTGTGTATCGTGTTCTCTATTGAAATATAGCAGGTTGATACACACAAACCCGAGAGCTCGAGTTTTTCAGACTTTCCGAAAGCGAGTTATCGAGGCCTATAGCGCGCTATTGCCCACTTTACTAAAAATGGAAAGATCACGGCAACATCTTTATAGCGAGTTATCAAAGGGGATAGCGCGCTATAGACAATTTTCAAGAAAAACAAATGTTTTTTTATACAACCCTATCAGCGGGCTATCAACACTAATAGGGCGCTAGTGCCAACTGAAAATTTTTTGCAAATTGCTAAATAGCCTTATTTTTGTAAACTTAATATTTTGACACTCAAGAACTATTCCATTGACTCAAAACATATTGATATAAGATTAAAAACTATTAAATAATTTAAAACGCTTTGAAATTATGATTAAAACCTTTTGAAAACATTTTTTTCAAAATGGAATACTATATCGAAGTAATTTTGAAGACTTTTCAATTTTCAGAGTTTTAGGGCTTAGATTGATCGAGAAGTTACCCTAGAGACCGAAGATCAAACTATTGCATTAGACATGAGATATATCTTCGTTCTTCGAGCTTGATCTTTGTAGATTTCGATACCTATTGTTTGATGTGTTGTTGATGATTAGTTCAAGCTCTTAGAAAAAAAAATACAGGTGATGTTTTCTCTTACCGAGAACACTTCACATACTTACAGTTTAAAGCAATAGATAGCCTCCTGAAATCTCAGCACAAAAGGAATAAAATGAAGAACTTGCGAAATAATGAGGTTATCTTCAAGACAGTTTGCCATTTTGATTCAGTTCGAAGGTTATTTGGACAAATGCAAGAATAACGACTTTCTTCAATTTAAACACTCTTTGGAAAGCTCAGTCTAACATGCAAAAATCATGCGTCTTCTATCTTTGAAAATCAGAGAATGAGGGTTTTATAAAATTAGCAGTTGCTGGTTAAAGAGGAAGAGAGTACAAAATGATTTGAATTCAAAACGTTGTTTAATCTCAAGTTGTTTTGGGCGTGCGAGACAATGGGAATCATCAAGGTGTTAGCAGAGAATATTTCAATTAAGATAACCAGGAAAAACTGTGTAAGGTATAGAAAAGTCGAGCAAGGATAAGTGGCCACATTTTTCTCGTTAGAAATATCTGATTTTTGTCTCAAACGTGGATAACGTGTTATTACTGTGGTGTGTATCATGTTCTCTATTGAAAGATAGCAGGTTGATATACACAAACCCGGGAGCTCGAGTTTTTCTGACTTTCCGAAAGCGAGTTATCGAGGCCTATAGCGCGCTATTGCCCACTTTACTAAAAATGGAAAGATCACGACAACATCTTTATATCGAGTTATCAAAGGGGATAGCGCGCTATAGACAATTTTCAAGAAAAACAAATGTTTTATTATACAACCCTATCAGCGGGCTATCAACACTAATAGGGCGCTAGTGCCAGCTGGAAAATTTTTGGAAATTGCTAAATAGCCTTATTTTTGGAAACTTAATATTTTGACACTCAAGAACCATTCCATTGACTCAAAACATATTGATATAAGATTAAAAACTATTAAATAATTCAAAACTCATCGAAATTATGATTAAAACCTTTCGAAAACATTTTTTTCAAAATGGAATACTATATCGAAGTAATTTTGAAGACTTTTCAATTTTCAGAGTTTTAGTGCTTAGATTGATCGAGAAGTTACCCTAGACACCAAAGAAAAAACTATTGCATTAGACATGAGATATGTCTTCGTTCTTCGAGCTTGATCTTTATAGACTTCAATACCTATTGTTTGATGTGTTGTTGATGATTAGTTGAAGCTCCTAGAAAAAAAAAATACAGGTGATGTTTTCTCTTACCGAGAACACTTCACAAACTTACAGTTTAAAACGATAGATAGCCTCTGGAAATCTCAGCACAAAAGGGATAAAATGAAGAACTTGCGAAATAATGAGGTTATCTTCAAGACAGTTTGCAATTTTGATTCAATTCGAAGGTTGTTTGGACAAATGCAAGAATAACGACTTTCTTCGATTTAAACACTTTGGAAAGCTCAGTCTAACATGAAAAAATCGTGCGTCTTCTATCTTTGAAAATCAGAGAATGAGGGTTTTATAAAATTAGCAGTTGCTGGTTAAAGAGGAAGAGAGTACAAAATGATTTGAATTCAAAACGTTGTTTAATCTCAAGTTGTTTTGGGCGTGCGAGACAATGGGAATCATCAAGGTGTTAGCAGAGAATATTACAATTAAGATAACCAGGAAAAACTGTGTAAGGTATAGATAAATCGAGCAAGGAGAAGTGGCCACATTTTTCTTGTTAGAAATATCTTATTTTTGTCTCAAACGTGGATAGCGTGTTATTACTGTGTTGTGTATCATGTTCTCCATTGAAAGATAGCAGGTTGATATACACAAACCCGAGAGCTCGAGTTTTTCGGACTTTCCGAAAGCGAGTTATCGAGGCCTATAGCGCGCTATTGCCCACTTTACGAAAAATGGAAAGATCACGGCAACATCTTTATAGCGAGTTATCAAAGGGGATAGCGCGCTATAGACAATTTTCAAGAAAAACAAATGTTTTATTATACAACCCTATCAGCGGGCTATCAACACTGATAGGGCGCTAGTGCCAACTGGAAAATTTTTGCAAATTGCTAAATAGCCTTATTTTTGGAAACTTAATATTTTGACACTCAAGAACCATTCCATTGACTCAAAACATATTGACATAAGATTAAGAACTATTAAATAATTCAAAACTCATTGAAATTATGATTAAAACCTTTCGAAAACATTTTTTTCAAAATGGAATACTATATCGAAGTAATTTTGAAGACTTTCCAATTTTCAGAGTTTTAGTGCTTAGATTGATCGAGAAGTTACCCTAGACACCAAAGATCAAACTATTGCATTAGACATGAGATATGTCTTCGTTCTTCGAGCTTGATCTTTATAGACTTCAATACCTATTATTTGATGTGTTGTTGATGATTAGTTGAAGCTCCTAGAAAAAAAAAATACAGGTGATGTTTTCTCTTACCGAGAACACTTCACATACTTACAGTTTAAAACGATAGATAGCCTCTGGAAATCTCAGCACAAAAGGGATAAAATGAAGAACTTGCGAAATAATGAGGTTATCTTCAAGACAGTTTGCAATTTTTATTCAATTCGAAGGTTGTTTGGACAAATGCAAGAATAACGACTTTCTTCGATTTAAACACTTTGGAAAGCTCAGTCTAACATGCAAAAATCGTGCGTCTTCTATCTTTGAAAATCAGAGAATGAGGGTTTTATAAAATTAGCAGTTGCTGGTTAAAGAGGAAGAGAGTACAAAATGATTTGAATTCAAAACGTTGTTTAATCTCAAGTTGTTTTGGGCGTGCGAGACAATGGGAATCATCAAGGTGTTAGCAGAGAATATTACAATTAAGATAACCAGGAAAAACTGTGTAAGGTATAGATAAATCGAGCAAGGAGAAGTGGCCACATTTTTCTTGTTAGAAATATCTGATTTTTGTCTCAAACGTGGATAGCGTGTTATTACTGTGTTGTGTATCATGTTCTCTATTGAAAGATAGCAGGTTGATATATACACAAACCCGAGAGCTCGAGTTTTTCAGACTTTCCGAAAGCGAGTTATCGAGGCCTATAGCGCGCTATTGCCCACTTTACGAAAAATTGAAAGATCACGGCAACATCTTTATAGCGAGTTATCAAAGGGGATAGCGCGCTACAGACAATTTTCAAGAAAAACAAATGTTTTATTATACAACCCTATCAGCGGGCTATCAACACTGATAGGGCGCTAGTGCCAACTGGAAAATTTTTGCAAATTGCTAAATAGCCTTATTTTTGGAAACTTTATATTTTGACACTCAAGAACCATTCCATTGACTCAAAACATATTGACATAAGATTAAGAACTATTAAATAATTCAAAACTCATTGAAATTATGATTAAAACCTTTCGAAAACATTTTTTTCAAAATGGAATACTATATCGAAGTAATTTTGAAGACTTTCCAATTTTCAGAGTTTTAGTGCTTAGATTGATCGAGAAGTTACCCTAGACACCAAAGATCAAACTATTGCATTAGACATGAGATATGTCTTCGTTCTTCGAGCTTGATCTTTATAGACTTCAATACCTATTGTTTGATGTGTTGTTGATGATTAGTTGAAGCTCCTAGAAAAAAAAATACAGGTGATGTTTTCTCTTACCGAGAACACTTCACATACTTACAGTTTAAAACGATAGATAGCCTCTGGAAATCTCAGCACAAAATGGATAAAATGAAGAACTTGCGAAATAATGAGGCTATCTTCAAGACAGTTTGTAATTTTGATTCAATTCGATGGTTGTTTGGACAAATGCAAGAATAACAACTTTATTCGATTTAAACACTCTTTGGAAAGCTCAGTCTAACATGCAAAAATCGTGCGTCTTCTATCTTTGAAAATCAGAGAATGAGGGTTTTATAAAATTAGCAGTTGCTTGTTAAAGAGGAAGAGAGTACAAAATGATTTGAATTCAAAACGTTGTTTAATCTAAAGTTGTTTTGGGCGTTCGAGACAATGGGAATCATCAAGGTGTTAGCAGAGAATATTTCAATTAAGATAACCAGGAAAAACTGTGTAAGGTATAGAAAAGTCGAGCAAGGAGAAGTGGCCACATTTTTCTCGTTAGAAATACCTGATTTTTGTCTCAAATGTGGATAGCGTGTTATTGGGTTGTGTATCATGTTCTCTATTGAAAGATAGCCGGTCGATATACACAAACCCGAGAGCTCGAGTTTTTTAGACTTTTCAATAGCGAGTTATCAAGGCCTATAGCGCGCTATTGCACACTTTTCTAAAAATAGAAAGATCGCGGCAACACTTTATACCGAGTTATCAAAGGGGATAGCGCGCTATAGACAATTTTCAAGAAAAACAAATGTTTTATTATACAACCCTATCAGCGGGCTGTCAACACTAATAGGGCGCTAGTGCCTACTGGAAAATTTTTGCAAAATTGCTGAATAGCCTTATTTTTGGAAAATTAATATTTTGACACTCAACAACCATTCCATTGACTCAAAACATATTGATATAAGATTAAAAACTATTAAATAATAAAACATTCATTGAAATTATGATTAAAACCTTTCGAAAAAATTTTTTTTCAAAATGGAATACTATATCAAAGTGATTTTGAAGACTTTTAAATTTTCAGAGTTTTAGTGCTTAGATTGATCGAGAAGTTACCCAACACACCAAAGATAAAACTAATGCATTAGACATGAGATATGTCTTTGTTCTTTGAGCTTGATCTTTATAGACTTCAATACCTATTGTTTGATGTGTTGATGATTAGTTGAAGCTCCTAGAAAAAAAAAATACAGGTGATGTTTTCTCTTACCGAGAACACTTCACATACAGTTTAAAACGATAGATAGCCTCTGGAAATCTCAGCACAAAAGGGATAAAATGAAGAACTTGCGAAATAAATGAGGCTATCTTCAAGACAGTTTGTAATTTTGATTCAATTCGAAGGTTGTTTGGACAAATGCAAGAATAACAACTTTATTCGATTTAAACAGTCTTTGGAAAGCTCAGTCTAACATGCAAAAATCGTGCGTCTTCTATCTTTGAAAATCAGAGAATGAGGGTTTTATAAAATTAGCAGTTGCTGGTTAAAGAGGAAGAGAGTACAAAATGATTTGAATTCAAAACGTTTTTTAATCTCAAGTTGTTTTGGGCATGCGAGACAATGGGAATCATCAAGGTGTTAGCAGAGAATATTACAATTAAGATAACCAGGAAAAACTGTGTAAGGTATAGAAAAGTCGAGCAAGGAGAAGTGGCCACATTTTTCTCGTTCGAAATATCTGATTTTTGCCTCAAACGTGGATAGTGTTGTTATTACTGTGTTGTGTATCATGTTCTCTATTGAAAGATAGCAGGTTGATATACACAAACCCGAGAGCTCGAGTTTTTCAGACTTTCCGAAAGCGAGTTATCGAGGCCTATAGCGCGCTATTGCCCACTTTACTAAAAATGGAAAGATCACGGCAACATCTTTATAGCGAGTTATCAAAGGGGATAGCGCGCTATTGACAATTTTCAAGAAAAACAAATGTTTTATTATACAACCCTATCAGCGGGCTATCAACACTGATAGGGCGCTAGTGCCAATTGAAAAATTTTTGCAAATTGCTAAATAGCCTAATTTTTGGAAACTTAATATTTTGACGCTCAAGAACCTTTCCATTGACTCAAAACATATTGGTATAAGATTAAAAACTATTAAATAATTCAAAACTCATTGAAATTATGATTAAAACCTTTCGAAAACATTTTTTTCAAAATGGAATACTATATCGAAGTAATTTTGAAGACTTTTCAATTTTCTGAGTATTAGGGCTTAGATTGATCGAGAAGTAACCCTAGACACCAAAGATCAAACTATTGCATTAGACATGAGATATGTCTTCGTTCTTCGAGCTTGATCTTTATAGACTTCAATACCTATTGTTTGATGTGTTGTTGATGATTAGTTCAAGCTCCTAGAAAAAAAAAATACAGGTGATGTTTTCTCTTACCGAGAACACTTCACATACTTACAGTTTAAAACGATAGATAGCCTCTGGAAATCTCAGCACAAAAGGGATAAAATGAAGAACTTGCGAAATAATGAGGCTATCTTCAAGACAGTGTGTAATTTTGATTCAATTCGATGGTTGTTTGGACAAATGCAAGAATAACAACTTTATTCGATTTAAACACTCTTTGGAAAGCTCAGTCTTACATGCAAAAATCGTGCGTCTTCTATCTTTGAAAATCAGAGAATGAGGGTTTTATAAAATTAGCAGTTGCTTGTTAAAGAGGAAGAGAGTACAAAATGATTTGAATTCAAAACGTTGTTTAATCTAAAGTTGTTTTGGGCGTGCGAGACAATGGGAATCATCAAGGTGTTAGCAGAGAATATTTCAATTAAGATATCCAGGAAAAACTGTGTAAGGTATAGAAAAGTCGAGCAAGGAGAAGTGGCCACATTTTTCTCGTTGGAAATATCTGATTTTTGTCTCAAATGTGGATAGCGTGTTATTGGGTTGTGTATCATGTTCTCTATTGAAAGATAGCCGGTCGATATACACAAACCCGAGAGCTCGAGTTTTTCAGACTTTTCAATAGCGAGTTATCAAGGCCTATAGCGCGCTATTGCACACTTTTCTAAAAATAGAAAGATCGCGGCAACACTTTATAGCGAGTTATCAAAGGGGATAGCGCGCTATAGACAATTTTCAAGAAAAACAAATGTTTTATTATACAACCCTATCAGCGGGCTGTCAACACTAATAGGGCGCTAGTGCCTACTGGAAAATTTTTGCAAAATTGCTGAATAGCCTTATTTTTGGAAAATTAATATTTTGACACTCAACAACCATTCCATTGACTCAAAACATGTTGATATAAGATTAAAAACTATTAAATAATAAAACATTCATTGAAATAATGATTAAAACCTTTCGAAAACATTTTTTTTCAAAATGGAATACTATATCAAAGTGATTTTGAAGACTTTTAAATTTTCAGAGTTTTAGTGCTTAGATTGATCGAGAAGTTACCCAACACACCAAAGATAAAACTAATGCATTAGACATGAGATATGTCTTTGTTCTTTGAGCTTGATCTTTATAGACTTCAATACCTATTGTTTGATGTGTTGATGATTAGTTGAAGCTCCTAGAAAAAAAAAATACAGGTGATGTTTTCTCTTACCGAGAACACTTCACATACAGTTTAAAACGATAGATAGCCTCTGGAAATCTCAGCACAAAAGGGATAAAATGAAGAACTTGCGAAATAAATGAGGCTATCTTCAAGACAGTTTGTAATTTTGATTCAATTCGAAGGTTCTTTGGACAAATGCAAGAATAACAACTTTATTCGATTTAAACAGTCTTTGGAAAGCTCAGTCTAACATGCAAAAATCGTGCGTCTTCTATCTTTGAAAATCAGAGAATGAGGGTTTTATAAAATTAGCAGTTGCTGGTTAAAGAGGAAGAGAGTACAAAATGATTTGAATTCAAAACGTTTTTTAATCTCAAGTTGTTTTGGGCATGCGAGACAATGGGAATCATCAAGGTGTTAGCAGAGAATATTACAATTAAGATAACCAGGAAAAACTGTGTAAGGTATAGAAAAGTCGAGCAAGGAGAAGTGGCCACATTTTTCTCGTTCGAAATATCTGATTTTTGCCTCAAACGTGGATAGTGTTGTTATTACTGTGTTGTGTATCATGTTCTCTATTGAAAGATAGCAGGTTGATATACACAAACCCGAGAGCTCGAGTTTTTCAGACTTTCCGAAAGCGAGTTATCGAGGCCTATAGCGCGCTATTGCCCACTTTACTAAAAATGGAAAGATCACGGCAACATCTTTATAGCGAGTTATCAAAGGGGATAGCGCGCTATAGACAATTTTCAAGAAAAACAAATGTTTTATTATACAACCCTATCAGCGGGCTATCAACACTGATAGGGCGCTAGTGCCAATTGAAAATTTTTTGCAAATTGCTAAATAGCCTAATTTTTGGAAACTTAATATTTTGACACTCAAGAACCTTTCCATTGACTCAAAACATATTGGTATAAGATTAAAAACTATTAAATAATTCAAAACTCATTGAAATTATGATTAAAACCTTTCGAAAACATTTTTTTCAAAATGGAATACTATATAGAAGTAATTTTGAAGACTTTTCAATTTTCTGAGTATTAGGGCTTAGATTGATCGAGAAGTAACCCTAGACACCAAAGATCAAACTATTGCATTAGACATGAGATATGTCTTCGTTCTTCGAGCTTGATCTTTATAGACTTCAATACCTATTGTTTGATGTGTTGTTGATGATTAGTTCGAGCTCCTAGAAAAAAAAAATACAGGTGATGTTTTCTCTTACCGAGAATACTTCACATACTTTCAGTTTAAAACGATAGATAGCCTCTGGAAATCTCAGCACAAAAGGGATAAAATGAAGAACTTGCGAAATAATGAGGCTATCTTCAAGACAGTTTGTAATTTTGATTCAATTCGATGGTTGTTTGGACAAATGCAAGAATAACAACTTTATTCGATTTAAACACTCTTTGGAAAGCTCAGTCTAACATGCAAAAATCGTGCGTCTTCTATCTTTGAAAATCAGAGAATGAGGGTTTTATAAAATTAGCAGTTGCTTGTTATAGAGGAAGAGAGTACAAAATGATTTGAATTCAAAACGTTGTTTAATCTAAAGTTGTTTTGGGCGTTCGAGACAATGGGAATCATCAAGGTGTTAGCAGAGAATATTTCAATTAAGATAACCAGGAAAAACTGTGTAAGGTATAGAAAAGTCGAGCAAGGAGAAGTGGCCACATTTTTCTCGTTAGAAATATCTGATTTTTGTCTCAAATGTGGATAGCGTGTTATTGGGTTGTGTATCATGTTCTCTATTGAAAGATAGCCGGTCGATATACACAAACCCGAGAGCTCGAGTTTTTCAGACTTTTCAATAGCGAGTTATCAAGGCCTATAGCGCGCTATTGCACACTTTTCTAAAAATAGAAAGATCGCGGCAACACTTTATAGCGAGTTATCAAAGGGGATAGCGCGCTATAGACAATTTTCAAGAAAAACAAATGTTTTATTATACAACCCTATCAGCGGGCTGTCAACACTAATAGGGCGCTAGTGCCTACTGGAAAATTTTTGCAAAATTGCTGAATAGCCTTATTTTTGGAAAATTAATATTTTGACACTCAACAACCATTCCATTGACTCAAAACATATTGATATAAGATTAAAAACTATTAAATAATAAAACATTCATTGAAATTATGATTAAAACCTTTCGAAAACATTTTTTTTCAAAATGGAATACTATATCAAAGTGATTTTGAAGACTTTTAAATTTTCAGAGTTTTAGTGCTTAGATTGATCGAGAAGTTACCCAACACACCAAAGATAAAACTAATGCATTAGACATGAGATATGTCTTTGTTCTTTGAGCTTGATCTTTATAGACTTCAATACCTATTGTTTGATGTGTTGATGATTAGTTGAAGCTCCTAGAAAAAAAAAATACAGGTGATGTTTTCTCTTACCGAGAACACTTCACATACAGTTTAAAACGATAGATAGCCTCTGGAAATCTCAGCACAAAAGGGATAAAATGAAGAACTTGCGAAATAAATGAGGCTATCTTCAAGACAGTTTGTAATTTTGATTCAATTCGAAGGTTGTTTGGACAAATGCAAGAATAACAACTTTATTCGATTTAAACAGTCTTTGGAAAGCTCAGTCTAACATGCAAAAATCGTGCGTCTTCTATCTTTGAAAATCAGAGAATGAGGGTTTTATAAAATTAGCAGTTGCTGGTTAAAGAGGAAGAGAGTACAAAATGATTTGAATTCAAAACGTTTTTTAATCTCAAGTTGTTTTGGGCATGCGAGACAATGGGAATCATCAAGGTGTTAGCAGAGAATATTACAATTAAGATAACCAGGAAAAACTGTGTAAGGTATAGAAAAGTCGAGCAAGGAGAAGTGGCCACATTTTTCTCGTTCGAAATATCTGATTTTTGCCTCAAACGTGGATAGTGTTGTTATTACTGTGTTGTGTATCATGTTCTCTATTGAAAGATAGCAGGTTGATATACACAAACCCGAGAGCTCGAGTTTTTCAGACTTTCCGAAAGCGAGTTATCGAGGCCTATAGCGCGCTATTGCACACTTTTCTAAAAATAGAAAGATCGCGGCAACACTTTATAGCGAGTTATCAAAGGGGATAGCGCGCTATAGACAATTTTCAAGAAAAACAAATGTTTTATTATACAACCCTATCAGCGGGCTATCAACACTGATAGGGCGCTAGTGCCAATTGAAAATTTTTTGCAAATTGCTAAATAGCCTAATTTTTGGAAACTTAATATTTTGACACTCAAGAACCTTTCCATTGACTCAAAACATATTGGTATAAGATTAAAAACTATTAAATAATTCAAAACTCATTGAAATTATGATTAAAACCTTTCGAAAACATTTTTTTCAAAATGGAATACTATATAGAAGTAATTTTGAAGACTTTTAAATTTTCAGAGTTTTAGTGCTTAGATTGATCGAGAAGTTACCCTAGACACCAAAGATCAAACTATTGCATTAGACATGAGATATGTCTTCGTTCTTCGAGCTTGATCTTTATAGACTTCAATACCTATTATTTGATGTGTTGTTGATGATTAGTTCAAGCTCCTAGAAAAAAAAATACAGGTGATGTTTTCTCTTACCGAGAACACTTCACATACTTACAGTTTAAAACGATAGATAGCCTCTGGAAATCTCAGCACAAAAGGGAAAAAATGAAGAACTTGCAAAATAATGAGGTTATCTTCAAGACAGTTTGCAATTTTGATTCAATTCGAAGGTTGTTTGGACAAATGCAAGAATAACGACTTTCTTCGATTTAAACACTCTTTGGAAAGCTCAGTCTAACATGCAAAAATCGTGCGTCTTCTATCTTTGAAAATCAGAGAATGAGGGTTTTATAAAATTAGCAGTTGCTGGTTAAAGAGGAAGAGAGTACAAAATGATTTGAATTCAAAACGTTGTTTAATCTCAAGTTGTTTTGAGCGTGCGAGACAATGGGAATCATCAAGGTGTTAGCAGAGAATATTTCAATTAAGATAACCAGGAAAAACTATGTAAGGTATAGAAAAGTTGAGCAAGGAGAAGTGGCCACATTTTTCTCGTTAGAAATATCTGATTTTTGTCTCAAACGTGGATAGCGTGTTATTACTGTGTTGTGTATCATATTCTCTATTGAAAGATGGCAGGTTGATATACACAAACTCGAGGTCTCGAGTTTTTCAGACTTTCCAAAAGCGAGTTATCGAGGCCTATAGCGCGCTATTGCCCACTTTACTAAAAATGGAAAGATCACGGCAACATCTTTATAGCGAGTTATCAAAGGGGATAGCGCGCTATAGACAATTTTCAAGAAAAACAAATGTTTTATTATACAACCCTATCAGCGGGCTATCAACACTGATAGGGCGCTAGTGCCAACAGGAAAATTTTTGCAAATTGCTAAATAGCCTTATTTTTGGAAACTTAATATTTTGACACTCAAGAACCATTCCATTGACTCAAAACATATTGATATAAGATTAAAAACTATTAAATAATTCAAAACTCATTGAAATTATGATGAAAACCTTTCGAAAACATTTTTTTCAAAATGGAATACTATATCGAAGTAATTTTGAAGACTTTTCAATTTTCAAAGTTTTAGTGCTTAGATTGATCGAGAAGTTACCCTAGACACCAAAGATCAAACTATTGCATTAGACATGAGATATGTCTTCGTTCTTCGAGCTTGATCTTTATAGACTTCAATACCTATTGTTTGATGTGTTGTTGATGATTAGTTGAAGCTCCTAGAAAAAAACAATACAGGTGATGTTTTCTCTTACCGAGAACACTTCACATACTTACAGTTTAAAACGATAGATAGCCTCTGGAAATCTCAGCACAAAAGGGATAAAATGAAGAACTTGCGAAATAATGAGGCTATCTTCAAGACAGTTTGCAATTTTGATTCAGTTCGTAGGTTGTTTGGACAAACGCAAGAATAACGACTTTTGTTCGATTTAAACACTCTTTGCAAAGCTCAGTCTAACTTGCAAAAATCGCGCGTGTTCTATCTTTGAAAATCAGAGAATGAGGGTTTTATCAAATTAGTAGTTGCAGGTTAAAGAGGAAGAGAGTACAAAATGATTTGAATTCAAAACGTTGTTTAATCTAAAGTTGTTTTGGGCATGCGAGACAATGGGAATCATCAAGGTTTTAGTAGAGAATATTTCAATTAAGATAACCAGGCAAAACCGTGTAGCGAATAGAAAAGTCGAGTAAGGAGAAGTGGCCACATTTTTCTCGTTAGAAATATCTGATTTTTGTCTCAAACGTGGAAAGCGTGTTATTGGGTCGTGTATCATGTTCTCTATTGAAAGATAGCTGGTCGATATACACAAGCCTGAGAGCTCGAGTTTTTCAGACTTGCCGATAGCGAGTTATCAAGGCCTATAGCGCGCTATTGCACGCTTTACTAAAAATGGAAAGATCACGGCAACATCTTTTTAGCGAGTTATCAAAGGGGATAGCGCCCAATAGACAATTTTCAAGAAAAACAAATGTTTTATTATCCAACCCTATCAGCGAGCTATCAACACTGATAGGGTGCTAGTGCCAACTGGAAATTTTTTTCAAATTGCTAAATAGCCTTATTTTTGGAATCTTAATATTTTGACACTCAAGAACCATTCCATTGACTCAAAACATATTGATATAAGATTAAAAACTATTGAGTAATTCAAAACTCATTGAAATTATAATTAAAACCTTTCGAAAACATTTTTTTCAAAATGGAATACTATATCGAAGTAATTTTGAAGACTTTTTAATTTTCAGAGTTTTAGTGCTTAGATTGATCGAGAAGTTACCCTAGACACCAAAGATAAAACTATTGCATTTGACATGAGATATGTCTTTGTTTTTCGAGCTTGATCTTTGTAGACTTCGATACCTATTGTTTGATGTGTTGTTGACGATTAGTTCAAGCTCTTAGAAAAAAAATACAGGTGATGTTTTCTCTTACCGAGAACACTTCACATACTTACAGTTTAAAACAATAGATAGCCTCTGGAAATCTTAGCACAAAAGGAATAAAATGAAGAACTTGCAAAATAATGAGGTTATCTTCAAGACAGTTTACAATTTTGATTCAGTTCAAAGGTTGTTTGGACAAATGCAAGAATAACGACTTTCTTCGATTTAAACACTTTTTGGAAAGCTCAGTCTAATTTTCAAAAATCGTGCGTGTTCTATCTTTGAGAATCAGAGAATGAGGGTTTTATAAAATTAGCTGTTGCTGGTTAAAGAGGAAGAGAGTACAAAATGATTTGAATTCAAAACGTTGTTTAATCTCAAGTTGTTTTGGGCGTGCGAGACAGTGGGAATCATCAAGGTGTTAGCAGAGAATATTTCAATTAAGATAACCAGGAAAAACTGTGTAAGGTATAGAAAAGTCGAGCAAGGAGAAGTGGCCACATTTTTCTCGTTAGAAATATCTGATTTTTGTCTCAAACGTGGATAGCGTGTTATTACTGTGTTGTGTATCATGTTCTCTATTGAAAGATGGCAGGTTGATATACACAAACCCGAGGTCTCGAGTTCTTCAGACTTTTCGAAAGCGAGTTATCGAGGCCTATAGCGCGCTATTGCCCACTTTACTAAAAATGGAAAGATCACGGCAACATCTTTATAGCGAGTTATCAAAGGGGATAGCGCGCTATAGACAATTTTCAAGAAAAACAAATGTTTTATTATACAACCCTATCCGCGGGCTATCAACACTGATAGGGCGCTAGTGCCAACAGGAAAATTTTTGCAAATTGCTAAATAGCCTTATTTTTGGAAACTTAATATTTTGACACTCAAGAACCATTCCATTGACTCAAAACATATTGATATAAGATTAAAAACTATTAAATAATTCAAAACTCATTGAAATTATGATTAAAACCTTTCGAAAACATTTTTTTCAAAATGGAATATTATATCGAAGTAATTTTGAAGACTTTTCAATTTTCAGAGTTTTAGTGCTTAGATTGATCGAGAAGTTACCTAGACACCAAAGATCAAACTATTGTATTAGACATGAGATATGTCTTCGTTCTTCGAGCTTGATCTTTATAGACTTCAATACCTATTGTT
This sequence comes from Paratinospora sagittata, assembly GCA_035771175.1. Lineage (NCBI taxonomy): Eukaryota > Viridiplantae > Streptophyta > Magnoliopsida > Ranunculales > Menispermaceae > Paratinospora > Paratinospora sagittata. Next base: position 46,117,949 of record CM069594.1, on the reverse strand, counting down.
TGATGTGTTGTTGATGATTAGTTGATGCTCCTAGAAAAAAACAATACAGGTGATGTTTTCTCTTACCGAAAACACTTCACATACTTACAGTTTAAAACGATAGATAGCCTCTGGAAATCTCAGCACAAAAGGGATAAAATGAAGAACTTGCGAAATAATGAGGCTATCTTCAAGACAGTTTGCAATTTTGATTCAATTCGAAGGTTGTTTGGACAAATGCAAGAATAACGACTTTCTTCGATTTAAACAGTCTTTGGAAAGCTCAGTCTAACATGCAAAAATCGTGCGTCTTCTATCTTTGAAAATCAGAGAATGAGGGTTTTATAAAATTAGCAGTTGTTGGTTAAAGAGGAAGAGAGTACAAAATGATTTGAATTCAAAACGTTGTTTAATATAAAGTTGTTTTGGGCGTGCGAGACAATGGGAATCATCAAGGTGTTAGCAGAGAATATTTCAATTAAGATAACCAGGAAAAACTGTGTAAGGTATAGAAAAGTCGAGCAAGAAGAAGTGGCCACATTTTTCTCGTTAGAAATATCTGATTTTTGTCTCAAACGTGGATAGGGTGTTATTACTGTGTTGTGTATCATGTTCTCTTTTGAAAGATAGCAGGTTGATATACACAAAACCGAGAGCTCGAGCTTTTCACACTTTCCGAAAGCGAGTTATCGAGGCCTGTAGCGCGCTATTGCCCACTTTACTAAAAATGGAAAAATCACGGCAACATCTTTATAGCGAGTTATCAAAGGGGATAGCGCGCTATAAACAATTTTCAAGAAAAACAAATGTTTTATTAAACAACCCTACTAGCGTGCTACCAACACTGATAGGGCGCTAGTGCCAACTGAAATTTTTTTTGCAAATTGCTAAATAGCCTTATTTTTGGAAACTTAATATTTTGACACTCAAGAACCATTCCATTGACTCAAAACTTATTGATATAAGATTAAAAACTATTAAATAATTCAAAACTCATTGAAATTATGATTAAAACCTTTCGAAAACATTTTTTTCAAAATGGAATACTATATCGAAGTAATTTTGAAGACTATTCAATTTTCAGAGTTTTAGTGTTTAGATTGATCGAGAAGTTACCCTAGACACCAAAGATAAAACTATTGCATTAGACATGAGATATGTCTTCATTGTTCGAGCTTGATCTTTGTAGACTTCGATACCTATTGTTTGATGTGTTGTTGATGATTAGTTCAAGCTCTTAGAAAAAAAAATACAGGTGATGTTTTCTCTTACCGAGAACACTTGACATACTTACAGTTTAAAACAGTAGATAGCCTCTGGAAATCTCAGCACAAAAGGAATAAAATGAAGAACTTGCGAACTAATGAGGTTATCTTCAAGACAGTTTGCAATTTTGATTCAGTTCGAAGGTTGTTTGGACAAACGCAGGAATAACGACTTTTGTTCGATTTAAACACTCTTTGCAAAGCTCAGTCTAACTTGCAAAAATCGTGCGTGTTCTATCTTTGAAAATCAGAGAATGAGGGTTTTATCAAATTAGTAGTTGCAGGTTAAAGAGGAAGAGAGTACAAAATGATTTGAATTCAAAACGTTGTTTAATCTAAAGTTGTTTTGGGCGTGCGAGACAATGAGAATCATCAAGGTGTTAGTAGAGAATATTTCAATTAAGATAACCAGGCAAAACCGTGTAGCGAATAGAAAAGTCGAGTAAGGAGAAGTGGCCACATTTTTCTCGTTAGAAATATCTGATTTTTGTCTCAAACGTGGAAAGCGTGTTATTGGGTCGTGTATCATGTTCTCTATTGAAAGATAGCTGGTCGATATACACAAGCCTGAGAGCTCGAGTTTTTCAGACTTGCCGATAGCGAGTTATCAAGGCCTATAGCGCGCTATTGCACGCTTTACTAAAAATGGAAAGATCACGGCAACATCTTTTTAGCGAGTTATCAAAGGGGATAGCGCCCAATAGACAATTTTCAAGAAAAACAAATGTTTTATTATCCAACCCTATCAGCGAGCTATCAACACTGATAGGGTGCTAGTGCCAACTGGAAATTTTTTTCAAATTGCTAAATAGCCTTATTTTTGGAATCTTAATATTTTGACACTCAAGAACCATTCCATTGACTCAAAACATATTGATATAAGATTAAAAACTATTGAGTAATTCAAAACTCATTGAAATTATAATTAAAACCTTTCGAAAACATTTTTTTCAAAATGGAATACTATATCGAAGTAATTTTGAAGACTTTTTAATTTTCAGAGTTTTAGTGCTTAGATTGATCGAGAAGTTACCCTAGACACCAAAGATAAAACTATTGCATTTGACATGAGATATGTCTTTGTTTTTCGAGCTTGATCTTTGTAGACTTCGATACCTATTGTTTGATGTGTTGTTGACGATTAGTTCAAGCTCTTAGAAAAAAAATACAGGTGATGTTTTCTCTTACCGAGAACACTTCACATACTTACAGTTTAAAACAATAGATAGCCTCTGGAAATCTTAGCACAAAAGGAATAAAATGAAGAACTTGCAAAATAATGAGGTTATCTTCAAGACAGTTTACAATTTTGATTCAGTTCAAAGGTTGTTTGGACAAATGCAAGAATAACGACTTTCTTCGATTTAAACACTTTTTGGAAAGCTCAGTCTAATTTTCAAAAATCGTGCGTGTTCTATCTTTGAGAATCAGAGAATGAGGGTTTTATAAAATTAGCTGTTGCTGGTTAAAGAGGAAGAGAGTACAAAATGATTTGAATTCAAAACGTTGTTTAATCTCAAGTTGTTTTGGGCGTGCGAGACAGTGGGAATCATCAAGGTGTTAGCAGAGAATATTTCAATTAAGATAACCAGGAAAAACTGTGTAAGGTATAGAAAAGTCGAGCAAGGAGAAGTGGCCACATTTTTCTCGTTAGAAATATCTGATTTTTGTCTCAAACGTGGATAGCGTGTTATTACTGTGTTGTGTATCATGTTCTCTATTGAAAGATGGCAGGTTGATATACACAAACCCGAGGTCTCGAGTTCTTCAGACTTTTCGAAAGCGAGTTATCGAGGCCTATAGCGCGCTATTGCCCACTTTACTAAAAATGGAAAGATCACGGCAACATCTTTATAGCGAGTTATCAAAGGGGATAGCGCGCTATAGACAATTTTCAAGAAAAACAAATGTTTTATTATACAACCCTATCCGCGGGCTATCAACACTGATAGGGCGCTAGTGCCAACAGGAAAATTTTTGCAAATTGCTAAATAGCCTTATTTTTGGAAACTTAATATTTTGACACTCAAGAACCATTCCATTGACTCAAAACATATTGATATAAGATTAAAAACTATTAAATAATTCAAAACTCATTGAAATTATGATTAAAACCTTTCGAAAACATTTTTTTCAAAATGGAATATTATATCGAAGTAATTTTGAAGACTTTTCAATTTTCAGAGTTTTAGTGCTTAGATTGATCGAGAAGTTACCTAGACACCAAAGATCAAACTATTGTATTAGACATGAGATATGTCTTCGTTCTTCGAGCTTGATCTTTATAGACTTCAATACCTATTGTTTGATGTGTTGTTGATGATTAGTTGATGCTCCTAGAAAAAAACAATACAGGTGATGTTTTCTCTTACCGAAAACACTTCACATACTTACAGTTTAAAACGATAGATAGCCTCTGGAAATCTCAGCACAAAAGGGATAAAATGAAGAACTTGCGAAATAATGAGGCTATCTTCAAGACAGTTTGCAATTTTGATTCAATTCGAAGGTTGTTTGGACAAATGCAAGAATAACGACTTTCTTCGATTTAAACAGTCTTTGGAAAGCTCAGTCTAACATGCAAAAATCGTGCGTCTTCTATCTTTGAAAATCAGAGAATGAGGGTTTTATAAAATTAGCAGTTGTTGGTTAAAGAGGAAGAGAGTACAAAATGATTTGAATTCAAAACGTTGTTTAATATAAAGTTGTTTTGGGCGTGCGAGACAATGGGAATCATCAAGGTGTTAGCAGAGAATATTTCAATTAAGATAACCAGGAAAAACTGTGTAAGGTATAGAAAAGTCGAGCAAGAAGAAGTGGCCACATTTTTCTCGTTAGAAATATCTGATTTTTGTCTCAAACGTGGATAGGGTGTTATTACTGTGTTGTGTATCATGTTCTCTTTTGAAAGATAGCAGGTTGATATACACAAAACCGAGAGCTCGAGCTTTTCACACTTTCCGAAAGCGAGTTATCGAGGCCTGTAGCGCGCTATTGCCCACTTTACTAAAAATGGAAAAATCACGGCAACATCTTTATAGCGAGTTATCAAAGGGGATAGCGCGCTATAAACAATTTTCAAGAAAAACAAATGTTTTATTAAACAACCCTACTAGCGTGCTACCAACACTGATAGGGCGCTAGTGCCAACTGAAATTTTTTTTGCAAATTGCTAAATAGCCTTATTTTTGGAAACTTAATATTTTGACACTCAAGAACCATTCCATTGACTCAAAACTTATTGATATAAGATTAAAAACTATTAAATAATTCAAAACTCATTGAAATTATGATTAAAACCTTTCGAAAACATTTTTTTCAAAATGGAATACTATATCGAAGTAATTTTGAAGACTATTCAATTTTCAGAGTTTTAGTGTTTAGATTGATCGAGAAGTTACCCTAGACACCAAAGATAAAACTATTGCATTAGACATGAGATATGTCTTCATTGTTCGAGCTTGATCTTTGTAGACTTCGATACCTATTGTTTGATGTGTTGTTGATGATTAGTTCAAGCTCTTAGAAAAAAAAATACAGGTGATGTTTTCTCTTACCGAGAACACTTGACATACTTACAGTTTAAAACAGTAGATAGCCTCTGGAAATCTCAGCACAAAAGGAATAAAATGAAGAACTTGCGAACTAATGAGGTTATCTTCAAGACAGTTTGCAATTTTGATTCAGTTCGAAGGTTGTTTGGACAAACGCAGGAATAACGACTTTTGTTCGATTTAAACACTCTTTGCAAAGCTCAGTCTAACTTGCAAAAATCGTGCGTGTTCTATCTTTGAAAATCAGAGAATGAGGGTTTTATCAAATTAGTAGTTGCAGGTTAAAGAGGAAGAGAGTACAAAATGATTTGAATTCAAAACGTTGTTTAATCTAAAGTTGTTTTGGGCGTGCGAGACAATGAGAATCATCAAGGTGTTAGTAGAGAATATTTCAATTAAGATATCCAGGCAAAACTGTGTAGCGAATAGAAAAGTCGAGTAAGGAGAAGTGGCCACATTTTTCTCGTTTGAAATATCTAATTTTTGTCTCAAACGTGGATAGTGTGTTATTGGGTTGTGTATCATGTTCTCTATTGAAAGATAGCCGGTCGATATACACAAGCCCGAGAGCTCGAGTTTTTCAGACTTGCCGATAGCGAGTTATCAAGGCCTATAGCGCGCTATTGCACGCTTTACTAAAAATGGAAAGATCACGGCATCATCTTTATAGCAAGTTATCAAAGGGGATAGCGCGCTATAGACAATTTTCAAGAAAAACAAATGTTTTATTATCCAACCCTATCAGCGGGTTATCAACACTGATAGGGTGCTAGTGCCAACTGGAAATTTTTTTCAAATTGCTAAATAGACTTATTTTTGGAATCTTAATATTTTGACACTCAAGAACCATTCCATTGACTCAAAACATATTGATATAAGATTAAAAACTATTGAATAATTCAAAACTCATTGAAATTATGATTAAAACCTCTCGAAAACATTTTTTTCAAAATGGAATACTATATCGAAGTAATTTTGAAGACTTTTTAATTTTCAGAGTTTTAGTGCTTAGATTGATTGACAAGTTACCCTAGACACCAAAGATAAAACTATTGCATTAGACATGAGATATGTCTTCGTTCTTCGAGCTTGATCTTTGTAGACTTCGATACCTATTGTTTGATGTGTTGTTGATGATTAGTTCAAGGTCTTAGAAAAAAAAATACAGGTGATGTTTTCTCTTACCGGGAACACTTCACATACTTACAGTTTAAAACAATAGATAGCCTCTGGAAATCTTAGCACAAAAGGAATAATATGAAGAACTTGCAAAATAATGAGGTTATCTTCAAGACAGTTTACAATTTTGATTCAGTTCGAAGGTTGTTTGGACAAATGCAAGAATAACGACTTTCTTCGATTTAAACACTCTTTGGAAAGCTCAATCTAATTTTCAAAAATCGTGCGTGTTCTATCTTTGAGAATCAGAGAATGAGGGTTTTATAGAATTAGCAGTTGCTGGTTAAAGAGGAAGAGAGTACAAAATGATTTGAATTCAAAACGTTGTTTAATCTAAAGTTGTTTTGGGCATGCGAGACAATGGGAATCATGAAGGTGTTAGTAGAGAATATTTCAATTAAGATAACTAGGCAAAACTGCGTAGGGTATAGAAAAGTCGAGCAAGGAGAAGTGGCCACATTTTTCTCGTTAGAAATATCTGATTTTTGTCCCAAACGTGGATAGCGTGTTATTGGGTTGTGTATCATGTTCTCTATTGAAAGATAGCCGGTCGATATACACAAACCGAAGAGCTCGGGTTTTTCAGACTTTCCGATAGCGAGTTATCAAGGCCTATAGTGCGCTATTGCAAACTTTACTAAAAATGGAAAGATCACGGCAACATCTTTATAGCGAGTTATCAAAGGGGATAGCGCGCTATAGACAATTTTCAAGTAAAACAAAAGTTTTATTATACAACCCTATCAGCGGGCTATCAACACTGATAGGGCGCTAGTGCCTACTGGAAAATTTTTGAAAAATTGCTGAATAGCCTTATTTTTGAAAAATTAATATTTTGACACTCAAGAACCATTCCATTGACTCAAAACATATTGATATAAGATTAAAAACTATTAAATAATTCAAAACTTATTGAAAGTATGATTAAAACCTTTCGAAAACATTTTTTTCAAAATGGAATACTATGTCGAAGTAATTTTGAAGACTTTTTAATTTTCAGAGTTTTAGTGTTTAGATTGATCGAGAAGTTACCTAGACACCAAAGATAAAACTATTGCATTAGACATGAGATATGTCTTCGTTATTCGAGCTTGATCTTTGTAGACTTTGATACCTATTGTTTGATGACAGTTGATGATTAGTTGAAGCTCTTACAAAAAAAAATACCGGTGGTGTTTTCTCTTACCGAGAACACTTCACATACTTACAGTTTAAAACAATAGATAGCCTCTGGAAATCTCAGCACAAAAGGAATAAAATGAAGAACTTGCGAACTAATGAGGTTATCTTCAAGACAGTTTGCAATTTTGATTCAGTTAGAAGGTTGTTTGGACAAACGCAAGAATAACGACTTTTGTTCTATTTAAACACTCTTTGGAAAGCTCAGTCTAACTTGCAAAAATCGTGCGTGTCCTATCTTTGGAAATCAGAGAATGAGGGTTTTATCAAATTAGTAGTTGCAGGTTAAAGAGGAAGAGAGTACAAAATGATTTGAATTCAAAATGATGTTTAATCAAAAGTTGTTTTGGGCGTGCGAGACAATGGGAATCATCAAGGTGTTAGTAGAGAATATTTCAATTAAGATAACCAGGCAAAACTGTGTAGCGAATAGAAAAGTCGAGCAAGGAGAAGTGGCCACATTTTTCTCGTTAGAAATCTCTGGTTTTTGTCTCAAACGTGGATAGCATATTATTGGGTTGTGTATCATGTTCTCTATTGAAAGATAGCCGGTCAATATACACAAGCCCGAGAGCTCGTGTTTTTCAGACTTGCCGATAGCGAGTTATCAAGGCCTATTGCGCGCTATTCCACGCTTTACTTAAAATGGAAAGATCACGGCAACATCTTTATAGCGAGTTATCAAAGGGGATAGCGCGCTATAGACAATGTTCAAGAAAAACATATGTTGTATTATCCAACCCTATCAGCGGGCTATCAACACTGATAGGGTGCTTGTGTCAACTGGAAATTTTTTTTAAATTGTTAAATAGCCTTATTTTTGGAAACTTAATATTTTGACACTCAAGAACCATTCCATTGACTCAAAACATATTGATATAAGATTAAAAACTATTAAATAATTCAAAACTCATTGAAATTATGATTAAAACCTTTCGAAAACATTTTTTTTCAAAATGGAATACTATATCGAAGTAATTTTGAAGACTTTTTAATTTTCAGAGTTTTAGTGCTTAAATTGATCGAGAAGTTACCCTAAACACCAAAGACAAAACTATTGCATTAGACATGAGATATGTCTTCGTTCTTCGAGCTTGATCTTTGTAGACTTCGATACCTATTGTTTGATGTGTTGTTGATGATTAGTTCAAGCTCTTAGAAAAAAAAATACAGGTCATGTTTTCTCTTACCGAGAACACTTCACATACTTACAATTTAAAACAATAGATAGCCTCTGGATATCTCAGCACAAAAGGAAAAAAATGAAGAACTTGCAAAATAATGAGGTTATATTCAAGACAGTTTACAATTTTGATTCAGTTCGAAGGTTGTTTGGACAAATGCAAAAATAACGACTTTCTTCGATTTAAACACTTTTTGGAAAGCTCAGTCTAATTTCCAAAAATCGTGCGTGTTCTATCTTTGAAAATCAGAGAATGAGGGTTTTATAAAATTAGCAGTTGCTGGTTAAAGAGGAAGAGAGTACAAAATGATTTGAATTCAAAACGTTGTTTAATCTAAAGTTGTTTTGGGCGTGCGAGACAATGGGAATCATCAAGGTGTTAGTAGAGAATATTTCAATTAAGATAACTAGGCAAAACTGTGTAGGGTATAGAAAAGTCGAGCATGGAGAAGTGGCCACATTTTTCTCGTTAGAAATATGTGATTTTTGTCCCAAACGTGGATAGCGTGTTATTTGGTTGTGTATCATGTTCTCTGTTGAAAGATAGCCGGTCGATATACACAAACCCGAGAGCTCGAGTTTTTCAGACTTTCCGATAGCGAGTTATCAAGGCCTATAGTGCGCTATTGCAAACTTTAGTAAAAATGGAAAGATCACGGCAACATCTTTATAGCGAGTTATCAAAGGGCATAGCGCGCTATAAACAATTTTCAAGTAAAACAAAAGTTTTATTATACATCCCTATCAGCGGGCTATCAACACTGATAAGGCGCTAGTGCCTACTGGAAAATTTTTGAAAAATTGCTGAATAGCCTTATTTTTGGAAAATTAATATTTTGACACTCAAGAACCATTCCATTGACTCAAAACATATTGATATAAGATTAAAAACTATTAAATAATTCAAAACTCATTGAAATTATGTTTAAAACCTTTCAAAAACATTTTTTTCAAGATGGAATACTATGTCGGAGTAATTTTGAAGACTTTTGAATTTTCAGAGTTTTAGTGCTTAGATTGATCGAGAAGTTACCTAGACACCAAAGATAAAACTATTGCATTAGACATGAGATATGTCTTCGTTCTTCGAGCTTGATCTTTGTAGACTTTGATACCTATTGTTTGATGTGTTGTTGATGATTAGTTGAAGCTCTTAGGAAAAAAATACCGGTGATGTTTTCTCTTACCGAGAACACTTCACATACTTACATTTTAAAACAATAGATAGCCTCTGGAAATCTAAGCACAAAAGGAATAAAATGAAGAACTTGCGAACTAATGAGGTTATCTCCAAGACAGTTTGCAATTTTGATTCTGTTCGAAGGTTGTTTGGACTAATGGAAGAATAACGACTTTCTTCGATTTAAACACTCTTTGGAATGCTCAGTCTAATTTGAAAAAATCGTGCGTGTTCTATCTTTGAAAATCAGAGAATGAAGGTTTTATAAAATTGGTAGTTGCAGGTTAAAGAGGAAGAGAGTACAAAATGATTTGAATTCAAAACGTTGTTTAATCTAAAGTTGTTTTGGGCGTGCGAGACAATGGGAATCATTAAGGTGTTAGTAGAGAATAATTCAACTAAGATAACCAGGCAATGTAGGGTATAAAAAAGTCGAGCAAGGAGAAGTGGCCAAATTTTTCTCGTTAGAAATATCTGATTTTTGTCTCAAACGTGGATAGCGTGTTATTAGGTTGTGTATCATGTTCTCTATTGAAAGATAGCCGGTCGATATACACAGACCCGAGAGCTCGAGTTTTTCAGACTTGCCGATAGCAAGTTATCAAGGCCTATAGCGCGCTATTGCACGCTTTACTAAAAATGGAAAGATCACGGCAACATCTTTATAGCGAGTTATCAAAGGGGATAGCGCGCTATAGACAATTTTTAAGAAAAACAAATGTTTTATTATACAACCCTATCAGCGGGCTATCAACACTGATGGGGCGCTAGTGCCAACTGGAAAATTTTTGCAAATTGCTAAATAGCCTTATTTTTGGAAACTTAATATTTTGACACTCAAGAACCATTCCATTGACTCAAAACATATTGATATAAGATTAAAAACTGTTAAATAATAAAACACTCATTGAAATTATGATTAAAACCTTTCGAAAACATTTTTTTCAAAATGGAATACTATATCGACGTGATTTTGAAGACTTTTCAATTTTCAAATTTTTAGTGCTTAGATTGATTGAGAAGTTACCCAAGACACCAAAGATAAAACTAATGCATTAGACAAGAGATATGTCTTTGTTCTTTGAGCTTGATCTTTATAGACTCAATACCTATTGTTTGATGTGTTGTTGATGATTAGTTCAAGCTCTTAGAAAAAAATACCGGTGATGTTTTCTCTTACCGAGAACACTTCACATACTTACAGTTTAAAACAATAGATAGCCTCAGGAAATCTCAGCACAAAAGGAATAAAATGAAGAACTTGCGAAATAATGAGGTTATCTTCAAGACAGTTTGCAATTTTGATTCAGTTAGAAGGTTGTTTGGACAAACGCAAGAATAACGACTTTTGTTCGATTTAAACACTCTTTGGAAAGCTTAGTCTAACTTGCAAAAATCGTGCGTGTTCTATCTTTGAAAATCAGAGAATGAGGGTTTTATAAAATTAGCAGTTGCTGGTTAAAGAGGAAGAGAGTACAAAATAATTTGAATTCAAAACGTTCTATAATCTAAAGTTGTTTTGGGCGTGCGAGACAATGGGAATCATCAAGGTGTTAGTAGAGAATATTTCAATTAAGATAACTAGGCAAAACTGTGTAAGGTATAGAAAAGTCGAGAAAGGAGAAGTGGCCGCATTTTTCTCGTTAGAAATATCTTATTTTTGTCTCAAACGTGGATAGCGTGTTATTACTGTGTTGTGTATCATGTTCTCTATTGAAAGATAGCAGGTTGATATACACAAACCCGAGAGCTCGAGTTTTTCAGACTTTCCGAATGCGAGTTTTCGAGGCTTATAGCGCGCTATTGCCCACTTTACTAAAAATGGAAAGATCACGACTGCATCTTTATAGCGAGTTATCAAAGGGGAAAGCGCTATAGACAATTTTCAAGAAAAACAAATGTTTTATTATACAACCCTATCAGTGGGCTATCAACACTGATAGGGTGCTAGTGCCAACTGGAAAATTTTTTCAAATTCCTAAATAGCCTTATTTTTGGAAACTTAATATTTTGACACTCAAGAACCATTCCATTGACTCAAAACATATTGATATAAGATTAAAAACTATTAAAGAATTCAAAACTCATTGAAATTATGATTAAAACCTTTCGAAAACATTTTTTTTCAAAATGGAATACTATATCGAAGTAATTTTGAAGACTTTTTAATTTTCCAAGTTATAGTGCTTATATTGATCGAGAAGTTACCCTAGACACCAAAGATAAAACAATTGCATTAGACATGAGAGATGTCTTCGTTCTTCGAGCTTGATCTTTGTAGATTTCGATACCTATTGTTTGATGTGTTGTTGATGATTAGTTCAAGCTATGAGAAAAAAAAATACAGGTGTTGCTTTCTCTAACCGAGAAAACTTCACATACTTACAGTTTAAAACAATAGATAGCCTCTGGAAATCTCAGCACAAAAGGAATAAAATGAAGAACTTGCGAAATAATGAGGTTATCTTCAAGACAGGTTGCAATTTTGATTCAGTTCGAAGGTTGTTTGGACAAATGCAAGAATAATGACTTTCTTCGATTTAAACACTCTTTGGAAAGCTCAGTCTAATTTGCAAAAATCGTGCGTGTTCTATCTTTGAAAATCGGAGAATGAGGGTTTTATAAAATTAGCAGTTGCTGGTTAAAGAGGAAGAGAGTACAAAATGATTTGAATTCAAAACGTTGTTTAATCTAAAGTTGTTTTGGGCGTGCGAGACAATGGGAATCATCAAGGTGTTAGTAGAGAATATTTCAATTAAGATAACTAGGCAAAACTGTGTAAGGTATAGAAAAGTCGAGCCAGGAGAAGTGGCCACATTTTTCTCGTTAGAAATATCTGATTTTTGTCTCAAACGTGGATAGCGTGTTATTACTGTGTTGTGTATCATGTTCTCTATTGAAAGATAGCAGGTTGATATGCACAAACCCGAGTTCAGACTTTCCGAAAGCGAGTTATCAAGGCCTATAGCGCGCTATTACACACTTTACTAAAAATGGAAAGATCACGGCAACATCTTTATAGCGAGTTATCAAAGGGGATAGCGCGCTATAGACAATTTTCAAGAAAAACAAATGTTTTATTATACAACCCTATCAGCGGGCTATCAACACTGATAAGGCGCTAGAGCCTACTGGAAAATTTTTGCAAAATTGCTGAATAACCTTATTTTTGGAAAATTAATATTTTGACACTCTAGAACCATTCCATTGACTCAAAACATATTGATATAAGTTTAAAAAACTATTAAATAATTAAACACTCATTGAAATTATGATTAAAATCTTTCGAAAACATTTTTTTTCAAAATGGAATACTATCTCGAAGTGATTTTGAAGACTTTTCAATTTTCAGAGTTTTAGTGCTTAGATTGATCGAGAAGTTACCCAACACACCAAAGATAAAACTAATGCATTTAGACATGAGATATGTCTTTGTTCTTCGAGCTTGATCTTTATAGACTTCAATACCTATTGTTTGATGTGTTGTTGATGATTAGTTCAAGCTCTTAGAAAAAAAAAATACAGGTGATGTTTTCTCTTACTGAGAACACTTCAAATACTTACAGTTTAAAACAATAGATAGCCTCTGAAAATCTCAGCACAAAAGGTATAAAATGAAGAACTTGCGAAATAATGAGGCTATCTTCAAGACAGTTTGCAATTTTGACTCAATTCGAAGGTTGTTTGGACAAATGCAAGAATAATGACTTTCTTCGATTTAAACACTCTTTGGAAAGCTCAGTCTAACACGCAAAAATCGTGCGTCTTCTATCTTTGAAAATCAGAGAATGAGGGTTTTATAAAATTAGCAGTTGCTGGTTAAAGAGGAAAAGAGTACAAAATGATTTGAATTCAAAACGTTGTTTAATCAAAAGTTGTTTTGGGCGTGCGAGACAATGGGAAGCATCAAGGTGTTAGTAGAGAATATTTCAATTAAGATAACTTGGCAAAACTGTGTAAGGTATAGAAAAGTCGAGCAAGGAGAAGTGACCACATTTTTCTCGTTAGAAATACCTGATTTTTGTCTCAAACGTGGATAGCGTGTTATTACTGTGTTGTGTATCATGTTCTCTATTGAAAGATAGCAGGTCGATATACACAAACCCGAGAGCTCGAGTTCTTCAGACTTTCCGATAGCGAGTTATTGAGGCCTATAGCGCGCTATTGCCCACTTTACTAAGAATGGAAAGATCACGACAACATTTTTATAGCGAGTTATCAAAGGGGATTGCGTGCTATAGAGAATTTTCAAAAAAAACAAATGTTTTATTATACAACCCTATCAGCGGGTTATCAACACTGATAGGGCGCTAGTGCCAACTGGAAAATTTTTGCAAATTGCTAAATAGCCTCATTTTTGGAAAATTAATATTTTGACACTCAAGAACCATTCCATTAACTCAAAACATATTGATATAAGATTAAAAACTATTAAATAATTCAAAACTCATTGAATTATGATTAAAACCTTCCGGAAAACATTTTTTTCAAAATGGAATACTATACCGAAGTGATTTTGAAGACTTTTCAATTTTCTGAGTTTTAGTACTGAGATTGATCGAGAAGTTATCCTACACACCAAAGATAAAACTATTGCATTAGACATGAGATATGTCTTCGTTCTTCGAGCTTGATTTTTGTAGACTTCGATAGCTATTGTTTGATGTGTTGTTGATGATTAGTTCATGCTCTTAGAAAAAAAAATACAAGTGATGCTTTCTCTTACCGAGAACACTTCACATACTTACAGTTTAAAACAATAGATAGCCTTTGGAAATCTCAGCACAAAGGAATAAAATGAAGAACTTGCGAAATAATGAGGTTATCTTCAAGACAGTTTGCAATTTTGATTCAGTTCGAAGGTTGTTTGGACAAATGCAAGAATAACGACTTTCTTCGATTTAAACACTCTTTGGAAAGCTTAGTCTAATTTGCAGAAATCGTGCGTGTTCTATCTTTAAAAACCAGAGAATGAGGGTTTTATAAAATTAGCAGTTGCTGGTTAAAGAGGAAGAGAGTACAAAATGATTTCAATTAAAAACGTTGTTTAATCTAAAGTTGTTTTGGGCGTGCGAGACAATGGGAAGCATCAAGGTGTTAGAGACAATATTTCAATTAAGATAACTAGGCAAAACTATGTAAGGTATAGAAAGGTCGAGCAAGGAGAAGTGGCCACATTTTTCTCGTTAGAAATATCTGATTTTTGTCTCAAACGTGGATAGCGTGTTATTACTGTGTTGTGTATCATGTTCTCTATTGAAAGATAGCAGGTCGATATACAAAAACCCGAGAGCTCGAGTTTTTCAGAATTTCCGAAAGCGAGTTATCAAGGCCTATAGCGCGCTATTGCCCACTTTACTAAAAATGGAAAGATCACGGCAACATCTTTATAGCAAGTTATCAAAGGGGATAGCGCCCTATAGACAATTTTCAAGAAAAACAAATGTTTTATTATACAACCCTATCAGCGGGCTATCAACACTGACAAGGCGGTAGTGCCTACTGGAAAAATTTTTCAAATTGCTAAATAGCCTTATTTTTGGAAACTTAATATTTTGACACTCAAGAACCATTCCATTGACTGAAAACATATTGATATAAGATTAAAAACTATAAATAATTCAAAACTCATTGAAATTATGATTAAAACCATTCGAAAACATTTTTTTCAAAATGGAATACTATATCGATGTAATTTTGAAGACTGTTTAATTTTCAAAGTTTTAGTGCTTATATTGATCGAGAAGTTACCCTAGACACCAAAGATAAAACTATTGCATTAGACATGAGATATGTCTTCGTTCTTCGAGCTTGATCTTTGTAGAGTTCGATACCTATTGTTTGATGTGTTGTTGACGATTAGTTCAAGCTCTTAGAAAAAAAATACAGGTGATGCTTTCTCTTACTGAGAACACTTCACATACTTACAGTTTAAAACAATAGATAGCCTCTGGAAATCTCAGCACAAAAGGAATAAAGAGAAGAACTTGCGAAATAATGAGGTTATCTTCAAGACAGTTTCCAATTTTGATTCAGTTCGAAGGTTGTTTGGACAAATGCAAGAATAACGACTTTCTTCAATTTAAACACTCTTTGGAAAGCTCAGTCTAATTTGCAAAAATCGTGCGTGTTCTATCTTTGAAAATCAGAGAATGAGGGTTTTATAAAATTAGTAGTTGCTGGTTAAAGAGGAAGAGAGTACAAAATGATTTGAATTCAAAATGTTGTTTAATCAAAAGTTGTTTTGGGCGTGCGAGACAATGGGAAGCATCAAGGTGTTAGTAGAGAATATTTCAATTAAGATAACTAAGCAAAACTGTGTAAGGTATAGAAAAGTAGAGCAAGGAGAAGTGGCCTCATTTTTCTCGTTAGAAATATCTGATTTTTGTCTCAAACGTGGATAGCGTGTTATTACTGTGTTGTGTATCATGTTCTCTATTGAAAGATAGCAGGTTGATATACACAAACCCAAGAGCTCGAGTTTTTCAGACTTTCCGAAAGCGAGTTATCAAGGCCTATAGCACGCTCTCGCACACTTTACTAAAAATGGAAAAATCACGGCAACTTCTTTATAGCGAGTTATCAATGGGGATAGCGCGCTATAGACAATTTTCAAGAAAAACAAATGTTTTATTATACAACCCTATCAGCGGGCTATCAACACTGATAAGGCGCTAGTGCCTACTGGAAAATTTTTGCAAAATTGCTGACTAGCCTTATTTTTGGAAAATTAATATTTTGACACTCAAGAACCATTCCATTGACTCAAAACATATTGATATAAGTTTAAAAAACTATTAAATAATTAAACACTCATTGAAATTATGATTAAAATCTTTCGAAAACATTTTTTTCAAAATAGAATACTATATCGAAGTGATTTTGAAGACTTTTCAATTTTTAGAGTTTTAGTGCTAAAATTGATCGAGAAGTTACCCAACACACCAAAGATAAAACTAATGCATTAGACATAAGATATGTCTTCGTTCTTCGAGCTTGATCTTTATAGACTTCAATACCTATTGTTTGATGTGTTGTTGATGATTAGTTCAGGCTCTTAGAAAAAAAAATACAGGTGATGTTTTCTCTTACCGAGAACACTTCACATACTTACAGTTTAAAACAATAGATAGCCTTTGGAAATCTCAGCACAAAAGGAATAAAATGAAGAACTTGCGAAATAATGAGGTTATCTTCAAGACAGTTTGCAATTTTGATTCAGTTCAAAGGTTGTTTGGACAAATGCAAGAATAATGACTTTCTTCGATTTAAACACTCTTTGAAAAGCTTAGTCTAACACGCAAAAATCGTGCGTCTTCTAACTTTGAAAATCAGAAAATGAGGGTTTTATAAAATTAGCAGTTACTGGTTAAAGAGGAAGAGAGTACAAAATGATTTAAATTCAAAACGTTGTTTAATCTAAAGTTGTTTTGGGCGTGCGAGACAATGGGAATCATCAAGGTGTTAGTAGAGAATATTTCAATTAAGATAACTAGGCAAAACTGTGTAAGGTATAGAGAAGTCGAGCAAGGAGAAGTGGCCACATTTTTCTCGTTAGAAAAATCTGATTTTTGTCTCAAACGTTGATAGCGTGTTATTGGGTTGTGTATCATGTTCTCTATTGAAAGATAGTCGGTCGATGTACACAAACCCGAGAGCTCGGGTTTTTCAGACTTGCCAATAGCGAGTTATCAAGGCCTATAGCGCGCTATTGCCCACTTTACTAAAAATGAAAAGATCACGGCAACATCTTTATAGCGAGTTATCAAAGGGGATAGCGCGCTATAGACAATTTTCAAGAAAAACAAATGTTTTATTATACAACCCTATCAGCGAGCTATCAACACTGATAGGGCGCTAGTGCCTACTGGAAATTTTTTGCAAAATTGCTGAATAGCCTTATTTTTGGAAAATTAATATTTTGACACTCAAGAACCATTCCATTGACTCAAAAACATATTGATATAAGATTAAAAATTGTTAAATAATAAAACACTCATTGAAATTATGATTAAAACCTTTCGAAAACATTTTTTTCAAAATGGAATACTATATCGAAGTGATTTTGAAGACTTTTCAATTTTCAGAGTTTTAGTGCTTAGATTGATCGAGAAGTTACGCAAGACACCAAAGATAAAACTAATGCATTAGACATGAGATATGTCTTTGTTCTTTGAGCTTGATCTTTATGTCTTCAATACCTATTGTTTGATGTGTTGTTGATGATTAGTTCAAGCTCTTAGAAAAAAAATAGAGGTGATGTTTTCTCTTACCGAGAACACTTCACATACTTACAGTTTAAAACAATAGATAGCCTTTGGAAATCTCAACATAAAAGGAATAAAATGAAGAACTTGCGAAATAATAAGGTTATCTTCAAGACAGTTTGCAATTTTGATTCAGTTCGAAGGTTTTTTGGACAAATGCAAGAATAACGACTTTCTTCGATTTAAACACTCTTTGGAAAGCTCAGTCTAACACGCAAAAATCGTGCGTGTTCTATCTTTGAAAATCAGAGAATGAGGGTTTTATAAAATTAGCAATTGCTGGTTAAAGAGGAAGAGAGTACAAAATGATTTGAATTCAAAACGTTGTTTAATCTAAAGTTGTTTTGGGCGTGCGAGACAATGGAAATCATCAAGGTGTTAGTAGATAACATTTCAATTTAGATAACCAGGCAAAACTGTGTAAGGTATAGAAAAGTCGAGCAAGGAGAAGTGGCCACATTTTTCTCGTTAGAAATATCTGATTTTTGTCTCAAACGTGGATAGCGTGTTATTGGGTTGTGTATCATGTTCTCTATTGAAAGATAGCCGGTCGATATACACAAACCCGAGAGCTCGAGTTCTTCAACCTTTCCGATAGCGAGTTATCGAGGCTTATTGCGCGCTATTTCCCACTTTACTAAAAATGGAAAGATCACGACAATATCTTTATAGCGAGTTATCAAAGGGGATAACGCGCTATAAACAATTTTGAAGAAAAACAAATGTTTTATTATACAACCCTATCAGCGGGCTATCAACACTGATAAGGCGCTAGTGCCTACTGGAAAATTTTTGCAAAATTGCTGAATAGCCTTATTTTTGAAAAATTAATATTTTGACACTCAAGAACCATTCCATTGACTCAAAACATAGTGATATAAGTTTAAAAAACTATTAAATAATTAAACACACATTGAATTTATGATTAAAATCTTTCGAAAGCATTTTTTTCAAAATGACATACTATATCGAAGTGATTTTGATGACTTTTCAATTTTCAGACTTTTAGTGCTTAGATTGATCGAGAAGTTACCCTAGACACCAAAGATAAAACTATTGCATTAGACATGAGATATGTCTTCGTTCTTCGAGCTTGATCTCTGTATACTTCGATACCTATTGTTTGATGTGTTGTTGATGATTAGTTGAAGGTCTTAGAAAAAAAATACTGGTGATGTTTTCTCTTACTGAGAACACTTCAAATACTTACAGTTTAAAACAATAGATGGCCTCTGGAAATCTCAGCACAAAAAGGATAAAATGAAGAACTTGCGAAATAATGAGGCTATCTTCAAGACAGTTTGCAATTTTAAATCAATTCGAAGGTTGTTTGGACAAATGCAAGAATAATGACTTTCTTCGATTTAAACACTCTTTGGAAAGCTCAGTCTAACACGCAAAAATCGTGCGTCTTCTATCTTTCAAAATCAGAGAATGAGGGTTTTATAAAATTAGTAGTTGCAGGTTAAAGAGGAAGAGAGTACAAAACGTTGTTTAATCTAAAGTTGTTTTGGGCGTGCGAGACAATGGGAATCATCAATGTGTTAGCAGAGAATATTTCAATTAAGATAACTAGGCAAAACTGTGTAAGGTGTAGAAAAGTCGAGAAAGGAGAAGTGGCCACATTTTTCTCGTTAGAAATATCTGATTTTTGTCTCAAATGTGGATAGCGTGTTATTACTGTGTTGTGTATCATGTTCTCTATAGAAAGATAGCAGGTATAAACAAACTCGAGAGCTCGAGTTCTTCAACCTTTCCGATAGCGAGTTATCGAGGCTTATAGCGCGCTATTTCCCATTTTACTAAAAATGGAAAGATCACGACAATATCTTTATAGCGAGTTATCAAAGGGGATAGCGCGCTATAGACAATTTAAAAAAAAAACAAATGTTTTATTATACAACCCAATTAGCGGGCTATCAACACTGATAGGGTGCTAGTGCCAACTGGAAAATTTTTGCAAATTGCTAAATAGCCTTATTTTTGGAAAATTAATATTTTGACACTCAAAAACCATTCCATTGACTCAAAACATATTGATATAGGATTAAAAACTATTAACTAATTCAAAACTCATTGAATTATGATTAAAACCTTCCGGAAAACATTTTTTTTCAAAATGGAATACTATGTCGAAGTGATTTTGAAGACTTTTCAAATTTCTGAATTTTAGTGCTGAGATTGATCGAGAAGTTACCCAACACACCAAAGATAAAACTAATGCATTAGACATTAGATATGTCTTTGTTCTTCGAGGTTGATCTTTATAGACTTCAATACCTATTGTTTGATGTGTTGTTGATCATTAGTTCAAGCTCTTAGAAAAAAAAATACAGGTGATGTTTTCTCTTACTGAGAACACTTCAAATAGTTACAGTTTAAAACAATAGATAGCCTCTGGAAATCTCAGCACAAAAGGGATAAAATGAAGAACTTGCGAAATAATGAGGCTATCTTCAAGACAGTTTGCAATTTTGAATCAATTCGAAGGTTGTTTGGACAAATGCAAGAATAATGACTTTCTTCGATTTAAAAACTCTTTGGAAAGCTCAGTCTAACACGCAAAAATCGTGCGTCTTCTATCTTTAAAAATGAGAGAATGAGGGTTTTATAAAATTAGTAGTTGCAGGTTAAAGAGGAAGAGAGTACAAAATGATTTGAATTCAAAACGTTGTTTAATCTAAAGTTGTTTTGGGCGTGCGAGAAAATGGGAATCATCAAGGTGTTAGTAGAGAATATTTCAATTAAGATAACTAGGCAAAACTGTGTAAGGTATAGAAAAGTCGAGCAAGGAGAAGTGGCCACATTTTTCTCGTTAGAAATATCTGATTTTTGTCTCAAACGTGGATAGCGTGTTATTACTGTGTTGTGTATCATGTTCTCTTTTGAAAGATAGCAGGTTGATATACACAAACCCGAGAGCTCGAGTTTTTCAGACTTTCCGAAAGCGAGTTATCGAGGCTTATAGCGCGCTATTGCCCACTTTACTAAAAATGGAAAGATCACGACAGATTGTTTATAGCGAGTTATCAAAGGGGAATGCGCGCTATAGACAATTTTCAAGAAAAACAAATGTTTTATTATACAACCCTGTCAGCGGGCTATCAACACTGATAGGGCGCTAGTGCCTACTGGAAAAGTGGCCACAAGGAGAAGTGGCCACATTTTTCTCGTTAGAAATATGTGATTTTTGTCTCAAACGTGGATAGCGTGTTATTACTGTGTTGTGTATCATGTTCTCTATTGAAAGATAGCAGGTCGATATACACAAACCCGAGAGCTCGAGTTTTTCAGATTTTCCGATAGCGAGTTATCGAGGCCTATAGTGCGCTATTGCCCACTTTACTCAAAATGGAAAGATCACGACAACATCTTTATAACGAGTTATCAAAGGGGATAGCGCGCTGTAAACAATTTTTAAGAAAAACAAATGTTTTATTCCTATCAGCGGGTTATCAACACTAATAGGGCGCTAGTGCCAACTGGAAAATTTTTGCAAATTGCTAAATAGCCTTATTTTTGGAAAATTAATATTTTGACACTCAAGAACCATTCCATTAACTCAAAACATATTGATATAAGATTAAAAACTATTAAATAATTCTAAACACATTGAATTATGATTAAAACCTTCCGGAAAACATTTTTTTCAAAATGGAATACTATATCGAAGTGATTTTGAAGACTTTTCAATTTTCTGAGTTTTAGTGCTGAGATTGATCGAGAAGTTACCCTACACACCAAAGATCAAACTATTGCATTAGACATGAGATATGTCTTCTTTCTTCGAGCTTGATTTTTGTAGACTTCGATAGTTATTGTTTGATGTGTTGTTGATGATTAGTTCAAGCTCTTAGAAAGAAAAAATACAGGTGATCTTTTCTGTTACCGAGAACACTTTACATACTTACAGTTTAAAACAATAGATAGCCTCTGGAAATCTCAGCACAAAAGGAATAAAATGAAGAACTTGCGAAATAACGAGGTTATCTTCAAGACAGTTTGCAATTTTGATTCAGTTCGAAGGTTGTTTAGACAAATGCAAGAACGACGACTTTCTTCGATTTAAACACTCTTTGGAAAGCTCGGTCTAACACGTAAAAATCATGCGTTTTCTATTTTTGAAAATCAGAGAATGAGGGTTTTATAAAATTAGCAGTTGCAGGTTAAAGAGGAAGAGAGTACAAAATGATTTGAATTGAAAACGTTTTTTAATCTAAAGTTGTTTTAGGCGTGAGAGACAATGGGAATCATCAAGGTGTTAGCAGAGAATATTTCAATTAAGATAACCAGGCAAAATTGTGTAAGGTATAGAAAAGTCGAGCAAGGAGAAGTGGCCGCATTTTTCTCGTTTGAAATATCTGATTTTTGACTCAGACGTGGATAGCGTGTTATTATTGGGTTGTGTATCATGTTCTCTATTGAAAGATAGCAGGTCGATATACACAAACCCGAGAGCTCGAGTTTTTCAGACTTTCCGATAGCGAGTTATCGAAGCCTATAGCGCGCTATTGCCCACTTTACTAAGGATGAAAAGATCACGGCAACATCTTTATAGGGAGTTGTCAAAGGGGATAGCGCTACAGACAATTTTCAAGAAAAACAAATGTTTTATTATACAACCCTATCAGCGAGCTGTCAACACTGATAGGGCGCTAGTGCCAAATGGAAAATTTTTGCAAATTGCTGAATAGCCTTATTTTTGGAAAATTAATATTTTGACACTCAAGAACCATTCCATTGACTCAAAACATATTGATATAAGATTAAAAACTTTGAAATAATTCAAAACTCATTGAAATTATGATTAAAACCTTCCAGAAAACATTTTTTTCTAAATGGAATACTATATCGAAGTGATTTTAAAGACTTTTCAATTTTCTGAGTTTTAGTGTTCAGATTGATCGAGAAGTTACCCTACACACGAAAGATAAAACTATTGCATTAGACATGAGATATGTCTTCGTTCTTCGAGCTTGCTCTTTGTAGACTTCGATACCTTTTGTTTGATGTGTTGTTGATGATTAGTTCAAGCTCTTAGAAAAAAAAAATACAGATGTTGTTTTCTCTTACCGAGAACACTTTACATACTTACAGTTTAAAACTATAGATAGCCTCTGGAAATCTCAGCACAAAAGGAATAAAATGAAGAACTTGTGAAATAATGAGGTTATCTTCAAGACAGTTTGCAATTTTGATTCAGTTCGAAGGTTGTTTGGACAAATGCAAGAATAAAGACTTTCTTCGATTTAAACACTCTTTGGAACGCTCTGTCTAACTTGCAAAAATCGTGCGTGTTCTATCTTTGAAAATCAGAGAATGAGGGTTTTATAAAGTTAGTAGTTGCAGGTTAAAGAGGAAGAGAGTACAAAATGATTTGAATTCAAAACGTTTTTTATTCTAAAGTTGTTTTGGGCGTGCGAGACAATGGGAATCATCAAGGTGTAAGTAGATAATATTTCAATATAGATAATCAGGCAAAACTGTGTAAGGTATAGAAAAGTCGAGCAAAGAGAAGGGGCCACATTTTTCTCGTTAGAAATATCTGATTTTTGTCTCAAACGTGGATAGCGTGTTATTATTGGGTTGTGTACCATGTTCTCTATTGAAAGATAGCAGGTCGATATAAACAAACCCGACAGCTCGAGTTTTTCAGACTTTCGGATAGCGAGTTATCGAGGCCTATAGCGCGCTATTGCCCACTTTACTAAAAATGGAAAGATCACGACAACATCTTTAT
Source organism: Paratinospora sagittata (assembly GCA_035771175.1). NCBI lineage: Eukaryota > Viridiplantae > Streptophyta > Magnoliopsida > Ranunculales > Menispermaceae > Paratinospora > Paratinospora sagittata. The sequence continues at coordinate 46,094,423 of CM069594.1, read as the reverse complement.
AGCGAGTTATCAAAGGGGATAGCGCGCTATAAACCATTTTTAAGAAAAATAAATGTTTTATTATACAACCCTATCAGCGGGTTATCAACAGTGATAGGGTGCTAGTGCCAACTGGAAAATTTTTGCAAATTGCTAAATAGCCTTATTTTTGGAAAATTAATATTTTGACACTCAAGAACCATTCCATTAACTCAAAACATATTGATATAAGATTAAAAACTATTAAATAAATCAAAACACATTGAATTATGATTAAAACCTTCCGGAAAACATTTTTTTCAAAATGGAATACTATATCGAAGTGATTTTTAAGACTTTTCAATTTTCTGGGTTTTAGTGCTGAGATTGATCGAGAACTTACCCTACACACCAAAGATAAAACTATTCCATTAAACGTGAGATATGTCTTCGTTCTTCGAACTTGATCTTTGTAGACTTCGATACCTTTTGTTTGATGTGTTGTTGATGATTAGTTCAAGCTCTTAAAAAAAAATACAGGTGATGTTTTCTCTTACAGAGAACAGTTTACATACTTACAGTTTAAAACAATAGATAGCCTCTGGAAATCTCAGCACAAAAGGAATAAAATGAAGAACTTCCGGAATAATGAGGTTATCTTCAAGACAGTTTGCAATTTTGATTCAGTTCGAAGGTTGTTTGGACAAACGCAAGAATAACGACTTTCTTCGATTTAAACACTCTTTGGAAAGCTCTGTCTAACTTGCAAAAATCGTGCGTGTTCTATCTTTGAAAATCAGAGAATGAGGGTTTTATAAAATTAGTAGTTGCAGGTTAAAGAGGAAGAGAGTACAAAATGATTTAAATTCAAGACGTTGTTTAATCTAAAGTTGTTTTGGGCGTGCGAGACAATGGGAATCATCAAGGTGTTAGTAGATAATATTTCAATTTAGATAACCAGGCAAAACTGTGTAAGGTATAGAAAAGTCGAGCAAGGAGAAGTGGCCGCATTTTTCTCGTTTGAAATATCTGATTTTTGTCCCAGACGTGGATAGCGTGTTATTATTGGGTTGTGTATCATGTTCTCTATTGAAAGATAGCAGGTCGATACACAAACCCGAGAGCTCGAGTTTTTCAGACTTTCCGATATCGAGTTATCAAAAGGGGATAGCGCTATAGACAATTTTCAAGAAAAACAAATGTTTTATTATACAATCCTATCAGCGGGCTCTCAACACTGATAGGGCGCAAGTGCCAACGGGAAAATTTTTGCAAATTGCTGAATAGACTTATTTTTGGAAAATTAAAATTTTGACACTCAAAAACCATTCCGCTGACTCAAAACTTATTGATATAAGATTAAAAACTATTAATTTATTCAAAACTCATTGAATTATGATTAAAACCTTCCGGAAAACATTTTTTTCAAAATGGAATACTATATCGAAGTTATTTTCAAGGCTTTTCAATTTTCTGAGTTTTAGTGCTGAGATTGATCAAGAAATTACCCTACACACGAAAGATAAAACTATTGCATTACACATGAGATATGTCTTCGTTCTTCGAGCTTGATCTTTGTAGACTCCGAAACCTATTGTTTGATGTGTTGTTGATGATTAGTTCAAGCTCTTAGAAAAAAAAATACAGGTGCTGTGTTCTCTTACCGAGAACACTTCACATACTTACAGTTTAAAACAATAGATAGCCTCTGGAAATCTCAGCACAAAAGGAATAAAATGAAGAACTTGCGAAATAATGAGGTTATCTTCAAGACAGTTTGCAATTTTGATTCAGTTCGAAAGTTGTTTGGACAAATGCAAGAATCACGGCTTTCTTCGATTTAAACACTCTTTGGAAAGCTTAGTCTAACTTGCAAAAATCGTGCGTGTTCTATCTTTGAAAATCAGAGAATGAGGGTTTTATAAAAATAGTAGTTGCAGGTTAAAGAGGAAGAGAGTACAAAATGATTTGAATTCAAAACGTTGTTTAATCTAAAGTTGTTTTGGGCGTGCGAGACAATGGGAATCATCAAGGTCTTAGTAGATAATATTTCAATTAAGATAACCAGGTAAAACTGTGTAAGGTATAGAAAAGTCGAGCAAGGAGAAGGGGCCACATTTTTCTCGTTAGAAATATCTGATTTTTGTCTCAAACGTGGATAGCGTGTTATTATTGGGTTGTGTACCATGTTCTCTATTGAAAGATAGCAGGTCGATATACACAAACCCGAGAGCTCGAGTTTTTCAGACTTTCCGATAGCGAGTTATCGAGGCCTATAGCGCTATTGCCCACTTTACTAAAAATGGAAAGATCACGACAACATCTTTATAGCGAGTTATCAAAGGGGATAGCGCGCTATAGACAATTTTAAAGAAAAACAAATGTTTTGTTATACAACCCTATCAGCGGGTTTTCAACACTGATAGGGCGCTAGTGCCAACTGGAAAATTTTTGCAAATTGCTAAATAGCCTTATTTTTGGAAAATTAATATTTTGACACTCAAGAACCATTGCATTAACTAAAAGCATATTGGTATAAGATTAAAAACTATTAAATAATTAAAAACTCATTGAATTATGATTAAAACCTTCCGGAAAACATTTTTTTCAAAATGGAATACTATATCGTAGTGATTTTGAAGACTTTTCAATTTTCTGAGTTTTAGTGCTGAGATTGATCGAGAAGTTACCCTACACACCAAATATAAAACAATTGCATTAGAGATGAGATATGTCTTCGTTCTTCGTGCTTTATTTTTGTAGACTTCGATAGCTATTGTTTGATGTGTTGTTGATGATTAGTTCAAGCTCTTACAAAGAAAAAATACAGATGATCTTTTCTCTTACCGAGAACACTTTACATACTTACAGTTTAAAACAATAGATAGCCTCTGGAAATCTCAGCACAAAAGGAATAAAATGAAGAACTTGCGAAATAATGAGGTTATCTTCAAGACAGTTTTCAATTTTGATTCAGTTCGAAGGTTGTTAGGACAAATGCAAGAATAAAGACTTTCTTCGATTTAAACACTCTTTGGAACGCTCAGTCTAACTTGCAAAAATCGTGCGTGTTCTATCTTTGAAAATCAGAGAATGAGGGTTTTATAAAGTTAGTAGTTGCAGGTTAAAGAGGAAGAGAGTACAAAATGATTTGAATTCAAAACGTTTTTTATTCTAAAGTTGTTTTGGGCGTGCGAGACAATGGGAATCATCAAGGTGTTAGTACATAATATTTCAAGTTAGATAATCAGGCAAAACTGTGTAAGGTATAGAAAAGTCGAGCAAGGAGAAGTGGCCACATTTTTCTTGTTAGAAATATCTGATTTTTGTCTCAAACGTGGATAGCGTGTTATTATTGGGTTGTGTACCATGTTCTCTATTGAAAGATAGCAGGTCGATATAAACAAACCCGACAGCTCGAGTTTTTCAAACTTTCCGATAGCGAGTAATCGAGGCCTATAGCGCGCTATTGCCCACTTTACTCAAAATGAAAAGATCACGACAACATCTTTATAGCGAGTTATCAAAGGGGATAGCGCGCTATAAACAATTTTTAAGAAAAACAAATGTTTTATTATACAACCCTATCGGCGGGTTATCAACACTGATAGGGCGCTAGTGCCAACTGGAAAATTTTTGCAAATTGCTAAATAGCCTTATTTTTGGAAAATTAATATTTTGACACTCAAGAACCATTCTATTGACTCAAAACATATTGATATAAGATTAAAAACTATTAAATAATTCAAAACTCATTGAATTATGATGAAAACCTTCCGGAAAACATTTTTTTTCGAAATGGAATGCTATATCGAAGTTATTTTCAACACTTTTCAATTTTCTGAGTTTTAGTGCTGAGATTGATCATGAAATTACCCTACACACGAAAAATAAAACTATTGCATTACACATGAGATATGTCTTCGTTCTTCGAGCTTGATCTTTGTAGACTCCGAAACCTATTGTTTGATGTGTTGTTGATGATTAGTTCAAGCTCTTAGAAAAAAAAATACAGGTGTTGTTTTCTCTTACAGAGAACACTTCACATACTTACAGTTTAAAACAATAGATAGCCTCTGGAAATCTCAGCACAAAAGGAATAAAATGAAGAACTTGCGAAATAATGAGGTTATCTTCAAGACAGTTTGCAATTTTGACTCAGTTTGAAAGTTGTTTGGACAAATGCAAGAATAACGGCTTTCTTCGATTTAAACACTCTTTGGAAAGCTCAGTCTAACTTGCAAAAATCGTGCGTGTTCTATCTTTGAAAATCAGAGAATGAGGGTTTTATAAAAATAGAAGTTGCAGGTTAAAGAGGAAGAGAGTACAAAATGATTTGAATTCAAAACGTTGTTTAATCTAAAGTTGTTTTGGGCGTCCGAGACAATGGGAATCATCAAGGTGTTAGTAGATAATATTTCAATTAAGATAGCCAGGCAAAACTGTGTAAGGTATAGAAAAGTCGAGCAAGGAGAAGTGGCCGCATTTTTCTCGTTTGAAATATCTGATTTTTGTCTCAAACGTGGATAGCGTGTTATTATTGGGTTGTGTATCATGTTCTCTATTGAAAGATAGCAGGTCGATACACAAACCCGAGAGCTCGAGTTTTTCAGATTTTCCGATAGCGAGTTATCGAGGCCTATAGCGCGCTATTGCCCAATTTACTAAAAATGGAAAGATCACGGCAACATCTTTATAGCGAGTTATCAAAAGGGGATAGCGCTATAGACAATTTTCAAGAAAAACAAATGTTTTATTATACGACCCTATCAGCGGGCTATCAACACTGATAGGGCGCAAGTGCCAACTGGAAAATTTTTGCAAATTGCTGAATAGCCTTATTTTTGGAAAACTAATATTTTGACACTCAAGAACCAATCCTTTGACTCAAAACGTATTGATAAAAGATTAAAAACTATTAAATAATTCAAAACTCATTGAATTATGATTAAAACCTTCCGGAAAACATTTTTTTCAAAATGGAATACTATATCGAAGTGATTTTGAAGACTTTTCAATTTTCTGGGTTTTAGTGTTGAGATTGATCGAGAAGTTACCCTACACACCAAAGATAAAACTATTCCATTAGACGTGAGATATGTCTTCGTTCTTCGAGCTTGATCTTTGTAGATTCCGAAACCTATTGTTAGATGTGTTGTTGATGATTAGTTCAAGCTCTTAGAAAAAAAAAATACAGGTCATGTTTTCTCTTACCGAGAACACTTTACATACTTACAGTTTAAAACAATAGATAGCCTCTGGAAATCTCAGCACAAAAGGAATAAAATGAAGAACTTTCAAAATAATGAGGTTATCTTCAAGACAGTTTGCAATTTTGATTCAGTTCGAAAGTTGTTTGGACAAATGCAAGAATAACGGCTTTCTTCGATTTAAAAACTCTTTGGAAAGCTCAGTCTAACTTGCAAAAATCGTGCGTGTTCTATCTTTGAAAATCAGAGAATGAGGGTTTTATAAAACTAGTAGTTGCAGGTTAAAGAGGAAGAGAGTACAAAATGATTTGAATTCAAAACGTTGTTTAATCTAAAGTTGTTTTGGGCGTGCGAGACAATGGGAATCATCAAGGTGTTAGTAGATAATATTTCAATTAAGATAACCAGGCAAAACTGTGTAAGGTATAGAAAAGTCGAGCAAGGAGAAGTGGCCACATTTTTCTCGTTAGAAATATCTGATTTTTGTCTCAAACGTGGATAACGTGTTATTACTGTGTTCTGTATCATGTCCTCTATTGAAAGATAGCAGGTTGACATACATAAACCCGAGAGCTCGAGTTTTTCAGACTTTTCGATAGCGAGTTATCGAGGCCTATAGCGCGGTATTGCCCACTCTACTAAAAATGGAAAGATCACGACAACATCTTTATAGCGAGTTATCAAAGGGGATAACGCGCTATAGACAATTTTAAAGAAAAACAAATGTTTTGTTATACAACCCTATCAGCGGGTTTTCAACACTGATAGGGCGCTAGTGCCAACTGGAAAATTTTTGCAAATTGCTAAATAGCCTTATTTTTGGAAAATTAATATTTTGACACTCAAGAACCATTGCATTAACTCAAAACATATTGATATAAGATTAAAAACTATTAAATAATTAAAAACTCATTGAATTATGATTAAAACCTTCCGGAAAACATTTTTTTCAAAATGGAATACTATATCGAAGTGATTTTGGAGACTTTTCAATTTTCTGAGTTTTAGTGCTGAGATTGATCGAGAAGTTACCCTACAAACCAAAGATAAAACAATTGCATTAGACATTAGATATGTCTTCGTTTTTCGAGCCTTATTTTTGTGGACTTCGATAGCTATTGTTTGATGTGTTGTTGATGATTAGTTCAAGCTCTTAGAAAGAAAAAATACAGGTGATCTTTTCTCTTACCGAGAACACTTTACATACTTACAGTTTAAAACAATAGATAGCCTCTGGAAATCTCAGCACAAAAGGAATAAAATGAAGAACTTGCGAAATAATGAGGTTATCTTCAAGACAGTTTTCAATTTTGATTCAGTTCGAAGGTTGTTTGGACAAATGCAAGAATAAAGACTTTCTTCGATTTAAACACTCTTTGGAACGTTCAGTCTAACTTGCAAAAATCGTGCGTGTTCTATCTTTGAAAATCAGAGAATGAGGGTTTTATAAAAATAGTAGTTGAAGGTTAAAGAGGAAGAGAGTACAAAATGATTTGAATTAAAAACGTTGTTTAATCTAAAGTTGTTTTGGGCGTGCGAGACAATGGGAATCATCAAGGCGTTAGTAGATAAAATTTCAATTAAGATAACCAGGCAAAACTGTGTAAGGTATAGAAAAGTCGAGCAAGGAGAAGTGGCCACACTTTTCTCGTTAGAAATATCTGATTTTTGTCTCAAACGTGGATAGCGTGTTATTTTTGGGTTATGTATCATGTTCTCTATTGAAAGATAGCAGGTCGATATACACAAACCCGAGAGCTCGAGTTTTTCAGACTTTCCGATAGCGAGTTATCGAGGCCTATAGCGCGCTATTGCCCACTTTACTAAAAATGGAAAGATCACGACAACATCTTTATAGCGAGTTATCAAAGGGGATAGCGCGCTATAGACAATTTTAAAGAAAAACAAATGTTTTGTTATACAACCCTATCATCGGCTTTTCAACACTGATAGGGCGCTAGTGCCAACTGGAAAATTTTTGCAAATTGCTAAATAGCCTTATTTTTGGAAAATTAATATTTTGACACTCAAGAACCATTGCATTAACTCAAAACATATTGATATAAGATTAAAAACTATTAAATAATTAAAAACTCATTGAATTATGATTAAAACCTTCCGGAAAACATTTTTTTCAAAATGGAATACTATATCGAAGTGATTTTGAAGACTTTTCAATTTTCTGAGTTTTAGTGCTGAGATTGATCGAGAAGTTACCCTACAAACCAAAGATAAAACAATTGCATTAGACATTAGATATGTCTTCGTTTTTCGAGCCTTATTTTTGTAGACTTCGATAGCTATTGTTTGATGTGTTGTTGATGATTAGTTCAAGCTCTTAGAAAGAAAAAATACAGGTGATCTTTTCTCTTACCGAGAACACTTTACATACTTACAGTTTAAAACAATAGATAGCCTCTGGAAATCTCAGCACAAAAGGAATAAAATGAAGAACTTGCGAAATAATGAGGTTATCTTCAAGACAGTTTTCAATTTTGATTCAGTTCGAAGGTTGTTTGGACAAATGCAAGAATAAAGACTTTCTTCGATTTAAACACTCTTTGGAACGTTCAGTCTAACTTGCAAAAATCGTGCGTGTTCTATCTTTGAAAATCAGAGAATGAGGGTTTTATAAAAATAGTAGTTGAAGGTTAAAGAGGAAGAGAGTACAAAATGATTTGAATTAAAAACGTTGTTTAATGTAAAGTTGTTTTGGGCGTGCGAGACAATGGGAATCAGCAAGGTGTTAGTAGATAAAATTTCAATTAAGATAACCAGGCAAAACTGTGCAAGGTATAGAAAAGTCGAGCAAGGAGAAGTGGCCACACTTTTCTCGTTAGAAATATCTGATTTTTGTCTCAAACGTGGATAGCGTGTTATTTTTGGGTTGTGTATCATGTTCTCTATTGAAAGATAGCAGGTCGATATACACAAACCCGAGAGCTCGAGTTTTTCAGACTTTCCGATAGCGAGTTATCGAGGCCTATAGCGCGCTATTGCCCACTTTACTAAAAATGGAAAGATCACGACAACATCTTTATAGCGAGTTATCAATGGGGATAGCGCGCTATAGACAATTTTAAAGAAAAACAAATGTTTTGTTATACAACCCTATCATCGGCTTTTCAACACTGATAGGGCGCTAGTGCCAACTGGAAAATTTTTGCAAATTGCTAAATAGCCTTATTTTTGGAAAATTAATATTTTGACACTCAAGAACCATTGCATTAACTCAAAACATATTGATATAAGATTAAAAACTATTAAATAATTAAAAACTCATTGAATTATGATTAAAACCTTCCGGAAAACATTTTTTTCAAAATGGAATACTATATCGAAGTGATTTTGAAGACTTTTCAATTTTCTGAGTTTTAGTGCTGAGATTGATCGAGAAGTTACCCTACAAACCAAAGATAAAACAATTGCATTAGACATTAGATATGTCTTCGTTTTTCGAGCCTTATTTTTGTAGACTTCGATAGCTATTGTTTGATGTGTTGTTGATGATTAGTTCAAGCTCTTAGAAAGAAAAAATACAGGTGATCTTTTCTCTTACCGAGAACACTTTACATACTTACAGTTTAAAACAATAGATAGCCTCTGGAAATCTCAGCACAAAAGGAATAAAATGAAGAACTTGCGAAATAATGAGGTTATCTTCAAGACAGTTTTCAATTTTGATTCAGTTCGAAGGTTGTTTGGACAAATGCAAGAATAAAGACTTTCTTCGATTTAAACACTCTTTGGAACGTTCAGTCTAACTTGCAAAAATCGTGCGTGTTCTATCTTTGAAAATCAGAGAATGAGGGTTTTATAAAAATAGTAGTTGAAGGTTAAAGAGGAAGAGAGTACAAAATGATTTGAATTAAAAACGTTGTTTAATGTAAAGTTGTTTTGGGCGTGCGAGACAATGGGAATCATCAAGGTGTTAGTAGATAAAATTTTAATTAAGATAACCAGGCAAAACTGTGCAAGGTATAGAAAAGTCGAGCAAGGAGAAGTGGCCACACTTTTCTCGTTAGAAATATCTGATTTTTGTCTCAAACGTGGATAGCGTGTTATTTTTGGGTTGTGTATCATGTTCTCTATTGAAAGATAGCAGGTCGATATACACAAACCCGAGAGCTCGAGTTTTTCAGACTTTCCGATAGCGAGTTATCGAGGCCTATAGCGCGCTATTGCCCACTTTACTAAAAATGGAAAGATCACGACAACATCTTTATAGCGAGTTATCAATGGGGATAGCGCGCTATAGACAATTTTAAAGAAAAACAAATGTTTTGTTATACAACCCTATCATCGGCTTTTCAACACTGATAGGGCGCTAGTGCCAACTGGAAAATTTTTGCAAATTGCTAAATAGCCTTATTTTTAGAAAATTAATATTTTGACACTCAAGAACCATTGCATTAACTCAAAACATATTGATATAAGATTAAAAACTATTAAATAATTAAAAACTCATTGAATTATGATTAAAACCTTCCGGAAAACATTTTTTTCAAAGTGGAATACTATATCGAAGTGATTTTGAAGACTTTTCTCTTTTCTGAGTTTTAGTGCTGAGATTGATCGAGAAGTTACCCTACACACCAAAGATAAAACAATTGCATTAGACATGAGATATGTCTTCGTTCTTCGAGCTTTATTTTTGTAGACTTCGATAGCTATTGTTTGATGTGTTGTTGATGATAAGTTCAAGCTCTTAGAAAGAAAAAATACAGGTGATCTTTTCTCTTACCGAGAACACTTTACATACTTACAGTTTAAAACAATAGATAGCCTCTGGAAATCTCAGCACAAAAGGAATAAAATGAAGAACTTGCGAAATAATGAGGTTATCTTCAAGACAGTTTTCAATTTTGATTCAGTTCGAAGGTTGTTTGGACAAATGCAAGAATAAAGACTTTCTTCGATTTAAACACTCTTTGGAACGCTCAGTCTAACTTGCAAAAATCGTGCGTGTTCTATCTTTGAAAATCAAAGAATGTGGGTTTTATAAAATTAGTAGTTGCAGGTTAAAGAGAAAGAGAGTACAAAATGATTTGAATTCAAAACGTTTTTTAATCTAAAGTTGTTTTGGGCGTGCGAGACAATGGAAATCATCATGGTGTTAGTAGATAATATTTCAATTAAGATAACCAGGCAAAACCGTGTAAGGTATAGAAAAGTCGAGGAAGGAGAAGTGGCCGCATTTTTCTCGTTTGAAATATCTGATTTTTGTCTCAAACGTGGATAGCGTGTTATTATTGGGTTGTGTACCATGTTCTCTATTGAAAGATAGGAGGTCGATGCACAAACCCGAGAGCTCGTGTTTTTCAGAGTTTCCGATAGCGAGTTATCGAGGCCTATAGCGCGCTATTGCCCACTTTACTAAAAATGGAAAGATCACGACAACATCTTTATAGCGAGTTATCAAAGGGGATAGCGCGCTATAGACAATTTTAAAGAAAAACAAATGTTTTGTTATACAACCCTATCAGCGGGTTTTCAACACTGATAGGGCGCTAGTGCCAACTGGAAAATTTTTGCAAATTGCTAAATAGCCTTATTTTTGGAAAATTAATATTTTGACACTCAAAAACCATTGCATTAACTCAAAACATATTGATATAAGATTAAAAACTATTAAATAATTAAAAACTCATTGAAATTATGATTAAAACCTTCCGGAAAACATTTTTTTCAAAATGGAATACTATATCGAAGTGATTTTGAAGACTTTTCAATTTTCTGAGTTTTAGTGCTGAGATTGATTGAGAAGTTACCCTACAAACCAAAGATAAAACAATTGCATTAGACATGAGATATGTCTTCATTCTTCGAGCCTTATTTTTGTAGACTTCGATAGCTATTGTTTGATGTGTTGTTGATGATTAGTTCAAGCTCTTAGAAAGAAAAAATACAGGTGATCTTTTCTCTTACCGAGAACACTTTACATACTTACAGTTTAAAACAATAGATAGGCTCTGGAAATCTCAGCACAAAAGGAATAAAATGAAGAACTTGCGAAATAATGAGGTTATCTTCAAGACAGTTTTCAATTTTGATTTAGTTCGAAGGTTGTTTGGACAAATGCAAGAATAAAGACTTTCTTCGATTTAAACACTCTTTGGAACGCTCAGTCTAACTTGCAAAAATCGTGCGTGTTCTATCTTTGAAAATCAGAGAATGAGGGTTTTATAAAAATAGTAGTTGAAGGTTAAAGAAGAAGAGGGTACAAAATGATTTGAATTCAAAACGTTGTTTAATCTAAAGTTGTTTTGGGCGTGCGAGACAATGGGAATCATCAAGGTGTTAGTAGATAATATTTCAATTAAGATGACCAGGCAAAACTGTGTAAGGTATAGAAAAGTCGAGCAAGGAGAAGTGGCCACATTTTTCTCGTTAGAAATATCTGATTTTTGTCTCAAACATGGATAGCGTGTTATTATTGGGTTGTGTACCATGTTCTCTATTGAAAGATAGCAGGTCGATATACACAAACCCGAGAGCTCGAGTTTTTTAGTCTTTCCGATAGCGAGTTATCGAGGCCTATAGCGCGCTATTGCCCACTTTACTAAAAATGGAAAGATCACGACAACATCTTTATAGCGAGTTATCAAAGGGGATAGCGCGCTATAGACAATTTTAAAGAAAAACAAATGTTTTGTTATACAACCCTATCATCGGGTTTTCAACACTGATAGGGCGCTAGTGCCAACTGGAAAATTTTTGCAAATTGCTAAATAGCCTTATTTTTGGAAAATTAATATTTTGACACTCAAGAACCATTGCATTAACTCAAAACATATTGATATAAGATTAAAAACTATTAAATAATTAAAAACTCATTGAATTATGATTAAAACCTTCCGGAAAACATTTTTTTCAAAATGGAATACTATATCGAAGTTATTTTCAAGACTTTTCAATTTTCTGGGTTTTAGTGTTGAGATTGATCGAGAAGTTACCCTACACACCAAAGATAAAACTATTCCATTAGACGTGAGATATGTCTTCGTTCGTCGAGCTTGATCGTTGTAAACTTCGAAACCAATTGTTTGATGTGTTGTTGATGATTAGTTCAAGCTCTTAAAAAAAATACAGGTGTTGTTTTCTCTTACCGAGAACACTTTACATACTTACAGTTTAAAACAATAGATAGCATCTGGAAATCTCAGCACAAAAGGAATAAAATGAAGAACTTGCGAAATAATGAGGTTATATTCAAGACAGTTTGCAATTTTGATTCAGTTCGGAGGTTGTTTGGACAAATGCAAGAATAAAGACTTTCTTCGATTTAAACACTCTTTGGAACGCTCAGTCTAACTTGCAAAAATCGTGCGTGTTCTATCTTCAAAAATCAGAGAATGAGGGTTTTATAAAATTAGTAGTTGCAGGTTAAAGAGGAAGAGAGTACAAAATGATTTGAATTGAAAACGTTTTTTAATCTAAAGTTGTTTTAGGCGTGAGAGACAATGGGAATCATCAAGGTGTTAGTAGATAATATTTCAATTAAGATAACCAGGCAAAACTGTGTAAGGGATAGAAAAGTCGAGCAAGGAGAAGTAGCCACATTTTTCTCGTTAGAAATATCTGATTTTTGTCTCAAACGTGGATAGCGTGTTATTATTGGGTTGTGTATCATGTTCTCTATTGAAAGATAGCAGGTCGATATACACAAACCCGAGAGCTCGAGTTTTTCAGACTTTCCGATAGCGAGTTATCGAAGCCTATAGCGCGCTATTGCCCACTTTACTAAGGATGAAAAGATCACGGCAACATCTTTATAGGGAGTTGTCAAAGGGGATAGCGCTACAAACAATTTTCAAGAAAAACAAATGTTTTATTATACAACCCTATCAGCGGGCTATCAACACTGATAGGGTGCAAGTGCCAACTGGAAAATTTTTGCAAATTGCTGAATTGCCTTATTTTTGGAAAATTAATATTTTGACACTCAAGAACCATTCCACTGACTCAAAACGTATTGATATAAGATTAAAAACTATTAAATAATTCAAAACTCATTGAAATTATGGTTAAAACCTTCCCGAAAATATTTTTTTCAAAATGGAATACTATATCGAAGTGATTTTGAAGACTTTTCATTTTTCTGAGTTTTAGTGCTGAGATTGATCGAGAAGTTACCCTACACACAAAAGATAAAACTATTGCATTAGACATGAGATATGTCTTTGTTCTTCGAGCTTGATCTTTGTATACTTCGATACCTTTTGTGTGATGTGTTGTTGATGATTAGTTCAAGCTCTTAGAAAAAAAAATACAGGTGATGTTTTTTCTTACCGAGAACACTTTACATACTTACAGTTTAAAACAATAGATAGCCTCTGGAAATCTCAGCACAAAAGGAATAAAATGAAGAACTTCCGAAATAATGAGGTTATCATCAAGACAGTTTGCAATTTTGATTCAGTTCGAAGGTTGTTTGGACAAATGTAAGAAGAACGACTTTTTTCGAATTAAACACTCTTTCGAAAGCTAAGTCTAACTTGCAAAAATCGTGCGTGTTCTATCTTCGAAAATCAGAGAATGAGGGTTTTATAAAATTAGTAGTTGCAGGTTAAAGAGAAAGAGAGTACAAAATTATTTGAATTCAAAATGTTTTTTAATCTAAAGTTGTTTTGGGCGTGCGAGACAATGGGTTGCAGGTTAAGATAACCAGGCAAAACTGTGTAAGGTATAGAAAAGTCGAGCAAGGAGAAGTTGCCGCATTTTTCTCGTTTGAAATATCTGATTTTTGTCTCAAACGTCGATAGCGTGTTATTATTGGGTTGTGTATCATGTTCTCTATTGAAAGATAACAGGTCGATACACAAACCCGAGAGCTCGAGTTTTTCAGATTTTCCGATAGCGAGTTATCGAGGCCTATAGCGCGCTACTGCCCAATTTACTAAAAATGGAAAGATCACGGCAACATCTTTATAGCGAGTTATCAAAAGGTGATAGCGCTATAGACAATTTTCAAGAAAAACAAATGTTTTATTATACAACCCTATCAGCGGGCTATCAACACTGATAGGGCGCAAATGCCAACTGAAAAATTTTTGCAAATTGCTGAATAGCCTTATTTTTGGAAAACTAATATTTTGACACTCAAGAACCATTCCATTGACTCAAAACGTATTGATAAAAGATGAAAAACTATTAAATAATTCAAAACTCATTGAATTATGATTAAAACCTTCCGGAAAACATTTTTTTCAAAATGGAATACTATATCGAAGTTATTTTCAAGACTTTTAAATTTTCTGGGTTTTAGTGTTGAGATTGATCGAGAAGTTACCCTACACACCAAAGATAAAACTATTCCATTAGACGTGAGATATGTCTTCGTTCGTCGAGCTTGATCTTTGTAGACTTCGAAACCAATTGTTTGATGTGTTGTTGATGATTAGTTCAAGCTCTTAGAAAAAAAAATACAGGTGTTGTTTTCTCTTACCGAGAACACTTTACATAGTTACAGTTTAAAACAATAGATAGCCTCTGGAAATCTCAGCACAAAAGGAATAAAATGAAGAACTTGCAAAATAATGAGGTTATCTTCAAGACAGTTTGCAATTTTGATTCAGCTCGGAGGTTCTTTGGACAAATGCAAGAATAAAGTCTTTCTTCAATTTAAACACTCTTTGGAACGCTCAGTCTAACTTGCAAAAATCGTGCGTGTTCTATCTTTGAAAATCAGAGAATGAGGGTTTTATAAAATTAGTAGTTGCAGGTTAAAGAGGAAGAGAGTACAAAATGATTAGAATTCAAAACGTTTTTTAATCTAAAGTTGTTTTGGGCGTGCGAGACAATGGGAATCATCAAGGTGTTAGTAGATAATATTTCAATTAAGATAACCAGGCAAAACTTTGTAAGGTATAGAAAAGTCGAGCAAGGAGAAGTGGCCACATTTTTCTCGTTAGAAATATCTGATTTTTGTCTCAAACGTGGATAACGTGTTATTGTTGGGTTGTGTATCATGTTCTCTATTGAAAGATAGCAGGTCGATATACACAAACCCGAGAGCTCGAGTTTTTTAGACTTTCCGATAGCGAGTTATCGAAGCCTATAGCGCGCTATTGCCCACTTTACTAAGGATGAAAAGATCACGGCAACATCTTTATAGCGAGTTTTCAAAGGGGATATCGCGCTATAGACAATTTTCAAGAAAAACAAATGTTTTATCATAAAACCCTATCAGCGGGCTATCAACACTGATGGGGCGCTAGTGCCAACTGGAAAATTTTTTCAAATTGTAAAATAGCCTTATTTTTGGAAAATTAATATTTTGACACTCAAGAACCATTCCATTGACTCAAAACGTATTGATATAAGATTAAAAACTATTAAATAATTCAAAACTCATTGAAATTATGGTTAAAACCGTCTCGAAAACATTTTTTCAAAATGGAATACTATATCGAAGTAATTTTGAAGACTTTTCAATTTTCTGAGTTTTAGTGCTGAGATTGATCGAGAAGTTACCCTACACACCAAAGATAAAACTATTGCATTAGACATGAGATATGTCTTCGTTATTCGAGCTTGATCTTTGTATACTTCGATACCTTTTGTTTGATGTGTTGTTGATGATTAGTCCAAGCTCTTAAGAAAAAAAATACAGGTTATGTTTTCTCTTACCGAGAACACTTTATATACTTACAGTTTAAAACAATAGATAACCTCTAGAAATCTCAGCACAAAAGGAATAAAATGAAGAACTTGCGAAATAATGAGGTTATCTTCAAGACAGTTTGCAATTTTGATTCAGTTCGAAGATTGTTTCGACAAATGCAAGAATAACGACTTCCTTCGATTTAAACACTCTTTGGAACGCTCAGTCTAACTTGCAAAAATCGTGCGTGTTCTATCTTTGAAAATCAGAGAATGAGGGTTTTATAAAATTAGTAGTTGCAGGTTAAAGAGGAAGAGAATACAAAATGATTTAAATTCAAAACGTTGGTTAATCTAAAGTTGTTTTGGGCGTGCGAGACAATGGGAATCATCAAGGTGTTAGTAGATAATATTTCAATTAAGATAACCAGGTAAAACTGTGTAAGGTATAGAAAAGTCGAGCAAGGAGAAGTGCCAACATTTTTCTCGTTAGAAATATCTGATTTTTGTCTCAAACGTGGATAGCGTGTTATTATTGGGTTGTGTATCATGTTCTCTATTGAAAGATAGCAGGTCGATATACACAAACCTGAGAGCTCGAGTTTTTCAGACTTTCCGATAGCGAGTTATCGAGGCCTATAGCGCGCTATTGCCCACTTTACTAAAAATGGAAAGATCACGACAACATCTTTATAGCGAGTTATCAAAGGGGATAGCGCGCTATAGACAATTTTAAAGAAAAACAAATGTTTTGTTATACAACCCTATCATCGGGTTTTCAACACTGATAGGGCGCTAGTGCCAACTGGAAAATTTTTGCAAATTGCTAAATAGCCTTATTTTTGGAAAATTAATATTTTGACACTCAAGAACCATTGCATTAACTCAAAACATATTGATATAAGATTAAAAACTATTAAATAATTAAAAACTCATTGAATTATGATTAAAACCTTCCGGAAAACATTTTTTTCAAAATGGAATACTATATCGAAGTTATTTTCAAGACTTTTCAATTTTCTGGGTTTTAGTGTTGAGATTGATCGAGAAGTTACCCTACACACCAAAGATAAAACTATTCCATTAGACGTGAGATATGTCTTCGTTCGTCGAGCTTGATCGTTGTAAACTTCGAAACCAATTGTTTGATGTGTTGTTGATGATTAGTTCAAGCTCTTAAAAAAAATACAGGTGTTGTTTTCTCTTACCGAGAACACTTTACATACTTACAGTTTAAAACAATAGATAGCATCTGGAAATCTCAGCACAAAAGGAATAAAATGAAGAACTTGCGAAATAATGAGGTTATATTCAAGACAGTTTGCAATTTTGATTCAGTTCGGAGGTTGTTTGGACAAATGCAAGAATAAAGACTTTCTTCGATTTAAACACTCTTTGGAACGCTCAGTCTAACTTGCAAAAATCGTGCGTGTTCTATCTTCAAAAATCAGAGAATGAGGGTTTTATAAAATTAGTAGTTGCAGGTTAAAGAGGAAGAGAGTACAAAATGATTTGAATTGAAAACGTTTTTTAATCTAAAGTTGTTTTAGGCGTGAGAGACAATGGGAATCATCAAGGTGTTAGTAGATAATATTTCAATTAAGATAACCAGGCAAAACTGTGTAAGGGATAGAAAAGTCGAGCAAGGAGAAGTAGCCACATTTTTCTCGTTAGAAATATCTGATTTTTGTCTCAAACGTGGATAGCGTGTTATTATTGGGTTGTGTATCATGTTCTCTATTGAAAGATAGCAGGTCGATATACACAAACCCGAGAGCTCGAGTTTTTCAGACTTTCCGATAGCGAGTTATCGAAGCCTATAGCGCGCTATTGCCCACTTTACTAAGGATGAAAAGATCACGGCAACATCTTTATAGGGAGTTGTCAAAGGGGATAGCGCTACAAACAATTTTCAAGAAAAACAAATGTTTTATTATACAACCCTATCAGCGGGCTATCAACACTGATAGGGTGCAAGTGCCAACTGGAAAATTTTTGCAAATTGCTGAATTGCCTTATTTTTGGAAAATTAATATTTTGACACTCAAGAACCATTCCACTGACTCAAAACGTATTGATATAAGATTAAAAACTATTAAATAATTCAAAACTCATTGAAATTATGGTTAAAACCTTCCCGAAAATATTTTTTTCAAAATGGAATACTATATCGAAGTGATTTTGAAGACTTTTCATTTTTCTGAGTTTTAGTGCTGAGATTGATCGAGAAGTTACCCTACGCACAAAAGATAAAACTATTGCATTAGACATGAGATATGTCTTTGTTCTTCGAGCTTGATCTTTGTATACTTCGATACCTTTTGTGTGATGTGTTGTTGATGATTAGTTCAAGCTCTTAGAAAAAAAAATACAGGTGATGTTTTTTCTTACCGAGAACACTTTACATACTTACAGTTTAAAACAATAGATAGCCTCTGGAAATCTCAGCACAAAAGGAATAAAATGAAGAACTTCCGAAATAATGAGGTTATCATCAAGACAGTTTGCAATTTTGATTCAGTTCGAAGGTTGTTTGGACAAATGTAAGAAGAACGACTTTTTTCGAATTAAACACTCTTTCGAAAGCTAAGTCTAACTTGCAAAAATCGTGCGTGTTCTATCTTCGAAAATCAGAGAATGAGGGTTTTATAAAATTAGTAGTTGCAGGTTAAAGAGAAAGAGAGTACAAAATTATTTGAATTCAAAATGTTTTTTAATCTAAAGTTGTTTTGGGCGTGCGAGACAATGGGTTGCAGGTTAAGATAACCAGGCAAAACTGTGTAAGGTATAGAAAAGTCGAGCAAGGAGAAGTTGCCGCATTTTTCTCGTTTGAAATATCTGATTTTTGTCTCAAACGTCGATAGCGTGTTATTATTGGGTTGTGTATCATGTTCTCTATTGAAAGATAACAGGTCGATACACAAACCCGAGAGCTCGAGTTTTTCAGATTTTCCGATAGCGAGTTATCGAGGCCTATAGCGCGCTACTGCCCAATTTACTAAAAATGGAAAGATCACGGCAACATCTTTATAGCGAGTTATCAAAAGGTGATAGCGCTATAGACAATTTTCAAGAAAAACAAATGTTTTATTATACAACCCTATCAGCGGGCTATCAACACTGATAGGGCGCAAATGCCAACTGAAAAATTTTTGCAAATTGCTGAATAGCCTTATTTTTGGAAAACTAATATTTTGACACTCAAGAACCATTCCATTGACTCAAAACGTATTGATAAAAGATGAAAAACTATTAAATAATTCAAAACTCATTGAATTATGATTAAAACCTTCCGGAAAACATTTTTTTCAAAATGGAATACTATATCGAAGTTATTTTCAAGACTTTTAAATTTTCTGGGTTTTAGTGTTGAGATTGATCGAGAAGTTACCCTACACACCAAAGATAAAACTATTCCATTAGACGTGAGATATGTCTTCGTTCGTCGAGCTTGATCTTTGTAGACTTCGAAACCAATTGTTTGATGTGTTGTTGATGATTAGTTCAAGCTCTTAGAAAAAAAAATACAGGTGTTGTTTTCTCTTACCGAGAACACTTTACATACTTACAGTTTAAAACAATAGATAGCCTCTGGAAATCTCAGCACAAAAGGAATAAAATGAAGAACTTGCGAAATAATGAGGTTATCTTCAAGACAGTTTGCAATTTTGATTCAGCTCGGAGGTTCTTTGGACAAATGCAAGAATAAAGTCTTTCTTCAATTTAAACACTCTTTGGAACGCTCAGTCTAACTTGCAAAAATCGTGCGTGTTCTATCTTTGAAAATCAGAGAATGAGGGTTTTATAAAATTAGTAGTTGCAGGTTAAAGAGGAAGAGAGTACAAAATGATTAGAATTCAAAACGTTTTTTAATCTAAAGTTGTTTTGGGCGTGCGAGACAATGGGAATCATCAAGGTGTTAGTAGATAATATTTCAATTAAGATAACCAGGCAAAACTTTGTAAGGTATAGAAAAGTCGAGCAAGGAGAAGTGGCCACATTTTTCTCGTTAGAAATATCTGATTTTTGTCTCAAACGTGGATAACGTGTTATTGTTGGGTTGTGTATCATGTTCTCTATTGAAAGATAGCAGGTCGATATACACAAACCCGAGAGCTCGAGTTTTTTAGACTTTCCGATAGCGAGTTATCGAAGCCTATAGCGCGCTATTGCCCACTTTACTAAGGATGAAAAGATCACGGCAACATCTTTATAGCGAGTTTTCAAAGGGGATATCGCGCTATAGACAATTTTCAAGAAAAACAAATGTTTTATCATAAAACCCTATCAGCGGGCTATCAACACTGATGGGGCGCTAGTGCCAACTGGAAAATTTTTTCAAATTGTAAAATAGCCTTATTTTTGGAAAATTAATATTTTGACACTCAAGAACCATTCCATTGACTCAAAACGTATTGATATAAGATTAAAAACTATTAAATAATTCAAAACTCATTGAAATTATGGTTAAAACCGTCTCGAAAACATTTTTTCAAAATGGAATACTATATCGAAGTAATTTTGAAGACTTTTCAATTTTCTGAGTTTTAGTGCTGAGATTGATCGAGAAGTTACCCTACACACCAAAGATAAAACTATTGCATTAGACATGAGATATGTCTTCGTTATTCGAGCTTGATCTTTGTATACTTCGATACCTTTTGTTTGATGTGTTGTTGATGATTAGTCCAAGCTCTTAAGAAAAAAAATACAGGTTATGTTTTCTCTTACCGAGAACACTTTATATACTTACAGTTTAAAACAATAGATAACCTCTAGAAATCTCAGCACAAAAGGAATAAAATGAAGAACTTGCGAAATAATGAGGTTATCTTCAAGACAGTTTGCAATTTTGATTCAGTTCGAAGATTGTTTCGACAAATGCAAGAATAACGACTTCCTTCGATTTAAACACTCTTTGGAACGCTCAGTCTAACTTGCAAAAATCGTGCGTGTTCTATCTTTGAAAATCAGAGAATGAGGGTTTTATAAAATTAGTAGTTGCAGGTTAAAGAGGAAGAGAATACAAAATGATTTAAATTCAAAACGTTGGTTAATCTAAAGTTGTTTTGGGCGTGCGAGACAATGGGAATCATCAAGGTGTTAGTAGATAATATTTCAATTAAGATAACCAGGTAAAACTGTGTAAGGTATAGAAAAGTCGAGCAAGGAGAAGTGCCAACATTTTTCTCGTTAGAAATATCTGATTTTTGTCTCAAACGTGGATAGCGTGTTATTATTGGGTTGTGTATCATGTTCTCTATTGAAAGATAGCAGGTCGATATACACAAACCTGAGAGCTCGAGTTTTTCAGACTTTCCGATAGTGAGTTATTGAGGCCTATAGCGGGCTATTGCCCACTTTACTAAAAATGGAAAGATCACGACAACATCTTTATAGCGAATTTTCAAAGGGGATATCGCGCTATAGACAATTTTCAAGAAAAACAAATGTTTTATCATACAACCCTATCAGCGGGCTATCAACACTGACGGGGCGCTAGTGCCAACTGGAAAATTTTTTCAAATTGTAAAATAGCCTTATTTTTGGAAAATTAATATTTTGACACTCAAGAACCATTCCATTGACTCAAAACATATTGATATAAGATTAAAAACTATTAAATAATTCAAAACTCATTGAATTATGATTAAAACCTGCCGGAAAACATTTTTTTCAAAATGGAATACTATATCAAATTGATTTTGAAGACTTTTCAATTTTCTGAGTTTTAGTGCTGAGATTGATCGAGAAGTTACCCTACACACCAAAGATAAAACTATTGCATTAGACATGAGATATGTCTTCGTTCTTCGAGCTTGATCTTTGTAGACTTCGATACCTTTTGTTTGATGTGTTGTTGATGATTAGTTCAAGCACTTTATATACTTACAGTTTAAAACAATAGATAGCCTCTGAAAATCTCAGCACAAAAGGAATAAAATGAAGAACTTGCGAAATAATGAGGTTATCTTCAAGATAGTTTGCAATTTTGATTCAGTTCGAAGATTGTTTGGACAAATGCAAGAATAACGACTTTCTTCGATTTAAACACTCTTTGGAACGCTCAGTCTAACTTGCAAAAATCGTGCGTGTTCTATCTTTCAAAATTAGAGAATGAGGGTTTTATAAAATTAGTAGTTGCAGGTTAAAGAGGAAGAGAGTACAAAATGATTTAAATTCAAAATGTTGTTTAATCTAATGTTGTTTTGGGCGTGCGAGACAATGGGAATCATCAAGGTGTTAGTAGATAATATTTCAATTAAGATAACCAGGCAAAACTGTGTAAGGTATAGAAAAGTCGAGCAAGGAGAAGTGGCCACATTTTTCTCGTTAGAAATATTTGATTTTGGTCTCAAACGTGGATAGTGTGTTATTATTGGGGTGTGTATCATGTTCTCTATTGAAAAATAGCAGGTCGATATACACAAACCCGAGAGCTCGAGATATTCAGACTTTCCGATAGCGACTTATCGAGGCCTATAGCGCGCTATTGCCAACTTTACTAAAAATGGAAAGATCACGGCAACATCTTTATAGCGATTTATCAAAGGGGATAGCGCTATAGACAATTTTCAAGAAAAACAAATGTTTTATTATACAACCCTATCAGCGGGCTATCAACACTGATAGGGTGCAAGTGCCAACTGGAAAATTTTTGCAAATTGCTGAAAGCCTTATTTTTGGAAAATTAATATTTTGACACTCAAGAACCATTCCATTGACTCAAAACGTATTGATATAAGATTAAAAACTATTAAATAATTCAAAACTCATTGAAATTATGATTAAAACCTTCCGGAAAACATTTTTTTCAAAACGGAATACTATATCGAAGAGATTTTAAAGACTTTTCAATTTTCTGAGTTTTAGTGCTGAGATTGATCGAGAAGTTACCCTACACACCAAAGATAAAACTATTGCATTAGACATGAGATATGTCTTCGTTCTTCGAGCTTTATCTTTGTAGACTTCGAAACCTATTGTTTGATGTGTTGTTAATGATTAGTTCAAGCTCTTAGAAAGAAAAAATACAGGTGATGTTTTCTCTTACCGAGAACACTTTACATACTTACAGTTTAAAACAATAGATAGCCTCTGAAAATCTCAGCACAAAAGGAATATTATGAAGAACTTGCGAAATAATGAGGTTATCTTCAAGACAGTTTGCAAGTTTGATTCAGTTCGAAGGTTGTTTGGAGAAATGAAGAATAACGACTTTCTTCGATTTAAACACTCTTTGGAAAGCTCAGTCTAACTTGCAAAAATCGTGCGTGTTCTATCTTTGAAAATCAGAGAATGAGGTTTTTATAAAATTAGTAGTTGCACGTTAAAGAGGAAGAGAGTACAAAATGATTTGAATTTAAAACGTTGTTTAATCTAATGTTGTTTTGGGCGTGCGAGACAATGGGAATCATCAAGGTGTTAGCAGAGAATATTTCAATTTAGATAACCAGGCAAAACTGTGTAAGGTATAGAAAAGTCGAGTAAGGAGAAGTGGCCACATTTTTTTCGTTAGAAATATCTGATTTTTGTCTCAAACGTGGATAGCGCGTTATTACTGTGGTCTGTATCATGTCCTCTATTGAAAGATAGCAGGTTGACATACACAAACCCGAGAGCTCGAGTTTTTCAGACTTTCCGATAGCGAGTTATTGAGGCCTATAGCGGGCTATTGCCCACTTTACTAAAAATGGAAAGATCACGACAACATCTTTATAGCGAGTTATCAAAGGGGATAGCGCTATAGAGAATGTTCAAGAAAACCAAATGTTTTATCATACAACCCTATCAGCGGGCTGTCAACACTGATAGGGCGCTAGTGCCAACTGGAAAAATTTTTCAAATTGCGAAATAGCCTTATTTTTGGAAAATTAATATTTTGACACTCAAGAACCATTCCATTGACTCAAAACATATTGATATAAGATTAAAAACTATTAAATAATTCAAAACTCATTGAATTATGATTAAAACCTTCCGAGAAACATTTTTTTTTAAAATGGAATACTATATCGAATTGATTTTGAAGACTTTTCAATTTTCTGAGTTTTAGTGCTGAGATTGATCGAGAAGTTATCGTACAAACCAAAGATAAAACTATTGCATTAGACATGAGATATGTCTTCGTTCTTCGAGCTTGATCTTTGTAGACTTCGAAACGTATTGTTTGATGTGTTGTTGATGATTAGTTCAAGCTCTTAGAAAAAAAATACAGGTGTTGTTTTCTCTTACCGAGAGCACTTCACATACTTACAGTTTAAAACAATAGATAGCCTATGGAAATCTCAGCACAAAAGGAATAAAATGAAGAACTTGCGAAATAATGAGGTTATCTTCAAGACAGTTTGCAATTTTGATTCAGTTCGAAGGTTGTTTGGACAAATGCAAGAATAACGACTTTCTTCGATTTAAACACTCTTTGGAACGCTCAGTCTAACTTGCAAAAATCGTGCGTGTTCTATCTTTGAAAATCAGAGAATGAGGGTTTTATGAAATTGGTAGTTGCAGGTTAAAGAGGAAGAGAGTACAGAATGATTTGAATTCAAAACATTTTTTGATCTAAAGTTGTTTTGGGCGTGCGAGACAATGGGAATCATCAAGGTGTTAGTAGATAATATTTCAATTAAGATAACCAGGCAAAACTGTGTAAGGTATAGAAAAGTCGAGCAAGGAGAAGTGGCCACACTTTTCTCGTTAGAAATATTTGATTTTTGTCTCAAACGTGGATAATGTGTTATTATTGGGGTGTGTATAATGATCTCTATTGAAAAATAGCAGGTCGATATACACAAACCCGAGAGCTCGAGATTTTCAGACTTTCCGATAGCGACTTATCGAGGCCTATAGCGCGCTATTGCCAACTTTACTAAAAATGGAAAGATCACGACAACATCTTTATAGCGATTTATCAAAGGGGATAGCGCTATAGACAATTTTCAAGAAAAACAAATGTTTTATTATACAACCCTATCAGCGGGCTATAAACACTGATAGGGTGCAAGTGCCAACTGGAAAATTTTTGCAAATTGCTGAATAGCCTTATTTATGGAAAATTAATATTTTGACACTCAAAAACCATTCCATTGACTCAAAACGTATTGATATAAGATTAAAAACTATTGAATAATTCAAAACTCATTGAATTATGATTAAAACCTTGCAGAAAACATTTTTTTCAAAATGGAATACTATATCGAAGTGATTTTGAAGACTTTACCCTACACACCAAAGATAAAACTATTGCATTAGACATGAGATATCTCTTCGTTCTTCGAGCTTGATCTTTGTAGACTTCGATACCTTTTGTTTGATGTGTTGTTGATGATTAGTTCAAGCTCTTAGAAAAAAAAATTCAGGTGATGTTTTTTCTTACCGAGAACACTTTATATACTTACAGTTTAAAACAATAGATAGCCTCTGGAAATCTCAGCACAAAAGGAATAAAATAAAGAACTTGCGAAATAATGAGCTTATCTTCAAGACAGTTTGCAATTTTGATTCAGTTCAAAGGTTGTTTGGACAAATGCGAGAATAACGACTTTTTTCGATTTAAACACTCTTTGGAAAGCTCAGTCTAACTTGCAAAAATCGTGCGTGGTCTATCTTTGAAAATCAGAGAATGAGGGTTTTATAAAATTAGTAGTTGGAGGTTAAAGTGGAAGAGAGTACAAAATGATTTGAATTCAAAACGTTGTTTAATCTAAAGTTGTTTTGGGCGTGCGAGACAATTGGAATCATCAAGGTGTTAGTAGATAATATTTCAATTAAGATAACCAAGCAAAACTGTGTAAGGCATAGAAAAGTCGAGCAAGGAGAAGTGGCCACATTTTTCTCCTTAGAAATATCTGATTTTTGTCTCAAACGTGGATAGCGTGTTATTATTGAGTTGTGTATCATGTTCTCTATTGAAAGATAGCAGGTCGATATACACAAACCCGAGAGCTCGAGTTTTTCAGACTTTCCGATAGCGAGTTATCGAAGCCTATAGCGCGCTATTGCCCACTTTACTAAGGATGGAAAGATCACGGCAACATCTTTATAGCGAGTTATCAAAGGGGATAGCGCACTATAGAGAATTTTCAAGAAAAACAAATGTTTTATCATACAACCCTATCAGCGGGTTATCAACACTGATAGGGCGCTAGTGCCAACTGGAAAATTTTTTCAAATTGTGACACTCAAGAACCATTCCATTGACTCAAAACATATTGATATAAGATTAAAAACTATTAAATAATTCAAAACTCATTGAATTATGATTAAAACCTTCCGGAAAACATTTTTTTTAAAATGGAATACTACATCGAATTGATTTTGAAGACTTTTCAATTTTCTGAGTTTTAGTGCTGAGATTGATCGAGAAGTTGTCGTACAAACCAAAGATAAAACTATTGCATTAGACATGAGATATGTCTTCGTTCTTCGAGCTTGATCTTTGTAGACTTCGGAACGTATTGTTTGATGTGTTGTTGATGATTAGTTCAAGCTCTTAGAAAAAAAATACAGGTGTTGTTTTCTCTTACCGAGAACACTTCACATACTTACAGTTTAAAACAATGGATAGCCTATGGAAATCTCAGCACAAAAGGAAAAAAATGAAGAACTTGCGAAATAATGAAGTTATCTTCAAGACAGTTTGCAATTTTGATTCAGTTCGAAGGTTGTTTGGACAAATGCAAGAATAAAGACTTTCTTCGATTTAAAAACTCTTTGGAACGCTCAGTCTAACTTGCAAAAATCGTGCGTGTTCTATCTTTGAAAATCAGAGAATGAGGGTTTTATAAAATTAGTAGTTGCAGGTTAAAGAGGAAGAGAGTACAAAATGATTTGAATTCAAAATGTTTTTAATCTAAAGTTGTTTTGGCCGTGCGAGACAATGGGAATCATCAAGGTGTTAGTAGATAATATTTCAATTAAGATAACTAGGCAAAACTGTGTAAGCTATAGAAAAGTCGAGCAAGGAGAAGTGGCCACATTTTTCTTGTTAGAAATATCTGATTTTTGTCTCAAACGTGGATAGCGTGTTATTATTGGGTTGTGTATCATGTTCTCTATTGAAAGATATCAGGTCGATATACAC
The DNA here is from genome assembly GCA_035771175.1 of Paratinospora sagittata. NCBI lineage: Eukaryota > Viridiplantae > Streptophyta > Magnoliopsida > Ranunculales > Menispermaceae > Paratinospora > Paratinospora sagittata. The sequence continues at coordinate 46,067,567 of CM069594.1, read as the reverse complement.
AAACCCGAGAGCTCGAGTTTTTCAGACTTTCCGATAGCGAGTTTTTGAGGCCTATAGCAGGTTATTGCCCACTTTACTAAAAATGGAAAGATCACGACAACATCTTTATAGCGAGTTATCAAAGGGGATAGCGCGCTATAGACAATTTTCAAGAAAAACAAATGTTTTCTCATACAACCCTATCAGCGGGCTATCAACACTGATAGGGCGCTAGTGCCAACTGGAAAATTTTTTCAAATTGCTAAATAGCCTTATTTTTGGAAAATTAATATTTTGACACTCAAGAACCATTCCATTGACTCAAAACATATTGATATAAGATTAAAAACTATTAAATAATTCAAAACTCATTGAATTATGATTAAAACCTTGCGGAAAACATTTTTTTCAAAATGGAATACTATATCAAATTGATTTTGAAGACTTTTCAATTTTCTGAGTTTTAGTGCTGAGATTGATCGAGAAGTTACCCTACACACCAAAGATAAAACTATTGCATTAGACATGAGATATGTCTTCGTTCTTCGAGCTTGATCTTTGTAGACTTCGATACCTTTTGTTTGATGTGTTGTCGATGATTAGTTCAAGCTCTTAGAAAAAAAAATACAGGTGATGTTTTCTCTTACCGAGAACACTTTACAAACATACAGTTTAAAACAATAGATGGCCTCTGAAAATCTCAGCACAAAAGGAATATTATGAAGAACTTGCGAAATAATGAGGTTGTCTTCAAGACAGTTTGCAATTTTGATTCAGTTCGAAGGTTGTTTGGACAAATGAAGAATAACGACTTTCTTCAATTTAAACACTCTTTGGAAAGCTCAGTCTAACTTGCAAAAATCGTGCGTGTTCTGTCTTTGAAAATCAGAGAATGAGGGTTTTATAAAATTAGTAGTTGCAGGTTAAAGAGGAAGAGAGTACAAAATGATTTGGATTCAAAACGTTGTTTAATCTAAAGTTGTTTTGGGCGTGCGAGACAATGGGAATCATCAAGGTGTTAGCAGAGAATATTTCAATTTAGATAACCAGGCAAAACTGTGTAAGTTATAGAAAAGTCGAGCAAGGAGAAGAGGCCACATTTTTCTCGTTAGAAATATCTGATTTTTGTCTCAAACGTGGATAGCGTGTTATTATTGGGTTGTGTATCCTGTTCTCTATTGAAGGATAGCAGGTCGATATACACAAACCCGAGAGCTCGAGTTTTTCAGACTTTCCGAGAGCGAGTTATCGAAGCCTATAGCGCGCTATTGCCCACTTTACTAAGGATGGAAAGATCACGGCAACATCTTTATAGCGAGTTATCAAATGGGATAGCGCTATAGACAATTTTCGAGAAAAACAAATGTTTTATTGTACAACCCTATCAGCGGGCTATCAACACTGATAGGGCGCACGTGCCAACTGGAAAATTTTTGCAAATTGCTGAATAGCCTTATTTTTGGAAAATTAATATTTTGACACTCAAGAACCATTCCATTGACTCAAAACGTATTGATATAAGATTAAAAACTATTAAATAATTCAAAACTCATTGAATTATGATTAAAACCTTCCGGAAAACATTTTTTTCAAAACGGAATACTATATCGAAGTGATTTTAAAGACTTTTCAATTTTCTGAGTTTTAGTGCTGAGATTGATCGAGAAGTTACCCTACACACCAAAAATAAAACTATTGCATTAGACATGAGATGTGTCTTCGTTCTTCGAGCTTTATCTTTGTAGACTTCGATAGCTATTGTTTGATGTGTTGTTGATGATTAGTTCAAGCTCTTAGAAAGAAAAAATACAGGCGATGTTTTCTCTTACCGAGAACACTTTACATACTTACAGTTTAAAACAATAGATGGCCTCTGAAAATCTCAGCACAAAAGGAATATTATGAAGAACTTGCGAAATAATGAGGTTGTCTTCAAGACAGTTTGCAATTTTGATTCAGTTCGAAGGTTGTTTGGACAAATGAAGAATAACGACTTTCTTCAATTTAAACACTCTTTGGAAAGCTCAGTCTAACTTGCAAAAATCGTGCGTGTTCTATCTTTGAAAATCAGAGAATGAGGGTTTTATAAAATTAGTAGTTGCAGGTAAAAGAGGAAGAGAGTACAAAATGATTTGAATTCAAAACGTTGTTTAATCTAAAGTTGTTTTGGGCGTGCGAGACAATGGGAATCATCAAGGTGTTAGCAGAGAATATTTCAATTTAGATAACCAGGCAAAACTGTGTAAGGTATAGAAAAGTCGAGCAAGGAGAAGTGGCCACATTTTTCTCGTTAGAAATATCTGATTTTTGTCTCAAACGTGGATAGCGTGTTATTATTGGGTTGTGTATCATGTTCTCTATTGAAAGATAGCAGGTCGATATACACAAACCCGAGAGTTCGTGTTTTTCAGACTTTCCGAGAGCGAGTTATCGAAGCCTATAGCGCGCTATTGCCCACTTTACTAAGGATGGAAAGATCACGGCAACATCTTTATAGCGAGTTGTCAAATGGGATAGTGCTATAGACAATTTTCAAGAAAAACAAATGTTTTATTATACAACCCTAACAGCGGGCTATCAACACTGATAGGGTGCAAGTGCCGACTGGAAAATTTTTGCAAATTGCTGAATAGCCTTATTTTTGGAAAATTAATATTTTGACACTCAAGAACCATTCCATTGACTCAAAACGTATTGATATAAGATGAAAAACTCTTAAATAATTCAAAACTCATTGAATTATGATTAAAACCTTCCGGAAAACATTTTTTTCAAAACGGAATACTATATCGAAGTGATTTTAAAGACTTTTCAATTTTCTGAGTTTTAGTGCTGAGATTGATCGAGAAGTTACCCTACACACCAAAGATAAAACTATTGCATTAGACATGAGATATGTCTTCGTTCTTCGAGCTTGATCTTTGTAGACTTCGAAACCTATTGTTTGATGTGTTGTTGATGATTAGTTCAAGCTCTTTGAAAAAAAAAATACAGGTGTTGTTTTCTCTTACAGAGAACACTTCACATACTTACAGTTTAAAATAATGGATAGCCTCTGGAAATCTCAGCACGAAAGGAATAAAATGAAGAACTTGCGAAATAATGAGGTTATCTTCAAGACAGTTTGCAATTTTGATTCAGTTCGAAGGTTGTTTGGACAAATGCAAGAATAACGACTTTCTTCGATTTAAACACTCTTTGGAACGCTCAGTCTAACTTGCAAAAATCGTGCGTGTTCTATCTTTGAAAATCAGAGAATGAGGGTTTTATGAAATTGGTAGTTGCAGGTTAAAGAGGAAGAGAGTACAGAATGATTTGAATTCAAAACATTTTTTGATTTAAAGTTGTTTTGGGTGTGCGAGACAATGGGAATTATCAAGGTGTTAGTAGATAATATTTCAATTACGATAACCAGGCAAAACTGTGTAAGGTATAGAAAAGTCGAGCAAAGAGAAGTGGCCACATTTTTCTCGTTAGAAACATCTGATTTTTGTCTCAAACGTGGATAGCGTGTTATTATTGGGTTGTGTATCATGTTCTCTATTGAAAGATAGCAGGTCGATATACACAAACCCGAGAGCTCGAGTTTTTCAGACTTTCCGATAGCGAGTTATCGAGGCCTATAGCGCTTTATTGCCAACTTTACTAAAAATGGAAAGATCACGGCAACATCTTTATGGCGAGTTATCAAAGGAGATAGCGCGCTATAGACAATTTTCAAGAAAAACAAATGTTTTATTATACAACCCTATCAGCGGGCTATCAACACTGATAGGGTGCAAGTGCCAACTGGAAAATTTTTGCAAATTGCTGAATAGCCTTATTTTTGAAAAATTAATATTTTGACACTCAAGAACCATTCTATTGCCTCAAAACGTATTGATATAAGATGAAAAGCAATTAAATAATTCAAAACTCATTGAATTATGATTAAAACCTTCCAGAAAACATTTTTTTCAAAACAGAATACTATATCGAAGTGATTTTAAAGACTTTTCAATTTTCTGAGTTTTAGTGCTGAGATTGATCGAGAAGTTACCCTACACACCAAAGATAAAACTATTGCATTAGACATGAGATATGTCTTCGTTCTTCGAGCTTTATTTTGTAGACTTCGATAGCTATTGTTTGATGTGTTGTTGATGATTAGTTCAAGCTCTTAGAAAGAAAAAATACAGGTGATGTTTTCTCTTACCGAGAACACTTTACATACTTACAGTTTAAAACAGTAGATGGCCTCTGAAAATCTCAGCACAAAAGGAATATTATGAAGAACTTGCGAAATAATGAGGTTGTCTTCAAGGCAGTTTGCAATTTTGATTAAGTTCGAAGGTTGTTTGGACAAATGAAGAATAACGACTTTCTTCGATTTAAACACTCTTTGGAATGGTCAGTCTAACTTCCAAAAATCGTGCGTGTTCTATATTTGAAAATCAGAGAATGAGGGTTTTATAAAATTAGTAGTTGCAGGTTAAAGAGGAAGAGAGTACAAAATGATTTGAATTCAAAACATTTTTTGATCTAAAGTTGTTTTGGGTGTGCGAGACAATGGGAATCATCAAGGTGTTAGTAGATAATATTTCAATTAAGATAACCAGGCAAAACTGCGTAAGGTATAGAAAAGTCGAGCAAAGAGAAGTGGCCACATTTTTCTCCTTAGAAACATCTGATTTTTGTCTCAAATGTGGATAGCGTGTTATTATTGGGTTGTGTATCATGTTCTCTATTGAAAGATAGCAGGTCAATATACACAAACCCGAGAGGACGAGTTTTTCAGACTTTCCGATAGCGAGTTATCCAGGCCTATAGCGCTCTATTGCCAACTTTACTAAAAAAGGAAAGATCACGGCAACATCTTTATGGCGAGTTATCAAAGGAGATAGCGCGCTATAGACAATTTTCAAGAAAAACAAATGTTTTATTATACAACCCTATCAGCGGGCTATCAACACTTATAGGGTGCAAGTGCCAACTGGAAAATTTTTGCAAATTGCTGAATAACCTTATTTTTGGAAAATTAATATTTTGACACTCAAGAACCATTCCATTGACTCAAAACATATTGATATAAGATTAAAAACTCTTAAATAATTCAAAACTCATTGAATTATGATTAAAACCTTCCGGAAAACATTTTTTTCAAAATGGAATACTATATCGAAGTGATTTTAAAGACTTTTCAATTTTTTGAGTTTTAGTGCTGAGATTGATCGAGAAATTACCCTACACACCAAAGATAAAAGTATTGCGTTAGACATGAGATATGTCTTCGTTCTTCGAGCTTGATCTTTGTAGACTTCGAAACCTATTGTTTGATGTGTTGTTGATGATTAGTTCAAGCTCTTAATAAAAAAAAATACAAGTGTTGTTTTCTCTTACAGAGAACACTTCACATACTTACAGTTTAAAACAATAGATAGCCTCTGGAAATCTCAGCACAAAAGGAATAAAATGAAGAACTTGCGAAATAATGAGGTTATCTTCAAAACAGTTTGCAATTTTGATTCAGTTCGAAGGTTGTTTGGACAAATGCAAGAATAACGACTTTCTTCGATTTAAACACTCTTTGGAAAGCTCAGTCTAACTTGCAAAAATCGTGCGTGTTCTATCTTTGAAAATCAGAGAATAAGGGTTTTATAAAATTAGTAGTTGCAGGTTAAAGAGGAAGAGAGTACAAAATGATTTGAATTCAAAACATTTTTTCATCTAAAGTTGTTTTGGGCGTGCGAGACAATGGGAATCATCAAGGTGTTGGTAGATAATATTTCAATTAAGATAACCAGGCAAAACTGTGTAAGGTATAGAAAAGTCGAGCAAGGAGAAGTGGCCACATTTTTCTCGTTAGAAACATCTGATTTTTGTCTCAAACGTGGATAGCGTGTTATTATTGGGTTGTGTATCATGTTCTTTATTGAAAGATAGCAGGTCTATATACACAAACCCGAGAGCTCGTGTTTTTCAGACTTTCCGATAGCGAGTTATCGAAGCCTATAGCGCGCTATTGCCAACTTTACTAAAAATGAAAAGATCACGGCAACATCTTTATAGCGAGTTATCAAAGGGGATAGCTCGTTATAGACAATTTTCAAGAAAAACAAATGTTTTATTATACAACCCTATCAGCGGGCTGTCAACACTGATTGGGCGCAAGTGCCAACCGGAAAATTTTTGCAAATTGCTGAATAGCCTTATTTTTGGAAAATTAATATTTTAACACTCAAGAACCATTCCATTGACTCAAAACATATTGATATAAGATTAAAAACTATTAAATAATTCAAAACTCATTGAAATTATGATTAAAACCTTCTGGAAAACATTTTTTTCAAAACGGAATACTATATCGAAGTGATTTTAAAGACTTTTCAATTTTCTGAGTTTTAGTGCTGAGATTGATCGAGAAATTACCATACACACCAAAGATAAAACTATTGCATTAGACATGAGATATGTCTTCGTTCTTCGAGCTTTATCTTTGTAGTCTTCGATAGCTATTGTTTGATGTGTTGTTGATGATTAGTTCAAGCTTTTAGAAAGAAAAAATACAGGTGACGTTTTCTCTTACCGAGAACACTTTACATACTTACAGTTTAAAATAATAGATAGCCTCTGAAAATCTCAGCACAAAAGGAATATTATGAAGCACCTGCGAAATAATGAGGTTATCTTCAAGACAATTTGCAATTTTGATTCAGTTCGAAGGTTGTTTTGACAAATGAAGAATAACGACTTTCTTCTATTTAAACACTCTTTGGAAAGCTCAGTCTAACTTGCAAAAATCGTGCGTGTTCTATCTTTGAAAATCAGAGATTGAGGGTTTTATAAAATTAGTAGTTGCAGGTTAAAGAGGAAGAGAGTACAAAATGATTTGAATTCAAAACTTTGTTTAGTCATAAGTTGTTTTGGGCGTGCGAGACAATGGAAACCATCAAGGTGTTAGCAGAGAATATTTCAATTTTGATAACCAGGCAAAACTGTGTAAGGTATAGAAAAGTCGAGCAAGGAGAAGTGGCCACATTTTTCTCGTTAGAAATATCTGATTTTTGTCTCAAACGTGGATAGCGTGTTATTATTGGGTTGTGTATCAAGTTCTCTATTGAAAGATAGCAGGTCGATATACACAAACCCGAGAGCTCGAGTTTTTCAGACTTTCTGATAGCGAGTTATCGAGGCCTATAGCGGGCTATTGCCCACTTTACTAAAAATGGAAAGATCACGACAACATCTTTATAGCGAGTTATCAAAAGGGGATAGCGCGCTATAGACAATTTTCAAGAAAAACAAATGTTTTATTATACAACCCTATCAGCGGGCTATCAACACTGATACGGCGCAAGTGCCAACTGGAAAATTTTTGCAAATTGCTGAATAGCCTTATTTTTGGAAAATTAATATTTTAACACTCAAGAACCATTCCATTGACTCAAAACGTATTGATATAAGATTAAAAACTATTAAATAATTCAAAACTCATTGAATTATGAGTAAAACCTTGCGGAAAACATTTTTTTCAAAATGGAATACTATATGGAAGTGATTTTGAAGACTTTTCAATTTTTTGCGTTTTAGTGCTGAGATTGATCGAGAAATTACCCTACCCACCAAAGATAAAACTATTGCATTACACATGAGATATGTCTTCGTTCTTCGAGCTTGATCTTTGTAGACTTCGAAACCTATTGTTTGATGTGTTGTTGATTATTAGTTCATGCTCTTAGAAAAAAAATACAGGTGATGTTTTCTCTTACTGAGAACACTTTATATACTTACAGTTTAAAATAATAGATAGCCTCTGGAAATGTCAGCACAAAAGGAATAAAATGAAGAACTTACGAAATAATGAGATTATCTTCAAGACAGTTTGCAATTTTGATTCAGTTCGAAGATTGTTTGGACAAATGCAAGAATAACGACTTTCGTCGATTTAAACACTCTTTGGAACGCTCAGTCTAACTTGCAAAAATCGTGCATGTTCTATCTTTCAAAATCAGAGCATGAGGGTTTTATAAAATTAGTAGTTGCAGGTTAAAGAGGAAGAGAGTACAAAATGATTTGAATTCAAAACGTTGTTTAATCTAAAGTTGTTTTGGGCGTGCGAGACAATGGGAATCATCAAGGTGTTAGTAGATAATATTTCAATTAAGATAACCAGGCAAAACTGTGTAAGGTATAGAAAAGTCGAGCAAGGAGAAGTGGCCACATTTTTCTCGTTAGAAATATCTGATTTTTGTCTCAAACGTGGATAGCGTGTTATTATTGGGTTGTGTATCATGTTCTCTATTGAAAGATAGCAGGTCGATATACACAAACCCGAGAGCTTGAGTTTTTCAGACTTTCTGATAGCGAGTTATCGAAGCCAATAGAGCGCTATTGCCCACTTTACTAAGGATGGAAAGATCACGGCAACATCTTCACAGCGAGTTATCAAACGGGATAGCTCTATAGACAATTTTAAAGAAAAACAAATGTTTTATTATACAACCCTATCAGCGGGCCATCAACACTGATAGGGTGCAAGTGCCAACTGGAAAATTTTTGTAAATTGCTGAATAGCCTTATTTATGGATAATTAATATTTTCACACTCAAGAACCATTCCATTGACTCAAAACGTATTGATATAAGATTAAAAACTATTGAATAATTCAAAACTCATTGAATTATGATTAAAACCTTGCGGAAAACATTTTTTTAAAAATGGAATACTATATCGAAGTGATTTTGAAGACTTTTCAATTTTCTGAGTTTTAGTGCTGAGATTAATCGAGAAGTTACCCTACACACCAAAGATAAAACAATTGCATTACACATGAGATATGTCTTCGTTCTTCGAGCTTGATCTCTGTAGGCTTCGATACCGTTTGTTTGATGTGTTGTTGATGATTAGTTCAAGCTCTTAGAAAAAAAATTACAGGTGATGTTTTCTCTTACCGAGAACAATTTACATACTTACAGTTTAAAACAATAGATAGCCTCTGGAAATCTCAGCACAAAAGGAATAAAATGAAGAACTTCCGAAATAATGAGGTTATCTTCAAGACAGTTTGTAATTTTGATTCAGTTCGAAGGTTGTTTGGACGAATGCAAGAATAACGACTTTCTTCGATTTAAACACTCTTTGGAAAGCTCGGTCTAACTTGCAAAAATCGTGCGTGTTCTATCTTTGAAAATCAGAGAATGAGGGTTTTATAAAATTAGTAGTTGCAGGTTAAAGCGGAAGAGAGTACAAAATGATTTGAATTCAAAACGTTGTTTAATCTAATGTTGTTTTGGGCGTGCGAGACAATGGGAATCATCAAGGTGTTAGCAGAGAATATTACAATTAAGATAACTAGGCAAAGCTGTGTAAGGTATAGAAAAGTCGAGCAAGGAGAAGTGGCCACATTTTTCTCGTTAGAAATATCTGATTTTTGTCTCAAACGTGGATAGCGTGTTATTATTGGGTTGTGTATCATGTTCTCTCTTGAAAGGTAGCAGGTCGATATACACAAACCCGAGAGCATGAGTTTTTCAGACTTTCCGAAAGCGAGTTATCGAGGCCTATAGCGCACTATTGCCCACTTTACTAAAAATGGAAAGATCACGGCAACATCTTTGTAGCGAGTTATCCAAGGGGATAGCGCGCTATAGACAATTTTCAGGAAAAACAAATGTTTTATTATACAACGCTATCAGCGGGCTATCGACACTGATAGGACGCTAGTGCCAACTGGAAAATTTTGTCAAATTGGTAAATACCCTTATTTTTGGAAAATTAATATTTTGACACTCAAGAACCATTCCATTGACTCAAAACATATTGATATAAGATTAAAAACAATTAAATAATTCAAAACTCATGGAATTTTGACTAAAACCTTCCGGAAACCATTTTTTTCAAAATGGAATACTATATCGAAGTTATTTTCAAGACTTTTCAATTTTCTAAGTTTTAGTGCTGAGATTGATCGAGAAAAACTATTGCATTAGAAATGAGATATGTCTTCGTTCTTTGAGCTTGATCTTTGTAGACTTCGATAGCTATTGTTTGATGTGTTGTTGATGATTAGTTCAAGCTCTCAGAAAGAAAAAATACGGGTGATGTTTTCTCTTACCGAAAACACTTTACATACTTACAATTTAAAACAATAGATAGCCTCTGAAAATCTCAACACAAAAGGAATATAATGAAGAACTTGCGAAATAATGAGGTTATCTTCAAGACAGTTTGCAATTTTGATTCAGTTCGAAGGTTGTTTGGACAAATGAAGAATAACGACTTTCTTCGATTTAAACACTCTTTGGAAAGCTCAGTCTAACTTGCAAAAATTGTGCGTGTTCTATCTTTCAAAATCAGAGAATGAGGGTTTTATAAAATTAGTAGTTGCAGGTTAAAGAGGAAGAGAGTACAAAATGATTTGAATTCAAAACGTTGTTTAATCTAAAGTTGTTTTGGGCGTGCGAGACAATGGGAATCATCAAGGTGTTAGCAGAGAATATTTCAATTAAGATAACTAGGCAAAACTGTGTAAGGTATAGAAAAGTCGAGCAACGAGAAGTGGCCACATTTTTCTCGTTAGAAATATCTGATTTTTGTCTCAAACGTGGATAGTGTGTTGTTATTGTGTTCTGTCTCATGTCCTCTATTGAAAGATAGCAGGTTGATATGCACAAACCCGAGAGCTCGAGTTTTTCAGACTTTCCGATAGCGAGTTATCGAGGCCTATAGCTCGCTATTGCCCACTTTACTAAAAATGGAAAGATTACGACAATATCTTTATAGCGAGTTATCAAAAGGGATAGCGCGCTATAGACAATTTTCAAGAAAAACAAATGTTTTATCATACGACCCTATCAGCGGGCTATCAACACTGATAGGGCGCTAGTGCCAAATGGAAAATTTTTTCAAATTGGTAAATACCCTTATTTTTGGAAAATTAATATTTTGACACACAAGAACCGAATCACTGACTCAAAACATATTGATATAAGATTAAAAACTATTAAATAATTCAAAACTCATTGAATTTTGACTGAAGCCTTCCGGAAAACATTTTTTTCAAAATGGAATACTATATCGAAGTTATTTTCAAGACTTTTCAATTTTCTAAGTTTTAGTGCTGAGATTGATCAAGAAGTTACCCTACACACCAAAGATAAAACTATTGCATTTGACAGGAGACATGTCTTCGTTCTTCGAGCTTGATCTTTGTAGACTTCGATACCTTTTGTTTGATGTGTTGTTGATGATTAGTTCAAGCTCTTAGAAAGAAAAAATACAGGTGATGTTTTCTCTTACCGAGAACACTTTACATACTTACAGTTTAAAACAATAGATAGCCTCTGAAAATCTCAGCACAAAAGGAATATAATGAAGAACTTGCTAAATAATGAGGTTATCTTCAAGACAAATTGCAATTTTGATTCAGTTCGAAGGTTGTTTGGACAAATGAAGAATAACGACTTTCTTCGATTTAAACACTCTTTGGAAAGCTCAGTCTAACTTGCAAAAATTGTGCGTGTTCTATCTTTGAAAATCAGAGAATGAGGGTTTTATAAAGTTAGTAGTTGCAGGTTAAGGAGGAAGAGAGTACAAAATGATTTGAATTCAAAACGTTGTTTAATCTAAAGTTGTTTTGGGCGTGCGAGACAATGGGAATCATCAAGGTGTTAGTAGATATTATTTCAATTAAGATAACCAGGCAAAACTGTGTAAGGTATAGAAAAGTCGAGCAAGGAGAAGTGGCCACATTTTTCCCGTTAGAAATATCCGATTTTTGTCTCAAACGTGGATAGCGTGTTATTATTGGGTTGTGTATCATGTTCTCTATTCAAAGATAGCAGGTCGATATACACAAACCCGAGAGCTCGAGTTTTTCAGACTTTCCGATAGCGAGTTATCGAGGCCTATAGCGCGCTATTGCCCACTTTACTAAACATGGAAAGATCACGGCAACATCTTTATAGCGAGTTTTCAAAGGGGATAGCGCGCTACAGACAACTTTCAAGAAAAACAAATGTTTTATTATACAACCCTATCAGCAAGCTATCAACACTGATAGGGCGCTAGTGCCAAATGGAAAATTTTTACAAATTGCTAAATAACCTTATTTTTGGAAAATTAATATTTTTACACTCAAGAACCATTCCATTGACTCAAAACATATTGATATAAGATTAAAAACTATTAAATAATTCAAAACTCATTGAATTATGATTAAAACCTTCCGGAAAACATTTTTTTCAAAATGGAATACTATATCGAAGTGATTTTGAAGACTTTTCAATTTTCTGAGTTTTGGTGCTGAGATTGATCGAGAAGTTACCCTACGCACCAAAGGTAAAATTATTGCATTAGACATGAGATATGTCTTCGTTCGTCGAGCTTGATCTTTGTACACTTCGACACCTTTTGTTTGATATGTTGTTGATGATTAGTTCATGCTCTTAGAAAAAAAAATACAGGTGTTGTTTTCTCTTACCGAGAACACTTCACATACTTACAGTTTAAAACAATAGATAGCCTATGGAAATCTCGGCACAAAAGGAATAAAATGAAGAACTTGCGAAATAATGAGGTTATCTTCAAGAAAATTTGCAATTTTGATTCAGTTCGAAGGTTGTTTGGACAAATGCAAGAATAAAGACTTTCTTCGATTTAAACACTCTTCGGAACGCTCAGTCTAACTTGCAAAAATCGGGCGTGTTCTATCTTTGAAAATCAGAGAATGAGGGTTTTATAAAATTAGTAGTTGCAGGTTAAAGAGGAAGAGAGTACAAAATGATTTGAATTCAAAACATTTTTTGATCTAAAGTTGTTTTGGGCGTGCGAGACAATGGGAATCATCAAGGTGTTAGTAGATAATATTTCAATTAAGATAACCAAGCAAAACTGTGTAAGGTATAGAAAAGTCGAGCAAGGAAAAGTGGCCACATTTTTCTCGTTAGAAATATCTGATTTTTGTCTCAAACGTGGATAGCGTGTTATTATTGGGTTGTGTATCATGTTCTCTATTGAAAGATTGCAGGTCGATATACACAAACCCGAGAGCTCGAGTTTTTCAGACTTTCCGATAGCGAGTTATCGAAGACTATAGCGCGCTATTGCCCACTTTACTAAGGATGGAAAGATCACGGCAACATCTTTATAGCGAGTTATCAAAGGGGATAGCGCTATAGACAATTTTAAAGAAAAACAAATGTTTTATTATACAACCCTATCAGCGGGCTATCAACACTGATAGGGTGCAAGTGCCAACTGGAAAATTTTTGCAAATTGCTGAATAGCCTTATTTTTGGAAAATTAATATTTTGCAACTTAAGAACCATTCCATTGACTCAAAACGTATTGATATAAGATTAAAAACTTTTAAATATTTGAAAACTCATTGAAATTATGATTAAAACCTTCTCGAAAACATTTTTTTCAAAATCGAATACTATATCGAAGTGATTTTAAAGACTTTTCAATTTTCTGAGTTTTAGTGCTGAGATTGATCGACAAGTTACCTTACACACCAAAGATAAAACTATTGCAATAGACATGAGATATGTCTTCGTTCTTCGAGCTTGATCTTTGTAGACTTCGATACCTTTTGTTTGATGTGTTGTTGATGATTAATTCAAGCTCTTAGAAAAAAAAAATACAAGTGTTGTTTTCTCTTACAGAGAACACTTCACATACTTACAGTTTAAAACAATAGATAGCCTCTGGAAATCTCAGCACAATAGGAATAAAATGAAGAACTTGCGAAATAATGAGGTTATCTTCAAGACAGTTTGCAATTTTGATTCAGTTCGAAGGTTGTTTGGACAAATGCAAGAATAACGACTTTCTTCGATTTAAACACTCTTTCGAAAGCTCAGTCTAACTTGCAAAAATCGTGCCTGTTCTATCTTTGAAAATCAGAGAATGAGGGTTTTATAAAGTTAGTAGTTGCAGGTTAAAGAGGAAGAGAGTACAAAATGAATTGAATTCAAAACGTTGTTTAATTTAAAGTTGTTTTGGGCGCGCGAGACAAGGGGAATCATGAAGGCGTTTGTAGAGAATATTTCAATTAAGATAACAAGGCAAAACTGTGTAAGGTATAGAAAAGTCGAGCAAGGAGAAGTGGCCACATTTTTCTCGTTAGAAATATCTGATTTTTGTCTCAAACGTGGATAGCGTGTTATTATTGGGTTGTGTATCATGTTCTCTATTGAAAGATAGCAGGTCGATATACACAAACCCGAGCAGCTCGAGTTTTTCAGACTTTCCGATAGCGGGTTATCGAGGCCTATAGCGCGCTATTGCCCACTTTACTAAAAATGAAAAGATCACAGCAACATCTTTATAGCGAGTTATCAAAGGGGATAGCGCGCTATAGACAATTTTCAAGAAAAACAAATGTTTTATTATACAACCCTATCAGCGGACTATCAACACCGATAGGGCGCAAGTGCCAACTAGAAAATTTTTGCAAATTGCTGAATAGCCTTATTTTTGGAAAATTAATATTTTGACACTCAAGAACCATTCCATTAACTCAAAACATATTGGTATAAGATTAAAAACTATTAAATAATTCAAAACTCATTGAAATTATGATTAAAACCTTCCGGAAAACATTTTTTTTAAAATGGAATACTATATCGAAGTGATTTTAAAGACTTTTCAATTTTCTGAGTTTTAGTGCTGAGATTGATCGAGAAGTTACCCTACACACCAAAGATAAAACTATTGCATTAGACATGAGATATGTCTTCGTTCTTCGAGCTTGATCTTTGTAGACTTCGATAGCTATTGTTTGATGTGTTGTTGATGATTAGTTCAAGCCCTTAGAAAGAAAAAATACGGGTTATGTTTTCTCTTACCGAGAACACTTTACATACTTACAGTTTAAAACAATAGATAGCCTCTGGAAATCTCAGCACAAAAGGAATAAAACGAAGAACTTCCGAAATAATGAGGTTATCTTCAAGACAGTTTGCAATTTTGATTCAGTTCGAAGGTTATTTTGACAAATGCAAGAATAACGACTTTCTTCGATTTAAACACTCTTTGGAAAGCTCAGTCTAACTTGCAATAATCGTGCGTGTTCTATCTTTGAAAATCAGAGAATGAGGGTTTTATAAAATTAGTAGTTGCAGGTTAAAGAGGAAGAGAGTACAAAATGAATTGAATTCAAAACGTTGTTTAATTTAAAGTTGTTTTGGGCGTGCGAGACAATGGGAATCATCATGGTGTTAGAAGATAGTATTTCAATTAATATAACCAGGCAAAACTGTGTAAGGTATAGAAAAGTCGAGCAAGGAGAAGTGGCCACATTTTTCTCGTTAGAAATATCTGATTTTTGTCTCAAACGTGGATAGCGTGTTATTATTGGGTTGTGTATCATGTTCTCTATTGAAAGATAGCAGGTCGATATACACAAACCCGAGCAGCTCGAGTTTTTCAGACTTTCCGATAGCGGGTTATCGAGGCCTATAGCGCGCTATTGCCCACTTTACTAAAAATGAAAAGATCACGGCAACATCTTTATAGCGAGTTATCAAAGGGGATAGCGCGCTATAGACAATTTTCAAGAAAAACAAATGTTTTATTATACAACCCTATCAGCGGACTATCAACACTGATAGGGCGCAAGTGCCAACTAGAAAATTTTTGGAAATTGCTGAATAGCCTTATTTTTGGAAAATTAATATTTTGACACTCAAGAACCATTCCATTGACTCAAAACATATTGGTATAAGATTAAAAACTATTAAATAATTCAAAACTCATTGAAATTATGATTAAAACCTTCCGGAAAACATTTTTTTTAAAATGGAATACTATATCGAAGTGATTTTAAAGACTTTTCAATTTTCTAAGTTTTAGTGCTGAGATTGATCGAGAAGTTACCCTACACACCAAAGATAAAACTATTGCATTAGACATGAGATATGTCTTCGTTCTTCGAGCTTGATCTTTGTAGACTTCGATAGCTATTGTTTGATGTGTTGTTGATGATTAGTTCAAGCTCTTAGAAAGAAAAAATACGGGTTATGTTTTCTCTTACCGAGAACACTTTACATACTTACAATTTAAAACAATAGATAGCCTCTGGAAATCTCAACACAAAAGGAATAAAACGAAGAACTTCCGAAATAATGAGGTTATCTTCAAGACAGTTTGCAATTTTGATTCAGTTCGAAGGTTATTTTGACAAATACAAGAATAACGACTTTCTTCGATTTAAACACTCTTTGGAAAGCTCAGTCTAACTTGCAATAATCGTGCGTGTTCTATCTTTGAAAATCAAAGAATGAGGGTTTTATAAAATTAGTAGTTGCAGGTTAAAGAGGAAGAGAGTACAAAATGATTTGAATTCAAAACGTTGTTTAATCTAAAGTTGTTTTGGGCGTGCGAGACAATGGGAATCATCATGGTGTTAGAAGATAGTATTTCAATTAATATAACCAGGCAAAACTGTGTAAGGTATAGAAAAGTCGAGCAAGGAGAAGTGGCCACATTTTTCTCGTTAGAAATATCTGATTTTTGTCTCAAACGTGGATAGCGTGTTATTACTGTGTTGTGTATCATGTTCTCTATTGAAAGATAGCAGGTCGATATACACAAACCCGAGCAGCTCGAGTTTTTCAGACTTTCCGATAGCGGGTTATCGAGGCCTATAGCGCGCTATTGCCCACTTTACTACAAATGAAAAGATCACAGCAACACCTTTATAGCGAGTTATCAAAGGGGATAGCGCGCTATAGACAATTTTCAAGAAAAACAAATGTTTTATTATACAACCCTATCAGCGGACTATCAACACCGATAGGGCGCAAGTGCCAACTAGAAAATTTTTGCAAATTGCTGAATAGCCTTATTTTTGGAAAATTAATATTTTGACACTCAAGAACCATTCCATTAACTCAAAACATATTGGTATAAGATTAAAAACTATTAAATAATTCAAGACTCATTGAAATTATGATTAAAACCTTCCGGAAAACATTTTTTTAAAAATGGAATACTATATCGAAGTGATTTTAAAGACTTTTCAATTTTCTGAGTTTTAGTGCTGAGATTGATCGAGAAGTTACCCTACACACCAAAGATAAAACTATTGCATTAGACATGAGATATGTCTTCGTTCTTCGAGCTTGATCTTTGTAGACTTCGATAGCTATTGTTTGATGTGTTGTTGATGATTAGTTCAAGCCCTTAGAAAGAAAAAATACGGGTTATGTTTTCTCTTACCGAGAACACTTTACATACTTACAGTTTAAAACAATAGATAGCCTCTGGAAATCTCAGCACAAAAGGAATAAAACGAAGAACTTCCGAAATAATGAGGTTATCTTCAAGACAGTTTGCAATTTTGATTCAGTTCGAAGGTTATTTTGACAAATGCAAGAATAACGACTTTCTTCGATTTAAACACTCTTTGGAAAGCTCAGTCTAACTTGCAATAATCGTGCGTGTTCTATCTTTGAAAATCAGAGAATGCGGGTTTTATAAAATTAGTAGTTGCAGGTTAAAGAGGAAGAGAGTACAAAATGAATTGAATTCAAAACGTTGTTTAATTTAAAGTTGTTTTGGGCGTGCAAGACAATGGGAATCATCATGGTGTTAGAAGATAGTATTTCAATTAATATAACCAGGCAAAACTGTGTAAGGTATAGAAAAGTCGAGCAAGGAGAAGTGGCCACATTTTTCTCGTTAGAAATATCTGATTTTTGTCTCAAACGTGGATAGCGTGTTATTATTGGGTTGTGTATCATGTTCTCTATTGAAAGATAGCAGGTCGATATACACAAACCCGAGCAGCTCGAGTTTTTCAGACTTTCCGATAGCGGGTTATCGAGGCCTATAGCGCGCTATTGCCCACTTTACTAAAAATGAAAAGATCACGGCAACATCTTTATAGCGAGTTATCAAAGGGGATAGCGCGCTATAGACAATTTTCAAGAAAAACAAATGTTTTATTATACAACCCTATCAGCGGACTATCAACACTGATAGGGCGCAAGTGCCAACTAGAAAATTTTTGGAAATTGCTGAATAGCCTTATTTTTGGAAAATTAATATTTTGACACTCAAGAACCATTCCATTGACTCAAAACATATTGGTATAAGATTAAAAACTATTAAATAATTCAAAACTCATTGAAATTATGATTAAAACCTTCCGGAAAACATTTTTTTTAAAATGGAATACTATATCGAAGTGATTTTAAAGACTTTTCAATTTTCTGAGTTTTAGTGCTGAGATTGATCGAGAAGTTGCCCTACACACCAAAGATAAAACTATTGCATTAGACATGAGATATGTCTTCGTTCTTCGAGCTTGATCTTTGTAGACTTCGATAGCTATTGTTTGATGTGTTGTTGATGATTAGTTCAAGCTCTTAGAAAGAAAAAATACGGGTTATGTTTTCTCTTACCGAGAACACTTTACATACTTACAATTTAAAACAATAGATAGCCTCTGGAAATCTCAACACAAAAGGAATAAAACGAAGAACTTCCGAAATAATGAGGTTATCTTCAAGACAGTTTGCAATTTTGATTCAGTTCGAAGGTTATTTTGACAAATACAAGAATAACGACTTTCTTCGATTTAAACACTCTTTGGAAAGCTCAGTCTAACTTGCAATAATCGTGCGTGTTCTATCTTTGAAAATCAAAGAATGAGGGTTTTATAAAATTAGTAGTTGCAGGTTAAAGAGGAAGAGAGTACAAAATGATTTGAATTCAAAACGTTGTTTAATCTAAAGTTGTTTTGGGCGTGCGAGACAATGGGAATCATCATGGTGTTAGAAGATAGTATTTCAATTAATATAACCAGGCAAAACTGTGTAAGGTATAGAAAAGTAGAGCAAGGAGAAGTGGCCACATTTTTCTCGTTAGAAATATCTGATTTTTGTCTCAAACGTGGATAGCGTGTTATTACTGTGTTGTGTATCATGTTCTCTATTGAAAGATAGCAGGTCGATATACACAAACCCGAGCAGCTCGAGTTTTTCAGACTTTCCGATAGCGGGTTATCGAGGCCTATAGCGCGCTATTGCCCACTTTACTACAAATGAAAAGATCACAGCAACATCTTTATAGCGAGTTATCAAAGGGGATAGCGCGCTATAGACAATTTTCAAGAAAAACAAATGTTTTATTATACAACCCTATCAGCGGACTATCAACACCGATAGGGCGCAAGTGCCAACTAGAAAATTTTTGCAAATTGCTGAATAGCCTTATTTTTGGAAAATTAATATTTTGACACTCAAGAACCATTCCATTAACTCAAAACATATTGGTATAAGATTAAAAACTATTAAATAATTCAAAACTCATTGAAATTATGATTAAAACCTTCCGGAAAACATTTTTTTTAAAATGGAATACTATATCGAAGTGATTTTAAAGACTTTTCAATTTTCTGAGTTTTAGTGCTGAGATTGATCGAGAAGTTACCCTACACACCAAAGATAAAACTATTGCATTAGACATGAGATATGTCTTCGTTCTTCGAGCTTGATCTTTGTAGACTTCGATAGCTATTGTTTGATGTGTTGTTGATGATTAGTTCAAGCCCTTAGAAAGAAAAAATACGGGTTATGTTTTCTCTTACCGAGAACACTTTACATACTTACAGTTTAAAACAATAGATAGCCTCTGGAAATCTCAGCACAAAAGGAATAAAACGAAGAACTTCCGAAATAATGAGGTTATCTTCAAGACAGTTTGCAATTTTGATTCAGTTCGAAGGTTATTTTGACAAATGCAAGAATAACGACTTTCTTCGATTTAAACACTCTTTGGAAAGCTCAGTCTAACTTGCAATAATCGTGCGTGTTCTATCTTTGAAAATCAGAGAATGAGGGTTTTATAAAATTAGTAGTTGCAGGTTAAAGAGGAAGAGAGTACAAAATGATTCGAATTCAAAACGTTGTTTAATCTAAAGTTGTTTTGGGCGTGCGAGACAATGGGAATCATCATGGTGTTAGAAGATAGTATTTCAATTAATATAACCAGGCAAAACTGTGTAAGGTATAGAAAAGTCGAGCAAGGAGAAGTGGCCACACTTTTCTCGTTAGAAATATCTGATTTTTGTCTCAAACGTGGATAGCGTGTTATTACTGTGTTGTGTATCATGTTCTCTATTGAAAGATAGCAGGTCGATATACACAAACCCGAGCAGCTCGAGTTTTTCAGACTTTCCGATAGCGGGTTATCGAGGCCTATAGCGCGCTATTGCCCACTTTACTAAAAATGAAAAGATCACGGCAACATCTTTATAGCGAGTTATCAAAGGGGATAGCGCGCTATACACAATTTTCAAGAAAAACAAATGTTTTATTATACAACCCTATCAGCGGACTATCAACACTGATAGGGCGCAAGTGCCAACTAAGAAAATTTTTGGAAATTGCTGAATAGCCTTATTTTTGGAAAATTAATATTTTGACACTCAAGAACCATTCCATTAACTCAAAACATATTGGTATAAGATTAAAAACTATTAAATAATTCAAAACTCATTGAAATTATGATTAAAACCTTCCGGAAAACATTTTTTTTAAAATGGAATACTATATCGAAGTGATTTTAAAGACTTTTCAATTTTCTGAGTTTTAGTGCTGAGATTGATCGAGAAGTTACCCTACACACCAAAGATAAAACTATTGCATTAGACATGAGATATGTCTTCGTTCTTCGAGCTTGATCTTTGTAAACTTCGATAGCTATTGTTTGATGTGTTGTTGATGATTAGTTCAAGCCCTTAGAAAGAAAAAATACGGGTTATGTTTTCTCTTACCGAGAACACTTTACATACTTACAGTTTAAAACAATAGATAGCCTCTGGAAATCTCAGCACAAAAGGAATAAAACGAAGAACTTCCGAAATAATAAGGTTATCTTCAAGACAGTTTGCAATTTTGATTCAGTTCGAAGGTTATTTTGACAAATGCAAGAATAACGACTTTCTTCGATTTAAACACTCTTTGGAAAGCTCAGTCTAACTTGCAATAATCGTGCGTGTTCTATCTTTGAAAATCAGAGAATGAGGGTTTTATAAAATTAGTAGTTGCAGGTTAAAGAGGAAGAGAGTACAAAATGAATTGAATTCAAAACGTTGTTTAATTTAAAGTTGTTTTGGGCGTGCGAGACAATGGGAATCATCATGGTGTTAGAAGATAGTATTTCAATTAATATAACCAGGCAAAACTGTGTAAGGTATAGAAAAGTCGAGCAAGGAGAAGTGGCCACATTTTTCTCGTTAGAAATATCTGATTTTTGTCTCAAACGTGGATAGCGTGTTATTATTGGGTTGTGTATCATGTTCTCTATTGAAAGATAGCAGGTCGATATACACAAACCCGAGCAGCTCGAGTTTTTTAGACTTTCCGATAGCGGGTTATCGAGGCCTATAGCGCGCTATTGCCCACTTTACTAAAAATGAAAAGATCACGGCAACATCTTTATAGCGAGTTATCAAAGGGGATAGCGCGCTATAGACAATTTTCAAGAAAAACAAATGTTTTATTATACAACCCTATCAGCGGACTATCAACACTGATAGGGCGCAAGTGCCAACTAGAAAATTTTTGGAAATTGCTGAATAGCCTTATTTTTGGAAAATTAATATTTTGACACTCAAGAACCATTCCATTGACTCAAAACATATTGGTATAAGATTAAAAACTATTAAATAATTCAAAACTCATTGAAATTATGATTAAAACCTTCCGGAAAACATTTTTTTTAAAATGGAATACTATATCGAAGTGATTTTAAAGACTTTTCAATTTTCTGAGTTTTAGTGTTGAGATTGATCGAGAAGTTACCCTACACACCAAAGATAAAACTATTGCATTAGACATGAGATATGTCTTCGTTCTTCGAGCTTGATCTTTGTAGACTTCGATAGCTATTGTTTGATGTGTTGTTGATGATTAGTTCAAGCTCTTAGAAAGAAAAAATACGGGTTATGTTTTCTCTTACCGAGAACACTTTACATACTTACAATTTAAAACAATAGATAGCCTCTGGAAATCTCAACACAAAAGGAATAAAACGAAGAACTTCCGAAATAATGAGGTTATCTTCAAGACAGTTTGCAATTTTGATTCAGTTCGAAGGTTATTTTGACAAATACAAGAATAACGACTTTCTTCGATTTAAACACTCTTTGGAAAGCTCAGTCTAACTTGCAATAATCGTGCGTGTTATATCTTTGAAAATCAAAGAATGAGGGTTTTATAAAATTAGTAGTTGCAGGTTAAAGAGGAAGAGAGTACAAAATGATTTGAATTCAAAACGTTGTTTAATCTAAAGTTGTTTTGGGCATGCGAGACAAAGGGAATCATCATGGTGTTAGAAGATAGTATTTCAATTAATATAACCAGGCAAAACTGTGTAAGGTATAGAAAAGTCGAGCAAGGAGAAGTGGCCACATTTTTCTCGTTAGAAATATCTGATTTTTGTCTCAAACGTGGATAGCGTGTTATTACTGTGTTGTGTATCATGTTCTCTATTGAAAGATAGCAGGTCGATATACACAAACCCGAGCAGCTCGAGTTTTTCAGACTTTCCGATAGCGGGTTATCGAGGCCTATAGCGCGCTATTGCCCACTTTACTAAAAATGAAAAGATCACAGCAACATCTTTATAGCGAGTTATCAAAGGGGATAGCGCGCTATAGACAATTTTCAAGAAAAACAAATGTTTTATTATACAACCCTATCAGCGGACTATCAACACCGATAGGGCGCAAGTGCCAACTAGAAAATTTTTGCAAATTGCTGAATAGCCTTATTTTTGGAAAATTAATATTTTGACACTCAAGAACCATTCCATTAACTCAAAACATATTGGTATAAGATTAAAAACTATTAAATAATTCAAAACTCATTGAAATTATGATTAAAACCTTCCGGAAAACATTTTTTTTAAAATGGAATACTATATCGAAGTGATTTTAAAGACTTTTCAATTTTCTGAGTTTTAGTGCTGAGATTGATCGAGAAGTTACCCTACACACCAAAGATAAAACTATTGCATTAGACATGAGATATGTCTTCGTTCTTCGAGCTTGATCTTTGTAGACTTCGATAGCTATTGTTTGATGTGTTGTTGATGATTAGTTCAAGCCCTTAGAAAGAAAAAATACGGGTTATGTTTTCTCTTACCGAGAACACTTTACATACTTACAGTTTAAAACAATAGATAGCCTCTGGAAATCTCAGCACAAAAGGAATAAAACGAAGAACTTCCGAAATAATGAGGTTATCTTCAAGACAGTTTGCAATTTTGATTCAGTTCGAAGGTTATTTTGACAAATGCAAGAATAACGACTTTCTTCGATTTAAACACTCTTTGGAAAGCTCAGTCTAACTTGCAATAATCGTGCGTGTTCTATCTTTGAAAATCAGAGAATGAGGGTTTTATAAAATTAGTAGTTGCAGGTGAAAGAGGAAGAGAGTACAAAATGAATTGAATTCAAAACGTTGTTTAATTTAAAGTTGTTTTGGGCGTGCGAGACAATGGGAATCATCATGGTGTTAGAAGATAGTATTTCAATTAATATAACCAGGCAAAACTGTGTAAGGTATAGAAAAGTCGAGCAAGGAGAAGTGGCCACATTTTTCTCGTTAGAAATATCTGATTTTTGTCTCAAACGTGGATAGCGTGTTATTATTGGGTTGTGTATCATGTTCTCTATTGAAAGATAGCAGGTCGATATACACAAACCCGAGCAGCTCGAGTTTTTCAGACTTTCCGATAGCGGGTTATCGAGGCCTATAGCGCGCTATTGCCCACTTTACTAAAAATGAAAAGATCACGGCAACATCTTTATAGCGAGTTATCAAAGGGGATAGCGCGCTATAGACAATTTTCAAGAAAAACAAATGTTTTATTATACAACCCTATCAGCGGACTATTAACACTGATAGGGCGCAAGTGCCAACTAGAAAATTTTTGGAAATTGCTGAATAGCCTTATTTTTGGAAAATTAATATTTTGACACTCAAGAACCATTCCATTGACTCAAAACATATTGGTATAAGATTAAAAACTATTAAATAATTCAAAACTCATTGAAATTATGATTAAAACTTTCCGGAAAACATTTTTTTTAAAATGGAATACTATATCGAAGTGATTTTAAAGACTTTTCAATTTTCTGAGTTTTAGTGCTGAGATTGATCGAGAAGTTACCCTACACACCAAAGATAAAACTATTGCATTAGACATGAGATATGTCTTCGTTCTTCGAGCTTGATCTTTGTAGACTTCGATAGCTATTGTTTGATGTGTTGTTGATGATTAGTTCAAGCTCTTAGAAAGAAAAAATACGGGTTATGTTTTCTCTTACCGAGAACACTTTACATACTTACAATTTAAAACAATAGATAGCCTCTGGAAATCTCAACACAAAAGGAATAAAACGAAGAACTTCCGAAATAATGAGGTTATCTTCAAGACAGTTTGCAATTTTGATTCAGTTCGAAGGTTATTTTGACAAATACAAGAATAACGACTTTCTTCGATTTAAACACTCTTTGGAAAGCTCAGTCTAACTTGCAATAATCGTGCGTGTTCTATCTTTGAAAATCAAAGAATGAGGGTTTTATAAAATTAGTAGTTGCAGGTTAAAGAGGAAGAGAGTACAAAATGATTTGAATTCAAAACGTTGTTTAATCTAAAGTTGTTTTGGGCGTGCGAGACAATGGGAATCATCATGGTGTTAGAAGATAGTATTTCAATTAATATAACCAGGCAAAACTGTGTAAGGTATAGAAAAGTCGAGCAAGGAGAAGGGGCCACATTTTTCTCGTTAGAAATATCTGATTTTTGTCTCAAACGTGGATAGCGTGTTATTCTTGGGTTGTGTATCATGTTCTCTATTGAAAGATAGCAGGTCGATATACACAAACCCGAGCAGCTCGAGTTTTTCAGACATTCCGATAGCGGGTTATCGAGGCCTATAGCGCGCTATTGCCCACTTTACTAAAAATGAAAAGATCACGGCAACATCTTTATAGCGAGTTATCAAAGGGGATAGCGCGCTATAGACAATTTTCAAGAAAAACAAATGTTTTATTATACAACCCTATCAGCGGACTATCAACACTGATAGGGCGCAAGTGCCAACTAGAAAATTTTTGCAAATTACTGAATAGCCTTATTTTTGGAAAATTAATATTTTGACACTCAAGAACCATTCCATTGACTCAAAACATATTGGTATAAGATTAAAAACTATTAAATAATTCAAAACTCATTGAAATTATGATTAAAACCTTCCGAAAAACATTTTTTTTTTTAAATGGAATACTATATCGAAGTGATTTTAAAGACTTTTCAATTTTCTGAGTTTTAGTGCTGAGATTGATCGAGAAGTTACCCTACACACCAAAGATAAAACTATTGCATTAGACATGAGATATGTCTTCGTTCTTCGAGCTTGATCTTTGTAGACTTCGATAGCTATTGTTTGATGTGTTGTGGATGATTAGTTCAAGCTCTTAGAAAAAAAAAATAGAGGTGATGTTTTCTCTTTCCGAGAACACTTCACATACTTATAGTTTAAAACAATAGATAGCCTCTGGAAATCTCAGCATAAAAGGAATAAAATGAAGAACTTGCAAAATATTGAGGTTATCTTCTAGACAGTTTGCAATTCTGATTTAGATCGAAGGTTGTTTGAACAAATGCAAGAATAACGACTTTCTTCGATTTAAACACTCTTTGGAAAGCTCAGTCTAACTTTCAAAATTTGTGCGTGGACTATCTTTGAAAATCAGAGAATGAGGGTTTTATAAAATTAGTTGTTGCAGGTTAAAGAGGAAGGGAGTACAAAATGATTTGAATTCAAAACGTTGTTTAATCTAAAATTGTTTTGGGCGTACGAGACAATGGGAATCATCAAGGTGTTAGTAGATAATATTTCAATTAAGATAACTAGGCAAAACTGTGTAAGGTATAGAAAAGTCGACCAAGGAGAAGTGGCCACATTTTTCTCGTTAGAAATATCTGATTTTTGTCTCAAACGTGGATAGCGTGTTATTATAGGTTTCTGTGTCATGTTCTCTATTGAAAGATAGCAGGTCGATATACACAAACCTGAGAGCTCGATTTTTTCAGACTTTCCGATAGCGAGTTATCGAGGCCTATAGCGCTATTGCCCACTTTACTAAAAATGGAAAGATCACGACAACATCTTTATAGCGAGTTGTCAAAGGGGATAGCGCTATAGAAAATTTTCAAGAAAAACAAATGTTTTATTATACAACCCTATCAGCGGGCTATCAACACTGATAGGATGCAAGTGCCAACTGAAAATTTTTTGCAAATTGCTGAATAGCCTTATTTTTGAAAAATTAATATTTTGACACTCAAGAACCATTCCATTGACTCAAAACATATTGATATAAGATTAAAAACTATTAAACAATTCAAAACTCATTGAAATTATGATTAAAACCTTTCGGAAATTGTTTTTTTTAAAATGGAATACCATATCGAAGTGATTTTAAAGACTTTTCAATTTTCTGAGTTTTAGTGCTGAGATTGATCGAGAAGTTACCGTACACACCAAAGATAAAACTATTGCATTAGACATGAGATATGTCTTCGTTCTTCGAGCTTGATCTTTGTAGACTTCGATAGCTATTGTTTGATGTGTTATTGATGATTAGTTCAAGTTCTTAGAAAAAAAAAATAGAGGTGATGTTTTCTCTTACCGAGAAAACTTTACATACTTACAGTTTAAAACAATATATAGCCTCTGGAAATCTCAGCACAAAAGGAATAAAATGAAGAACTTACAAAATATTGAGGTTATCTTCTAGACAGTTTGCAATTTTGATTCAGATCGAAGGTTGTTTGGACAAATGCAAGAATAACGACTTTCTTCGATTTAAACACTCTTTGGAAAGCTCAGTCTAACTTGCAAAAATTTTGCGTGTACTATCTTTGAAAATCAGAGAATGAGGGTTTTATAAAATTAGTTGTTGCAGGTTAAAGAGGAAGAGAGTACAAAATGATTTGAATTCAAAACGTTGTTTAATCTAAAGTTGTTTTGGGCGTGCGAGGCAATGGGAATCATCAAGGTGTTAGTAGATAATATTTCAATTAAGATAACCAGGCAAAACTGTGTAAGGTATAGAAGAGTCGAGCAAGGAGAAGTGGCCACATTTTTCTCGTTAGAAATATCTGATTTTTGTCTCAAACGTGGATTAGCGTGTTATTACTGTGTTGTGTATCATGTTCTCAATTGAAAGATAGCAGGTCGATATTCACAAACCCGAGAGCTCGAGTTTTTCAGACTTTCCGATAGCGAGTTATCATGGCCTATAGCGCGCTATTGCCCACTTTACTAAAAATGGAAAGATCACGGCAACATCTTTATAGCGAGTTATCAAAGGGGATAGCGCGCTATAGACAATTTTCAAGAAAAACAATTGTTTTATTATACAACCCTATCAGCGGGCTATCAACACTGATAGGGCGCTAGTGCCAACTGGAAAATTTTTGCAAATTGCTAAATAGCATTATTTTTAAAAAATTATTATTTCGACACTCAAGAACCATTCCATTGACTCAAAACATATTGATATAATAAGATTAAAAACTATTAAATAATTCAAAAGTCATTGAATTATGATTAAAACCTTCCGGAAAACATTTTTTTCAAAATGGAATACTATATCGAATTGATTTTAAAGACATTTCAATCTTCTGAGTTTTAGTGCTGATATTGATCGAGATGTTACCCTACACACCAAAGATAAAACTATTGCATTAGACATGAGATATGTCTTCGTTCTTCGAGCTTGATCTTTGTAGACTTCGATAGCTATTGTTTGATGTGTTGTTGATGATTAGTTCAAGCTCTTAGAAAAAAAAAATAGAGGTGATGTTTTCTTTTACCGAGAACACTTCCCATACTTACAGTTTAAAACAATAGATAGCCTCTGGAAAACACAGCACAAAAGGACTAAAATGAAGAACTTGCGAAATAATGAGGTTATCTTCAAGACAGTTTGCAATTTTGATTCAGTTCGAAGGTTGTTTGGACAAATGCAAGAATAACGACTTTCTTCGATTTAAGCACTCTTTGAAAAGCTCAGTCTGACTTGCAAAAAACGTGCGTGTTCTATCTTTGAAAATCAGAGAATGAGGGTTTTATAAATTAGGAGTTGCAGGTTAAAGAGGAAGAGAGTACAAAATGATTTGAATTCAAAACGTTGTTTAATCTAAAATTGTTTGGGCGTGCGAGACAATGAGAATCATCAAGGTGTTAGTAGATAATATTTCAATTAAAATAGCCAGGGAAAACTGTGTAAGGTATAGAAAAGTCGAGCAAGGAGAAGTGGCCGCATTTTTCTCGTTAGAAATATCTGATTTTTGTCTCAAACGTGGATTAGCGTGTTATTACTGTGTTGTGTATCATGTTCTCTATTGAAAGATAGCAGGTCGATATACACAAACCCGAGAGCTCGATTTTGTCAGACTTTCCGATAGCGAGTTATCGAGGCCTATAGCGCGCTATTGCCCACTTTACTAAAAATGGAAAGTTTTCGTCAACATCTTTATAGCGAGTTATCAAAGGGGATAGCGCGCTATAGACAATTTTCAAGAAAAACAAATGTTTTATTATACAACCCTATCAGCGGGCTATCAACACTGATAGGGCGCTAGTGCCAACTGGAAAATTTTTGCAAATTGCTAAATAGCATTATTTTTAAAAAATTATTATTTCGACACTCAAGAACCATTCCATTGACTCAAAACATATTGATATAATAAGATTAAAAACTATTAAATAATTCAAAAGTCATTGAATTATGATTAAAACCTTCCGGAAAACATTTTTTTCAAAATGGAATACTATATCGAATTGATTTTAAAGACATTTCAATCTTCTGAGTTTTAGTGCTGATATTGATCGAGATGTTACCCTACACACCAAAGATAAAACTATTGCATTAGACATGAGATATGTCTTCGTTCTTCGAGCTTGATCTTTGTAGACTTCGATAGCTATTGTTTGATGTGTTGTTGATGATTAGTTCAAGCTCTTAGAAAAAAAAAATAGAGGTGATGTTTTCTTTTACCGAGAACACTTCCCATACTTACAGTTTAAAACAATAGATAGCCTCTGGAAAACACAGCACAAAAGGACTAAAATGAAGAACTTGCGAAATAATGAGGTTATCTTCAAGACAGTTTGCAATTTTGATTCAGTTCGAAGGTTGTTTGGACAAATGCAAGAATAACGACTTTCTTCGATTTAAGCACTCTTTGAAAAGCTCAGTCTGACTTGCAAAAAACGTGCGTGTTCTATCTTTGAAAATCAGAGAATGAGGGTTTTATAAATTAGGAGTTGCAGGTTAAAGAGGAAGAGAGTACAAAATGATTTGAATTCAAAACGTTGTTTAATCTAAAATTGTTTGGGCGTGCGAGACAATGAGAATCATCAAGGTGTTAGTAGATAATATTTCAATTAAAATAGCCAGGGAAAACTGTGTAAGGTATAGAAAA
This sequence comes from Paratinospora sagittata, assembly GCA_035771175.1. Lineage (NCBI taxonomy): Eukaryota > Viridiplantae > Streptophyta > Magnoliopsida > Ranunculales > Menispermaceae > Paratinospora > Paratinospora sagittata. The sequence goes on along the minus strand of CM069594.1, from coordinate 46,038,086 downwards.
GTCGAGCAAGGAGAAGTGGCCGCATTTTTCTCGTTAGAAATATCTGATTTTTGTCTCAAACGTGGATTAGCGTGTTATTACTGTGTTGTGTATCATGTTCTCTATTGAAAGATAGCAGGTCGATATACACAAACCCGAGAGCTCGATTTTGTCAGACTTTCCGATAGCGAGTTATCGAGGCCTATAGCGCGCTATTGCCCACTTTACTAAAAATGGAAAGTTTTCGTCAACATCTTTATAGCGAGTTATCAAAGGGGATAGCGCGCTATAGACAATTTTCAAGAAAAACAAATGTTTTATTATACAACCCTATCAGCGGGCTATCAACACTGATAGGGCGCTAGTGCCAACTGGAAAATTTTTGCAAATTGCTAAATAGCCTTATTTTTGAAAAATTAATATTTTGACACTTAAGAACCATTCCATTGACACAAAACATATTGATATAAGATTAAAAACTATTAAATAATTCAAAACTCACTGAATTATGATCAAAACCTTTCGGAAAACATTTTTTTCAAAATGGAATACTATATCAAATTGATTTTAAAGACATTTCAATCTTCTGAGTTTTAGTGCTGATATTGATCGAGATGTTACCCTACACACCAAAGATAAAACTATTGCATTAGACATGAGATATGTCTTCGTTCTTCGAGCTTGATCTTTGTAGACTTCGATAGCTATTGTTTGATGTGTTGTTGATGATTAGTTCAAGCTCTTAGAAAAAAAAAATAGAGGTGATGTTTTCTTTTACCGAGAACACTTCCCATACTTACAGTTTAAAACAATAGATAGCCTCTGGAAAACACAGCACAAAAGGACTAAAATGAAGAACTTGCGAAATAATGAGGTTATCTTCAAGACAGTTTGCAATTTTGATTCAGTTCGAAGGTTGTTTGGACAAATGCAAGAATAACGACTTTCTTCGATTTAAGCACTCTTTGAAAAGCTCAGTCTGACTTGCAAAAAACGTGCGTGTTCTATCTTTGAAAATCAGAGAATGAGGGTTTTATAAATTAGGAGTTGCAGGTTAAAGAGGAAGAGAGTACAAAATGATTTGAATTCAAAACGTTGTTTAATCTAAAATTGTTTGGGCGTGCGAGACAATGAGAATCATCAAGGTGTTAGTAGATAATATTTCAATTAAAATAGCCAGGGAAAACTGTGTAAGGTATAGAAAAGTCGAGCAAGGAGAAGTGGCCGCATTTTTCTCGTTAGAAATATCTGATTTTTGTCTCAAACGTGGATTAGCGTGTTATTACTGTGTTGTGTATCATGTTCTCTATTGAAAGATAGCAGGTCGATATACACAAACCCGAGAGCTCGATTTTGTCAGACTTTCCGATAGCGAGTTATCGAGGCCTATAGCGCGCTATTGCCCACTTTACTAAAAATGGAAAGTTTTCGTCAACATCTTTATAGCGAGTTATCAAAGGGGATAGCGCGCTATAGACAATTTTCAAGAAAAACAAATGTTTTATTATACAACCCTATCAGCGGGCTATCAACACTGATAGGGCGCTAGTGCCAACTGGAAAATTTTTGCAAATTGCTAAATAGCCTTATTTTTGAAAAATTAATATTTTGACACTTAAGAACCATTCCATTGACACAAAACATATTGATATAAGATTAAAAACTATTAAATAATTCAAAACTCACTGAATTATGATCAAAACCTTTCGGAAAACATTTTTTTCAAAATGGAATACTATATCAAATTGATTTTAAAGACATTTCAATCTTCTGAGTTTTAGTGCTGATATTGATCGAGATGTTACCCTACACACCAAAGATAAAACTATTGCATTAGACATGAGATATGTCTTCGTTCTTCGAGCTTGATCTTTGTAGACTTCGATAGCTATTGTTTGATGTGTTGTTGATGATTAGTTCAAGCTCTTAGAAAAAAAAAATAGAGGTGATGTTTTCTTTTACCGAGAACACTTCCCATACTTACAGTTTAAAACAATAGATAGCCTCTGGAAAACACAGCACAAAAGGACTAAAATGAAGAACTTGCGAAATAATGAGGTTATCTTCAAGACAGTTTGCAATTTTGATTCAGTTCGAAGGTTGTTTGGACAAATGCAAGAATAACGACTTTCTTCGATTTAAGCACTCTTTGAAAAGCTCAGTCTGACTTGCAAAAAACGTGCGTGTTCTATCTTTGAAAATCAGAGAATGAGGGTTTTATAAATTAGGAGTTGCAGGTTAAAGAGGAAGAGAGTACAAAATGATTTGAATTCAAAACGTTGTTTAATCTAAAATTGTTTGGGCGTGCGAGACAATGAGAATCATCAAGGTGTTAGTAGATAATATTTCAATTAAAATAGCCAGGGAAAACTGTGTAAGGTATAGAAAAGTCGAGCAAGGAGAAGTGGCCGCATTTTTCTCGTTAGAAATATCTGATTTTTGTCTCAAACGTGGATTAGCGTGTTATTACTGTGTTGTGTATCATGTTCTCTATTGAAAGATAGCAGGTCGATATACACAAACCCGAGAGCTCGATTTTGTCAGACTTTCCGATAGCGAGTTATCGAGGCCTATAGCGCGCTATTGCCCACTTTACTAAAAATGGAAAGTTTTCGTCAACATCTTTATAGCGAGTTATCAAAGGGGATAGCGCGCTATAGACAATTTTCAAGAAAAACAAATGTTTTATTATACAACCCTATCAGCGGGCTATCAACACTGATAGGGCGCTAGTGCCAACTGGAAAATTTTTGCAAATTGCTAAATAGCCTTATTTTTGAAAAATTAATATTTTGACACTTAAGAACCATTCCATTGACACAAAACATATTGATATAAGATTAAAAACTATTAAATAATTCAAAACTCACTGAATTATGATCAAAACCTTTCGGAAAACATTTTTTTCAAAATGGAATACTATATCAAATTGATTTTAAAGACGTTTCAATCTTCTGAGTTTTAGTGCTGATATTGATCGAGAAGTTACCCTACACACCAAAGATAAAACTGTTGCATTAGACATGAGATATGCCTTCGTTCTTCGAGCATGATCTTTGTAGACTTCGATAGCTATTGTTTGATGTGTTGTTGATGATTAGTTCAAGCTCTTAGAAAGAAAAAATACTGGTGATGTTTTCTCTTACCGAGAAAACTTTACATACTTACAGTTTAGAACAATAGATAGCCTCTGGAAATCTCAGCACAAACGGAATAAAATGAAGAACTTGCGAAATAATGAGGTTATCTTCAAGACAGTTTGCAATTTTGATTCAGTTCGAAGGTTATTTTGAAAAATGCAAGAATAACGACTTTCTTCGATTTAAACACTCTTTGGAAAGCTCAGTCTAACTTGCAAAAATCGTGCGTGTTCTATCTTTGAAAATCAGAGAATGGGGGTTTTATAAAATTAGTAGTTGCAGGTTAAAGAGGAAGAGAGTACAAAATGATTTGAATTCAAAACGTTGTTTAATTTAAAGTTGTTTTGGGCGCGCGAGACAAGGGGAATCATCAAGGTGTTAGTAGATAATATTTCAATTAAAATAGCCAGGGAAAACTGTGTAAGGTATAGAAAAGTCGAGCAAGGAGAAGTGGCCACATTTTTCTCATTAGAAATATCTGCTTTTTGTCTCAAACGTGGATAGCGTGTTATTATAGGGTTCCGTATCAAGTTCTCTATTGAAAGATAGCAGGTCGATATACACAAACCCGAGAGCTCGATTTTTTCAGACTTTCCGATAGCGAGTTATCGAGGCTTATAGCGCTATTGCCCACTTTACTAAAAATGGAAACATCACGACAACATCTTTATAGCGAGTTGTCAAAGGGGATAGCGCGCTATAGACAATTTTCAAGAAAAACAAATGTTTTATTATACAACCCTATCAGCGAGCTATCAACACTGATAGGATGCAAGTGCCAACTGGAAAATTTTTGCAAATTGCTGAATAGCCTTATTTTTGGAAAATTAATATTTTGACACTCAAGAACCATTCCATTGATTCAAAACATATTGATATAAGATTAAAAACTATTAAATAATTCAAAACTCATTGAAATTATGACTAAAACCTTCCAAAAAACATTATTTTCAAAATGGAATACTATATCGAAGTGATTTTAAAGACTTTTCAATTTTCTGAGTTTTAGTGCTGATATTGATCGAGAAGTTACCCTACACACCAAAGATAAAACTATTGCATTAGAAATGAGATATGTCTTCGTTCTTCGAGCCTGATCTTTTTAGACTTCGATACCTATTGTTTGATGTGTTGTTGATGATTAACTCAAGCTCTTAGAAAAAAAAAATACAGGCGATGTTTTATCTTACCGAGAACACTTCACATACTTACAGTTTAAAACAATAGATAGCCTCTGGAAATCTCAGCACAAAAGGAATAAATTGAAGAACTTGCGAAATAATGAGGTTATCTTTAAGACAGTTTGCAATTTTGATTCAGTTCGAAGGTTATTTTGACAAATGCAAGAATAACGACTTTCTTCGATTTAAACACGCTTTGGAAAGCTTAGTCTAACTTGCAAAAATCGTGCGTGTTCTATCTTTGAAAATCAGAGAATGAGGGTTTTATAAAATTAGTAGTTGCAGGTTAAAGAGGAAGAGAGTACAAAACGATTTGAATTCAAAACGTTGTTTAATCTAAAGTTGTTTTGGGCGTGCGAGACAATGGGAATCGTCAAGGTGTTAGTAGATGATATTTCAATTAAGATAACCAGGCAAAACTGTGTAAGGTATAGAAAAGTCGAGCAAGGAGAAGTGGCCACATTTTTCTTGTTAGAAATATCTGATTTTTGTCTCAAACGTGGATTAGCATGTTATTACTGTGTTGTGTATCATGTTCTCTATTGAAAGATAACAGGTCGATATACACAAACCCGAGAGCTCGATTTTGTCAGACTTTCCGATAGCGAGTTATCGAGGCCTATAGCGCGCTATTGCCCACTTTACTAAAAATGGAAAGTTCTCGTCAACATCTTTATAGCGAGTTATCAAAGGGGATAGCGCGCTATAGACAATTTTTAAGAAAAACAAATGTTTTATTATACAACCCTATCAGCGGGCTATCAACACTGATAGGGCGCTAGTGCCAACTGGAAAATTTTTGCAAATTGCTAAATAGCCTTATTTTTGAAAAATTAATATTTTGACACTCAAGAACCATTCCATTGACACAAAATATATTGATATAAGATTAAAAACTATTAAATAATTCAAAACTCACTGAATTATGATCAAAACCTTCCGGAAAACATTTTTTTCAAAATGGAATACTATATCAAATTGATTTTAAAGACTTTTCAATCTTCTGAGTTTTAGTGCTGATATTGATCGAGAAGTTACCCTACACACCAAAGATAAAACTATTGCATTAGACATGAGATATGTCTTCGTTCTTCGAGCTTGATCTTTGTAGACTTCGATAGCTATTGTTTGATGTGTTGTTGATGATTAGTTCAAGCTCTTAGAAAGAAAAAATACAGGTGATGTTTTTTCTTTCCGAGAAAACTTTACATACTTACAGTTTAGAACAATAGATAGCCTCTGGAAATCTCAGCACAAAAGGAATAAAATGAAGAACTTGCGAAATAATGAGGTTATCTTCAAGACAGTTTGCAATTTTGATTCAGTTCGAAGGTTATTTTGACAAATGCAAGAATAACGACTTTCTTCGATTTAAACACTCTTTGGAAAGCTCAGTCTAACTTGCAAAAATCGTGCGTGTTCTATCTTTGAAAATCAGAGAATGGGGGTTTTATAAAATTAGTAGTTGCAGGTTAAAGAGGAAGAGAGTACAAAATGATTTGAATTCAAAATGTTGTTTAATTTAAAGTTGTTTTGGGCGCGCGAGACAAGGGGAATCATCATGGTGTTAGTAGATAATATTTCAATTAAAATAGCCAGGAAAAACTGTGTAAGGTATAGAAAAGTCGAGCAAGGAGAAGTGGCCACATTTTTCTCATTAGAAATATCTGATTTTTGTCTCAAACGTGGATAGCGTGTTATTATAGAACCTTGTATCAAGTTCTCTATTGAAAGGTAGCAGGTCGATATACACAAACCCGAGAGCTCGATTTTTTCAAACTTTCCGATAGCGAGTTATCGAGGCTTATAGCGCTATTGCCCACTTTACTAAAAATGGAAACATCACGACAACATCTTTATAGCGAGTTGTCAAAGGGGATAGCGCGCTATAGACAATTTTCAAGAAAAACAAATGTTTTATTATACAACCCTATCAGCGAGCTATCAACACTGATAGGATGCAAGTGCCAACTGGAAAATTTTTGCAAATTGCTGAATAGGCTTATTTTTGGAAAATTAATATTTTGACACTCAAAAACCATTCCATTGATTCAAAACATATTGATATAAGATTAAAAACTAGTAAATAATTCAAAACTCATTGAAATTATGATTAAAACCTTCCGGAAATTTTTTTTTTTAAATGGAATACCATATCGAAGTGATTTTAAGGACTTTTCAATTTTCTGAGTTTTAGTGCTGAGATTGATCGAGAAGTTACCCTACACACCAAAGATAAAACTATTGCATTAGACATGAGATATGTCTTCGTTCTTCGAGCTTGATCTTTTTAGACTTCGATAGCTATTGTTTGATGTGTTGTTGATGATTAGTTCAAGCTCTTAGAAAGAAAAAATACAGGTGATGTTTTCTCTTACCGAGAAAACTTTACATACTTACAGTTTAAAACAATAGATAGCCTCTGGCAATCTCAGCACAAAAGGAATAAAATGAAGAACTTGCGAAATAATGAGGTTATCTTCAAGACAGTTTGCAATTTTGATTCAGTTCGAAGGTTATTTTGACAAATGCAAGAATAACGACTTTCTTCGATTTAAACACTCTTTGGAAAGCTCAGTCTAACTTGCAAAAATCGTGCGTGTTCCATTTTTGAAAATCAGAGAATGGGGGTTTTATAAAATTAGTAGTTGCAGGTTAAAGAGGAAGAGAATACAAAATGATTTGAATTCAAAATGTTGTTTAATTTAAAGTTGTTTTGGGCGCGCGAGACAAGGGGAATCATCATGGTGTTAGTAGATAATATTTCAATTAAAATAGCTAGGAAAAACTGTGTAAGGTATAGAAAAGTCGAGCAAGGAGAAGTGGCCACATTTTTCTCATTAGAAATATCTGATTTTTGTCTCAAACGTGGATAGCGTGTTATTATAGAACCTTGTATCAAGTTCTCTATTGAAAGATAGCAGGTCGATATACACAAACCCGAGAGCTCGATTTTTTCAAACTTTCCGATAGCGAGTTATCGAGGCTTATAGCGCTATTGCCCACTTTACTAAAAATGGAAACATCACGACAACATCTTTATAGCGAGTTGTCAAAGGGGATAGCGCGCTATAGACAATTTTCAAGAAAAACAAATGTTTTATTATACAACCCTATCAGCGAGCTATCAACACTGATAGGATGCAAGTGCCAACTGGAAAATTTTTGCAAATTGCTGAATAGGCTTATTTTTGGAAAATTAATATTTTGACACTCAAAAACCATTCCATTGACTCAAAACATATTGATATAAGATTAAAAACTAGTAAATAATTCAAAACTCATTGAAATTATGATTAAAACCTTCCGGAAATTTTTTTTTTTAAATGGAATACCATATCGAAGTGATTTTAAAGACTTTTCAATTTTCTGAGTTTTAGTGCTGAGATTGATCGAGAAGTTACCCTACACACCAAAGATAAAACTATTGCATTAGACATGAGATATGTCTTCGTTCTTCGAGCTTGATCTTTTTAGACTTCGATAGCTATTGTTTGATGTGTTGTTGATGATTAGTTCAAGCTCTTAGAAAGAAAAAATACAGGTGATGTTTTCTCTTACCGAGAAAACTTTACATACTTACAGTTTAAAACAATAGATAGCCTCTGGCAATCTCAGCACAAAAGGAATAAAATGAAGAACTTACGAAATAATGAGGTTATCTTCAAGACAGTTTGCAATTTTGATTCAGTTCGAAGGTTATTTTGACAAATGCAAGAATAACGACTTTCTTCGATTTAAACACTCTTTGGAAAGCTCAGTCTAACTTGCAAAAATCGTGCGTGTTCTATTTTTGAAAATCAGAGAATGGGGGTTTTATAAAATTAGTAGTTGCAGGTTAAAGAGGAAGAGAATACAAAATGATTTGAATTCAAAATGTTGTTTAATTTAAAGTTGTTTTGGGCGCGCGAGACAAGGGGAATCATCAAGGTGTTAGTGGATAATACTTCAATTAAAATAGCCAGGGAAAACTGTGTAAGGTATAGAAAAGTCGAGCAAGGAGAAGTGGCCACATTTTTCTCATTAGAAATATCTGATTTTTGTCTCAAACGTGGATAGCGTGTTATTATAAGGTTCTGTATCAAGTTCTCTATTGAAAGATAGCAGGTCGATATACACAAACTCGAGAGCTCGATTTTTTCAGACTTTCCGATAGCGAGTTATCGAGGCTTATAGCGCTATTGCCCACTTTACTAAAAATGGAAACATCACGACAACATCTTTATAGCGAGTTGTCAAAGGGGATAGCGCGCTATAGACAATTTTCAAGAAAAACAAATGTTTTATTATACAACCCTATCAGCGAGCTATCAACACTGATAGGATGCAAGTGCCAACTGGAAAATTTTTGCAAATTGCTGAATAGCCTTATTTTTGGAAAATTAATATTTTGACACTCAAGAACCATTCCATTGACTCAAAACATATTGATATAAGATTAAAAACTATTAAATAATTCAAAACTCATTGAAATTATGATTAAAACCTTTCGGAAATTGTTTTTTTTTAAATGGAATACCATATCGAAGTGATTTTAAAGACTTTTCAATTTTCTGAGTTTTAGTGCTGAGATTGATCGAGAAGTTACCCTACACACCAAAGATAAAACTACTGCATTAGACATGAGATATGTCTTCGTTTTTCGAGCTTGATCTTTGTAGACTTCGATAGCTATTGTTTGATATGTTGTTGATGATTAGTTCAAGCTCTTAGAAAGAAAAAATACAGGTGATGTTTTCTCTTACCGAGAAAACTTTACATACTTACAGTTTAAAACAATATATAGCCTCTGGAAATCTCAGCACAAAAGGAATAAAATGAAGAACTTGCAAAATTTTGAGGTTATCGTCTAGACAGTTTGCAATTTTGATTCAGATCGAAGGTTGTTTGGACAAATGCAAGAATAACGACTTTCTTCGATTTAAACACTCTTTGGAAAGCTCAGTTTAACTTGCAAAAATCGTGCGTTCTCTATCCTTGAAAATCAAAGAATGAGGGTTTTATAAAATTAGTAGTTGCTGGTTAAAGAGGAAGTGAGTACAAAATGATTTGAATTCGAAACGTTGTTTAATCTAAAGTTGTTTTGGGCGTGCGAGACAATGGGAATCATCATGGTGTTAGTAGATAATATTTCAATTAAGATAACCAGGCAAAACCGTGTAAGGTATAGAAAAGTCGAGCAAGGAGAAGTGGCCACATTTTTCTCGTTAGAAATATCCGATTTTTGTCTCAAACGTGGATTAGCGTGTTATTACTGTGTTGTGTATCATGTTCTCTATTGAAAGATAGCAGGTCGATATACACAAACCCGAGAGCTCGATTTTTTCAGACTTTCCGATAGCGAGTTATCGAGGCCTATAGCGCGCTATTGCCCACTTTACTAAAAATGGAAAGATCTCGTTAACATCTTCATAGCGGGTTATCAAAGGGGATAGCGCGCTATAGACAATTTTTAAGAAAAACAAATGTTTTATTATACAACCCTATCAGCGGACTATCCACACTGATAGGGCGCTAGTGCTAACTGGAAAATTTTTGCAAATTGCTAAATAGCCTTATTTTTGAAAAATTAATATTTTGACACTCAAGAACCATTCCATTGACACAAACACATATTGATATAAGATTAAAAACTATTAAATAATTCAAACTCACTGAATTATGATTAAAACCTTCCGGAAAACATTTTTTTTCAAAATGGAATACTATATCGAATTGATTTTAAAGACTTTTCAATCTTCTGAGTTTTAGTGCTGATATTGATCGAAAAGTTACCCTACACACCAAAGATAAAACTATTGCATTAGACATGAGATATGTCTTCGTTCTTCGAGCTTGATCTTTGTAGACTTCGATTGCTATTGTTTGATATGTTGTTGATGATTAGTTCAAGCTCTTAGAAAAAAAAATACAGGTGATGTTTTCTCTTACCGAGAACACTTCACATACTTACAGTTTAGAACAGTAGATAGCCTCTGGAAATCTCAGCACAAAAGGAATAAAATGAAGAACTTGCGAAATAATGAGGTTATCTTCAAGACAGTTTGCAATTTTGATTCAGTTCGAAGGTTGTTTTGACAAATGCAAGAATAACGACTTTCTTCGATTTAAGCACTCTTTGAAAAGCTCAGTCTGACTTGCAAAAAACGTGCGTGTTCTCTCTTTGAAAATCAGAGAATGAGGGTTTTATAAATTAGGAGTTGCAGGTTAAAGAGGAAGAGAGTACAAAATGATTTGAATTCAAAACGTTGTTTAATCTAAAATTGTTTTGGGCGTGCACGACAATGAGAATCATCAAGGTGTTAGTAGATAATATTTCAATTAAGATAACCAGGCAAAACTGTGTAAGGTATAGAAAAGTCGAGCGAGGAGAAGTGGCCACATTTTTCTCGTTAGAAATATCTGATTTTTGTCTCAAACGTGGATAGTGTGTTATTATAGGGTTCTGTATCATGTTCTCTATTGAAAGATAGCAGGTCGATATACACAAACCCGAGAGCTCGATTTTTTCAGACTTTCCGATAGCGAGTTATCGAGGCCTATAGCGCGTTATTGCCCACTTTACCAAAAATGGAAAGATCACGACAACATCTTTATAGCGAGTTATCAAAGGGGATAGCGCGCTATAGAAAATTTTCAAGAAAAACAAATGTTTTATTATACAACCCTATTAGCGGGCTATCAACACTGATAGGGCGCAAGTGCCAACTGGAAAATTTTTTCAAATTGCTGAATAGCCTTATTTTTGGAAAATTAATATTTTGACACTCAAGAACCATTCCATTACTCAAAACATATTGATATAAGATTAAAAACTATTATATAATTCAAAACTCATTGAAATTATGATTAAAACCTTCCGGAAAACATTTTTTTCAAAATGGAATACTATATCGAAGTGATTTTAAAGACTTATCAATTTTCTGAGTTTTAGTGCCGAGATTGATCGAGAAGTTACCCTACACACCAAAGATAAAACTATCGCATTAGACATGAGATATGTCTTCGTTCTTCGAGCTTGATCTTTTTAGACTTCGATACCTATTGTTTGATGTGTTGTTGATGATTAGTTCAAGCTCTTAGAAAAAAAAAATACAGGCGATGTTTTATCTTACCGAGAACACTTCACGTACTTACAGTTTAAAACAATAGATAGCCTCTGGAAATCTCAGCACAAAAGGAATAAAATGAAGAACTTGCGAAATAATGAGGTTATCTTAAAGACAGTTTGGAATTTTGATTCAGTTCGAAGGTTATTTTGACAAATGCAAGAATAACGACTTTCTTCGATTTAAACACTCTTTGGAAAGCTCAGTCTAACTTGCAAAAATCGTGCGTTCTCTATCCTTGAAAATCAGAGAATGAGGGTTTTATAAAATTAGTTGTTGCTGGTTAAGGAGGAAGAGAGTACAAAATGATTTGAATTCAAAACGTTGTTTAATCTAAAGTTGTTTTGGGCGTGCGAGACAATGGGAATCATCAAGGTGTTAGTAGATAATATTTCAATTAAGATAACCAGGCAAAACTGTGTAAGGTATAGAAAAGTCGAGCAAGGAGAAGTGGCCACATTTTTCTCGTTAGAAATATCTGATTTTTGTCTCAAACGTGGATTAGCGTGTTATTACTGTGTCGTGTATCATGTTCTCTATTGAAAGATAGCAGGTCGATATTCGCAAACCCGAGAACTCGAGTTTTTTCGACTTTCCGATAGCGAGTTATCATGGCCTATAGCGCGCTATTGCCCACTTTACTAAAAATGGAAAGATCACGACAACATCTTTATAGCGAGTTATCAAAGGGGATAGTGCGCTATAGACAATTTTCAAGAAGAACATATGTTTTATTATACAACCCTATCAGCGGGCTATCAACACTGATAGGGCGCAAGTGCCAACTGGAAAACTTTTGCAAATTGCTCAATAGCCTTATTTTTGGAAAATTAATATTTTGACACTCAAGAACCATTCCATTGACTCAAAACATATTGATATAAGATTAAAAACTATTAAATAATTCAAAACTCATTGAAATTATGATTAAAACCTTCCGGAAAACATTTTTTTTAAAATGGAATACTATATCGAAGTGATTTTAAAAACTTTTCAATTTTCTGAGTTTTAGTGCTGAGATTGATCGAGAAGTTACCCTACACACCAAAGATAAAACTATTGCATTAGACATGAGATATGTCTTCGTTCTTCGAGCTTGATCTTTGTAGACTTCGATAGCTATTGTTTGATGTGTTGTTGATGATTAGTTCATGCTCTTAGAAAGAAAAAATACAGGTGATGTTTTCTCTTACCGAGAAAACTTTACATACTTACAGTTTAGAACAATAGATAGCCTCTGGAAATCTCAGCACAAAAGGAATAAAATGAAGAACTTGCGAAATAATGAGGTTATCTTCAAGACAGTTTGCAATTTTGATTCAGTTCGAAGGTTATTTACACAAATGCAAGAATAACGACTTTCTTCAATTTAAACACTCTTTGGAAAGCTCAGTCTAACTTGCAAAAATCGTGCGTGTTCTATCTTTGAAAATCAGAGAATGGGGGTTTTATAAAATTAGTAGTTGCAGGTTAAAGAGGAAGAGAATACAAAATGATATGAATTCAAAATGTTGTTTAATTTAAAGTTGTTTTGGGCGCGCGAGACAAGGGGAATCATCAAGGTGTTAGTAGATAATATTTCAATTAAAATGGCCAGGGAAAACTGTGTAAGGTATAGAAAAGTCGAGCAAGGAGAAGTGGCCACATTTTTCTCATTAGAAATATCTGATTTTTGTCTCAAACGTGGAAAGCGTGTTATTATAGGGTTCTGTATCAAGTTCCCTATTGAAAGATAGCAGGTCGATATACACAAACCCGAGAGCTCGATTTTTTCAGACTTTTCGATAGCGAGTTATCGAGGCTTATAGCGCTATTGCCCACTTTACTAAAAATGGAAACATCACGACAACATCTTTATAGCGAGTTGTCAAAGGGGATAGCGCGCTATAGACAACTTTCAAGAAAAACAAATGTTTTATTATACAACCCTATCAGCGAGCTATCAACACTGATAGGATGCAAGTGCCAACTGGAAAATTTTTGCAAATTGCTGAATACCCTTATTTTTGGAAAATTAATATTTTGGCACTCAAGAACCATTCCATTGACTCAAAACATATTGATATAAGATTAAAAACTATTAAATAATTCAAAACTCATTGAAATTATGATTAAAACCTTTCGGAAATTTTTTTTTTTAAAATGGAATACCATATCGAAGTGATTTTAAAGACTTTTCAATTTTCTGAGTTTTAGTGCTGAGATTGATCGAGAAGTTACCCTACACACCAAAGATAAAACTACTGCATTAGACATGAGATATGTCTTCGTTCTTCGAGCTTGATCTTTGTAGACTTCGATAGCTATTGTTTGATGTGTTGTTGATGATTAGTTCAAGCTCTTAGAAAGAAAAAATACAGGTGATGTTTTCTCTTACCGAGAAAACTTTACATACTTACAGTTTAAAACAATATATAGCCTCCGGAAATCTCAGCACAAAAGGAATAAAATGAAGAACTTGCAAAATATTGAGGTTATCTTCTAGACAGTTTGCAATTTTGATTCAGATCGAAGGTTGTTTGGACAAATGCAAGAATAACGACTTTCTTCGATTTAAACACTCTTTGGAAAGCTCAGTTTAACTTGCAAAAATCGTGCGTTCTCTATCCTTGAAAATCAGAGAATGAGGGTTTTATAAAATTAGTAGTTGCTGGTTAAAGAGGAAGTGAGTACAAAATGATTTGAATTCAAAACGTTGTTTAATCTAAAGTTGTTTTGGGCGTGGGAGACAATGGGAATCATCAAGGTGTTAGTAGATAATATTTCAATTAAGATAACCAGGCAAAACCGTGTAAGGTATAGAAAAGTCGAGCAAGGAGAAGTGGCCACATTTTTCTCGTTCAAAATATCTGATTTTTGTCTCAAACGTGGATTAGCGTGTTATTACTGTGTTGTGTATCATGTTCTCTATTGAAAGATAACAGGTCGATATACACAAACCCGAGAGCTCGATTTTTTCAGACTTTCCGATAGCGAGTTATCGAGGCCTATAGCGCGCTATTGCCCACTTTACTAAAAATGGAAAGATCTCGTCAACATCTTCATAGCGAGTTATCAAAGGGGATAGCGCGCTATAGACAATTTTTAAGAAAAACAAATGTTTTATTATACAACCCTATCAGCGGGCTATCCACACTGATACGGCGCTAGTGCCAACTGGAAAATTTTTGCAAATTGCTAAATAGCCTTATTTTTGAAAAATTAATATTTTGACACTCAAGAACCATTCCATTGACACAAACACATATTGATATAAGATTAAAAACTATTAAATAATTCAAACTCACTGAATTATGATTAAAACCTTCCGGAAAACATTTTTTTCAAAATGGAATACTATATCGAATTGATTTTAAAGACTTTTCAATGTTCTGAGTTTTAGTGCTGATATTGATCGAAAAGTTGCCCTACACACCAAAGATAAAACTATTGCATTAGACATGAGATATGTCTTCGTTCTTCGAGCTTGATCTTTGTAGACTTCGATAGCTATTGTCTGATGTGTTGTTGATGATTAGTTCAAGCTCTTAGAAAAAAAAATACAGGTGATGTTTTCTCTTACCGAGAACACTTCACATACTTACAGTTTAGAACAATAGATAGCCTCTGGAAATCACAGCACAAAAGGAATAAAATGAAGAACTTGCGAAATAATGAGGTTATCTTCAAGACAGTTTGCAATTTTGATTCAGTTCGAAGGTTGTTTTGACAAATGCAAGAATAACGACTTTCTTCGATTTAAGCACTCTTTGAAAAGCTCAGTCTGACTTGCAAAAAACGTGCGTGTTCTCTCTTTGAAAATCAAAGAATGAGGGTTTTATAAATTAGGAGTTGCAGGTTAAAGAGGAAGAGAGTACAAAATGATTTGAATTCAAAACGTTGTTTAATCTAAAAATGTTTTGGGCGTGCGAGACAATGAGAATCATCAAGGTGTTAGTAGATAATAGTTCAATTAAGATAACCAGGCAAAACTGTGTAAGGTATAGAAAAGTCGAGCAAGGAGAAGTGGCCACATTTTTCTCGTTAGAAATATCTGATTTTTGTCTCAAACGTGGATAGTGTGTTATTATAGGGTTCTGTATCATGTTCTCTATTGAAAGATAGCATGTCGATATACACAAACCTGAGAGCTCGATTTTTTCAGACTTTCCGATAGCGAGTTATAGAGGCCTATAGCGCGTTATTGCCCACTTTACTAAAAATGGAAAGATCACGACAACATCTTTATAGCGAGTTATCAAAGGGGATAGCGTGCTATAGACAATTTTCAAGAAAAACAAATGTTTTATTATACAACCCTATCAGCGGGCTATCAACACTGATAGGGCGCAAGTGCCAACTGGAAGATTTTTTCAAATTGCTGAATAGCCTTATTTTTGGAAAATTAATATTTTGACACTCAAGAACCATTCCATTGACTCAAAACATATTGATATAAGATTAAAACTATTATATAATTCAAAACTCATTGAAATTATGATTAAAACCTTCCGGAAAACATTTTTTTCAAAATGGAATACTATATCGAAGTGATTTTAAAGACTTTGTCAATTTTCTGAGTTTTAGTGCCGAGATTGATCGAGAAGTTACCCTACACACCAAAGATAAAACTATTGCATTAGACATGAGATATGTCTTCGTTCTTCGAGCTTGATCTTTTTAGACTTTGATACCTATTGTTTGATGTGTTGTTGACGATTAGTTCAAGCTCTTAGAAAAAAAAAATACAGGCGATGTTTTTTCTTACCGAGAACACTTCACGTACTTACAGTTTAAAACAATAGATAGCCTCTGGAAATCTCAGCACAAAAGGAATAAAATGAAGAACTTGCAAAATAATGAGGTTATCTTCAAGACAGTTTGCAATTTTGATTCAGTTCGAAGGTTATTTTGACAAATGCAAGAATAACGACTTTCTTCGATTTAAACACTCTTTGGAAAGCTCAGTCTAACTTGCAAAAATCGTACGTTCTCTATCCTTGAAAATCAGAGAATGAGGGTTTTATAAAATTAGTAGTTGCTGGTTAAGGAGGAAGACAGTACAAAATGATTTGAATTCAAAACGTTGTTTAATCTAAAGTTGTTTTGGGCGTGCGAGACAATGAGAATCATCAAGGTGTTAGTAGAAAATATTTCAATTAAAATAGCCAGGCAAAACTGTGTAATGTATAGAAAAGTCGAGCAAGGAGAAGTGGCCACATTTTTCTCGTTAGAAATATCTGAGTTTTGTCTCAAACGTGGATAGCGTGTTATTATTGGGTTGTGTATCATGTTCTCTACTGAAAGATAGCAGGTCGATATACACAAACCCGAGCAAGTCGAGTTTTTCAGATATTCCGATAGCGAGTTATCGAGGCCTACAGCGCGCTATTGCCCACTTTACTAAAAATGGAAAGATTACGGCAACATCTTTATAGCGAGTTATCAAAGGGGATAGCGCGCTATAGAAAATTTTCAAGAAAAACAAATGTTTTATTATACAACCCTATCAGCGGGCTAACAACCCTAATAGGGCGCAAGTGCAACCTGGAAAATTTTTACAAATTGCTGAATATCCTTATTTTTGGAAAAATTAATATTTTGACACTCAAGAACCATTCCATTAACTCAAAACATATTGATATAAGATTAAAAACTATTAAATAATTCAAAACTCATTGAAATTATGATTAAAACCTTTCGTAAAACATTTTTTTCAAAATGGAATACTATATCGAAGTGATTTTAAAGACTTTTCAATTTTCTGAGTTTTAGTGCTGAGATTGATCGAGAAGTTACCCTACACACCAAAGATAAAACTATTGCATTAGACATGAGATATGTCTTCGTTCTTCGAGCTTGATCTTTTTAGCCTTCGATACCTATTGGTTGATGTGTTGTTGATGATTAGTTCAAGCTCTTAGAAAAAAAAATACAGGTGATGTTTTTTCTTACCGAGAAAACTTCACATACTTACAGTTTAAAACAATAGACAGCCTCTGGAAATCTCAGCACAAACGGAATAAAATGAAGAACTCGCGAAATAATGAGGTTATCTTCAAGACAGTTTGCAATTTTGATTCAGTTCGAAGGTTATTTTGACAAATGCAAGAATAACGACTTTCTTCGATTTAAACACTCTTTGGAAAGCTCAGTCTAACTTGCATAAAACGTGCGTGTCCTATCTTTGAAAATCAGAGAATGAGGGTTTTATAAATTAGTAGTTGCAGGTTAAAGAGGAAGAGAGTACAAAATGATTTGAATTCAAAACGTTGTTTAATCTAAAGTTGTTTTTGGCGTACGAGACAATGAGAATCATCAAGGTGTTAGTAGATAATATTTCAATTAAGATAACCAGGAAAAACTGTGTAAGGTATAGAAAAGTCGAGCAAGGAGAAGTGGCCACATTTTTCTCGTTCAAAATATCTGATTTTTTTCTCAAACGTGGATTAGCGTGTCATTACTGTGTTGTGTATCATGTTCTCTATTGAAAGATATCTGGTCGATATTCACAAACCCGAGAGCTTGAGTTTTTCAGACTTTCCGATAGTGAGTTATCATGGCCTATAGCTATTGCCCACTTTACTAAAAATGGAAAGATCAAGGCAACATCTTTATAGCGAGTTATCAAAGGGGATAGCGCTCTATAGACAATTTTCAAGAAAAACAAATGTTTTATTATACAACCCTATCAGCGGGCTATCAACACTGATATGGCGCAAGTGCCAACTGGAAAATTTTTGCAAATTGCTGAATAACCTTATTCTTCAAAAATTAATATTTTGACACTCAAGAACCATTCCATTGACTCAGAACATATTGATATAAGATTAAAAACTATTAAAGAATTCAAAATTCATTGAAATTATGATTGAAAGCTTCCGGAAAACATTTTTTTCAAAATGGAATACTATATCGAAGTGATTTTAAAGACTTTTCAATTTTTTGAGTTTTAGTGCTGAGATTGATCGAGAAGTTACCCTACACACCAAAGATAAAACTATTGCATTAGACATGAGATATGTCTTCGTTCTTCGAGCTTGATCTTTGTAGACTTCGATACATATTATTTGATGTGATGTTGATGATTAGATCAAGCTCTTAGAAAGAAAAAATACAGGTGATGTTTTCTCTTTCCGAGAACACTTTACATACTTACAGTTTAAAACAATAGATAGCCTTTGGAAATCTCAGCACAAAAGGAATAGAATGAAGAACTTGCAAAATAATGAGGTTATCTTCAAGACAGTTTGCAATTTTGATTCAGTTCGAAGGTTGTTTGGACAAATGCAAGAATAACGACTTTCTTCAATTTAAACACTCTTTGGAAAGCTCTGTCTAACTGGCAAAAGTTGTGCGTGTTCAATATTTGAAAATCAGAGAATGAGGGTTTTATAAAATTAGTAGTTGCAGGTTAAAGAAGAAGAGAGTACAAAATGATTTGAATTCAAATCGTTGTTTAATCTAAAGTTGTTTTGGGCGTGCGAGACAATGAGAATCATCAAGGTGTTAGTTGATAATATTTCAATTAAGATAACCAGGCAAAACTGTGTAAGGTATAGAAAAGTCGAGCAAGGAGAAGTGGCCACGTTTTTCTCGTTAGAAATATCTGATTTTTGTCTCCAACGTGGATAGCGTGTTTTTATTGGGTTGTGTATCATGTTCTCTATTGAAAGATAGCAGGTCGATATACACAAACCCGAGGAGCTCGAGTTTTTCAGACTTTTCGATAGCGAGTTATCGAGGCCTATAACGCGCTATTGCCCACTTTACTAAAAATGGAAAGATCACGGCAACATCTTTATAGCGAGTCATCAAAGGGGATGGTGCGCTATAGACAATTTTCAAGAAAACCAAATGCTTTATTATACAACTCTATCAGCGGGCTATGAACACTGATAGGGCGCAAGTGCCAACTGGAAAATTTTTGCAAATTGCTGAATAGCCTTATTCTTGGAAAATTAATATTTTTACACCCAAGAACCATTCCATTGACTCAAATCATATTGATATAAGATAAAAACTATTAAACAATTCAAAACTAATTGAAATTATGATTAAAACCTTTCGGAAAACACTTTTTTTCAAAATGGAATACTATATCGAAGTGATTTTAAAGACTTTTCGATTTTCTGAGTTTTAGTGCTGAGATTGATCAAGAAGTTACCCTACACACCAAAGAGAAAACAATTGCATTAGACATGAGATATGTCTTCGTTCTTCGAGCTTGATCTTTGTAGACTTCGCTACCTATTGTTTGATGTGTTGTTGATGATTAGTTCAAGCTCTTAGAAAGAAAAAATACAGGTGATGTTTTCTCTTACCGAGAACACTTTACATACTTAGAGTTTAAAACAATAGATAGCCTCTGGAAATCTCAGCACAAAAGGAATAAAATGAAGAACTTGCAAAATAATTAGGTTATCTTCAAGATAGTTTGCAATTTTGATTAAGTTCGAAGGTTGTGTGGACAAATGCAAGAATAACGACTTTCTTCGATTTAAACACTCTTTGGAAAGCTCAGTCTAACTTGCAAAAATCGTGCGTGTTCTATCTTTGAAAATCAGAGAATGAGGGTTTTATAAAATTAGTAGTTGCAGGTTAAAGAAGAGAAGAGTACAAAATGATTTGAATTCAAAACGTTGTTTAATCTAAAGTTGTTTTGGGCGTGCGAGACAATGAGAATCATCAAGGTGTTAGTAGGTAATATTTCAATTAAGATAACCAGGTAAAACTGTGTCAGGTATAGAAAAGTCGAGCAAGGAGAAGTGGCCACATTTTTCTCGTTAGAGATATCTGGTTTTTGTCTCAAACGTGGATAGCGTGTTATTATTGGGTTGTGTATCATGTTCTCTATTGAAAGATAGGAGGTCGATATACAAAACCCGAGCAGCTCGAGTTTTTCAGACTTTCCGATAGCGAGTTATCAAGGCCTATAGTGCGTTATTGCCCACTTTACTAAAAATGGAAAGATCACGGCAACATCTTTATAGCGAGTTATCAAAGGGGATAGCGCGCTATAGACAATTTTCAAGAAAAACAAATGTTTTATTATACAACCCTATCAGCGGGCTATCAACACTGATAGGGCGCAAGTGCCAACTGGAAAATTTTTGCAAATTGCTGAATGGCCTTATTTTTGGAAAATTAATATTTTGACACTCAAGAACCATTCCATTGACTTAAAACATATTGATATAAGATTAAAAACTATTAAATATTTCAAAACTCATTGAAATTATGATTAAAACCTTCCGAAAAACATTTTTTTCAAAATGGAATACTATATCGAAGTGATTTTAAAGACTTTTCAATTTTCTGAGTTTTAGTGCTGAGATTGATCGAGAAGTTACCCTACACACCAAAGATATAACTATTGCATTAGACATGAGATATGTCTTCGTTCTTCGAGCTTGATCTTTGTAGACTTCGATACGTATTGTTTGATATGTCGTTGATGATTAGTTCCAGCTCTTAGAAAAAAAATACAGGTGATGTTTTCTCTTACCTAGAACACTTCACATACTTACAGTTTAAAACAATAGATAGCCTCTGGAAATCTCAGCACAAAAGGAATAAAATGAAGAACTTGTAAAATAATGAGGTTATCTTAAAGACTGTTTGCAATTTTGATTCAGTTCGAAGGTTGTTTGGACAAATGCAAGAATAACGACTTTCTTCGATTTAAACACTCTTTGGAAAGCTCAGTCTAACTTGCAAAAATCGTGCGTGTTCTATCTTTGAAAATCAGAGAATTAGGGTTTTATAAAATTAGTAGTTGCAAGTTAAAGAGGAAGAGAGTACAAATTGATTTGAATTCAAGACGTTGTTTAATCTAAAGTTGTGTTGGGCGTGCGAGACAATGGGAATCATCAAGGTGTTAATAGATAATATTTCAATTAAGATAACCAGGCAAAACTGTGTAAGGTATAGAAATGTCGAGCAAGGAGAAGTGGCCACATTTTTCTCGTTAGAAATATCTGATTTTTGTCTCAAACGTGGATAGCGTGTTATTATTGGGTTATGTATCTTGTTCTCTATTGAAAGATAGCAGGTTGATATACACAAACCCGAGCAGCTCGAGTTTTTCAGACTTTCCGATAGCGTGTTATCGAGGCCTATAGCGCGCTATTGCCCACCTTACTAAAAATGGAAAGATCACGGCAACATCTTTATAGCGAGTTTTCAAAAATGATAGCGCGCTATAGACAATTTTCAAGAAAAACAAATGTTTTATTATACAACCTTATCAGCGGGCTATCAACACTGAAATGGCGCAAGTGCCAACTGGAAAATTTTTCCAAATTGCTGAATAGCCTTATTCTTCGAAAATTAATATTTTGACACTCAAGAACCATTCCATTGACTCAGAACATATTGATATAAGATTAAAAACTATTAATTAATTCAAAACTCATTGAAATTATGATTGAAAACTTCCGGAAAACATTTTTTTCAAAATGGAATACTATATCGAAGTGATTTTAAAGACTTTTCAATTTTTTGAGTTTTAGTGCTGAGATTGATCGAGAAGTTACCCTACACACCAAAGATAAAACTATTGCATTAGACATGAGATATGTCTTCGTTCTTCGAGCTTGATCTTTGTAGACTTCGATACATATTATTTGATATGTTGTTGATGATAAGTTCAAGCTCTTAGAAAGAAAAAATACAGGTGATGTTCTCTCTTACCGAGAACACTTTACATACTTACAGTTTAAAACAATCGATAGCCTTTGGAAATCTCAGCACAAAAGGAATAGAATGAAGAACTTGCAAAATAATGAGGTTATCTTCAAGACAGTTTGCAATTTTGATTCAGTTCAAAGGTTGTTTGGACAAATGCAAGAATAACGACTTTCTTCGATTTAAACACTCTTTGGAAAGCTCAGTCTAACTTGCAAAAATTGTGCGTGTTCAATATTTGAAAATCAGAGAATGAGGGTCTTATAAAATTAGTAGTTGCAGGTTAAAGAAGAAGAGCGTACAAAATGATTTGAATTCAAATCGTTGTTTAATCTAAAGTTGTTTTGGGCGTGCGAGACAATGAGAATCATCAAGGTGTTAGTAGATAATATTTCAATTAAGATAACTAGGCAAAACTGTGTAAGGTATAGAAAAGTCGAGCAAGGAGAAGTGGCCACGTTTTTCTCGTTAGAAATATCTGATTTTTGTCTCAAACGTGGATAGCGTGTTTTTATTGGGTTGTGTATCATGTTCTCTATTGAAAGATAGGAGGTCGATATACACAAACCCGAGCAGCGCGAGTTTTTCAGACTTTCCGAAAGCGAGTTATCGAGGCCTATAGCGCGCTATTGCCCACTTTACTAAAAATGGAAAGATCACGACAACATCTTTATAGCGAGTTATCAAAGGGGATAGCGCGCTATAGACAATTTTCAAGAAAAACAAATGTTTTATTATACAACCCTATCAGTGGGCTATCAACACCGATAGGGCGCAAGTGCCAACTGGAAAATTTTTGGAAATTGCTAAAAAGCCTTATTTTTGGAAAATTAATATTTTGACACTCACGAACCATTCCATTGACGCAAAACATATTGATATAAGATTAAAAACTATTAAATAATTCAAAACTCATTGAAATTATGATTAAAACCTTCTGGAAAACATTTTTTTCAAAATGGAATACTATATCGAAGTGATTTTAAAGACTTTTCAATTTTCTGAGTTTTAGTGCTGAGATTGATCGAGAAGTTACCCTACACACCAAAGATAAAACTATTGCATTAGACATGAGATATGACTTCGTTTTTCGAGCTTGATCTTCTTAGACTTCGATACCTAGTGTTTGATGTGTTGTTGATGATTAGTTCCAGCTCTTAGAAAAAAAAATACAGGTGATGTTTTCTCTTACCGAGAACACTTCACATACTTACAGTTTAAAACAATAGATAGCGTCTGGAAATCTCAGCACAAAAGGAATAAAATGAAGAACTTGCAAAATAATTAGGTTATCTTCAAGACAGTTTGCAGTTTTGATTCAGTTCGAAGGTTGTTTGGACAAATGTAAGAATAACGACTTTCTTCCATTTAAACACTCTTTGGAAAGCTCAGTCTAACTTACAAAAATCGTGCATGTTCTGTCTTTGAAAATCAGAGAATGAGGGTTTTATAAAATTAGTAGTTGCAGGTTAATAAGGGAGATAGTACAAAATGATTTGAATTCAAAACGTTGTTTAATCTAAAGTTGGTTTGGGCGTGCGAGACAATGGGAATCATCAAGGTGTTGGTAGATAATATTTCAATTAATATAACCAGGCAAAACTGTGTAAGGTATAGAAAAGTCGAGCAAGGAGAAGTGGCCACATTTTTCTCGTTAGAAATATCTGATTTTTGTCTCAAACGTGGATAGCGTGTTATTATTGGGTTGTGTATCATGTTCTCTATTGAAAGACAGCAGGTTGATATACACAAACCCGAGAGCTCGAGTTTTTCAGACTTTACGGTAGCGAGTTATCGAGGCCTATAGCGCGCTATTGCCCACTTTATTAAAAATGCAAAGATCACGGCAACATCTTTATAGCAAGTTATCAAAGGGGATAGCGCGCTATAGACAATTTCCAAGTAAAACAAATGTTTTATTATACAACCCTATCAGCGAGCTATCAACACAGATAGGGCGGAAGTGCAAACTGGAAAATTTTTGCAAATTGCTAAAGAGCCTTATTTTTGGAAAATTAATATTTTGACACTCACGAACCATTCCATTGACGCAAAACATATTGATATAAGATTAAAAACTATTAAATAATTCAAAACTCATTGAAATTATGATTAAAACCTTCTGGAAAACATTTTTTCCAAAATGGAATACTATATCGAAGTGATTTTAAAGGCTTTTCAATTTTCTGAGTTTTAGTGCTGAGATTGATCGAGAAGTTACCCTACACACCAAAGATAAAACTATTGCATTAGACATGAGATATGACTTCGTTTTTCGAGCTTGATCTTCTTAGACTTCGATACCTAGTGTTTGATGTGTTGTTGATGATTAGTTCCAGCTCTTAGAAAAAAAAATACAGGTGATGTTTTCTCTTACCGAGAACACTTCACATACTTACAGTTTAAAACAATAGATAGCGTCTGGAAATCTCAGCACAAAAGGAATAAAATGAAGAACTTGCGAAATAATTAGGTTATCTTCAAGACAGTTTGCAGTTTTGATTCAGTTCGAAGGTTGTTTGGACAAATGTAAGAATAACGACTTTCTTCCATTTAAACACTCTTTGGAAAGCTCAGTCTAACTTACAAAAATCGTGCATGTTCTATCTTTGAAAATCAGAGAATGAGGGTTTTATAAAATTAGTAGTTGCAGGTTAAAGAGGAAGATAGTACAAAATGATTTGAATTCAAAACGTTGTTTAATCTAAAGTTGGTTTGGGCGTGCGAGACAATGGGAATCATCAAGGTGTTGGTAGATAATATTTCAATTAAGATAACCAGGCAAAACTGTGTAAGGTATAGAAAAGTCGAGCAAGGAGAAGTGGGCACGTTTTTCTCGTTAGAAATATCTGATTTTTGTCTCAAACGTGGATAGCGTGTTTTTATTGGGTTGTGTATCATGTTCTCTATTGAAAGATAGGAGGTCGATATACACAAACCCGAGCAGCGCGAGTTTTTCAGACTTTCCGATAGCGAGTTATCGAGGCCTATAGCGCGCTATTGCCCACTTTACTAAAAATGAAAAGATCACGACAACATCTTTATAGCGAGTTATCAAAGGGGAAAGCGCGCTATAGACAATTTTCAAGAAAAACAAATGTTTTATTATACAACCCTATCAGTGGGCTATCAACACCGATAGGGCGCAAGTGCCAACTGGAAAATTTTTGCAAATTGCTAAAGAGCCTTATTTTTGGAAAATTAATATTTTGACACTCACGAACCATTCCATTGACTCAAAACATATTGATATAAGATTAAAAACTATTAAATAATTCAAAACTCATTGAAATTATGATTAAAACCTTCTGAAAAACATTTTTTTCAAAATGGAATACTATATCGAAGTGATTTTAAAGACTTTTTAATTTTCTGAGTTTTAGTGCTGAGATTGATCGAGAAGTTACCCTACACACCAAAGATAAAACTATTGCATTAGACATGAGATATGACTTCGTTTTTCGAGCTTGATCTTCTTAGACTTCGATACCTAGTGTTTGATGTGTTGTTGATGATTAGTTCAAGCTCTTAGAAAGAAAAAATACAGGTGATGTTTTCTCTTACCGAGAACACTTTACATACTTACAGTTTAAAACAATAGATAGCCTCTGGAAATCTGAGCACAAAAGGAATAGAATGAAGAACTTGCAAAATAATGAGGTTATCTTCAAGACAGTTCGCAATTTTGATTAAGTTCGAAGGTTGTTTGGACAAATGCAAGAATAACGACTTTCTTCGATTTAAACACTCTTTGGAAAGCTCAGTCTAACTTGCAAAAATTGTGCATGTTCAAAATTTGAAAATCAGAGAATGAGGGGTTTATAAAATTAGTAGTTGCAGGTTAAAGAAGAAAAGAGTACAAAATGATTTGAATTCAAATCGTTGTTTAATCTAAAGTTGTTTTGGGCGTGCGAGACAATGAGAATCATCAAGGTGTTAGTAGATAATATTTCAATTAAGATAACCAGGCAAAACTGTGTAAGGTATAGAAAAGTCGAGCAAGGAGAAGTGGCCACGTTTTTCTCGTTAGAAATATCTGATTTTTGTCTCAAACGTGGATAGCGTGTTTTTATTGGGTTGTGTATCATGTTGTCTATTGAAAGATAGGAGGTCGATATACACAAACCCGAGCAGCGCGAGTTTTTCAGACTTTTCGAAAGCGAGTTATCGAGGCCTATAGCGCGCTATTGCCCACTTTACTAAAAATGGAAAGATCACGACAACATCTTTATAGCTAGTTATCAAAGGGGAAAGCGGGCTATAGACAATTTTCAAGAAAAACAAATGTTTTATTATACAACCCTATCAGTGGGCTATCAACACCGATAGGGCGCAAGTGCCAACTGGAAAATTTTTGCAAATTGCTGAATGGCCTTATTTTTGGAAAATTAATATTTTGACACTCACGAACCATTCCATTGACTCAAAACATATTGATATAAGATTAAAACTATTAAATAATTCAAAACTCATTGAAATTATGATTAAAACCTTCTGGAAAACATTTTTTTCAAAATGGAATAATATATCGAAGTGATTTTAAAGACTTTTCAATTTTCTGAGTTTTAGTGCTGAGATTGATCGAGAAGTTACCCTACACACCAAAGATAAAACTATTGCATTAGACATGAGATATGTCTTCGTTCTTCGAGCTTGATCTTTGTAGACTTCGATACCTATTGTTTGATGTGTTGTTGATGATTAGTTCAAGCTCTTAGAAAGAAAAATACATGTGTCGTTTTCTCTTACCGAGAACACTTTACATACGTACAGTTTAAAACAATAGATAGCCTTTGGAAATCTGAGCACAAAAGGAATAAAATGAAGAACTTGCAAAATAATGAGGTTATCTTCAAGACAGTTTGCAATTTTGATTCAGTTCGAAGGTTGTTTGGACAAATGCAAGAATAACGGCTTTCTTCGATTTAAACACTCTTTGGAAAGCTCAGTCTAACTTGCAAAAATCGTGCGTGTTTTATCTTTGAAAATCGCAGAATGAGGGTTTTATAAAATTAGTAGTTGCAGGTTAAAGAAGAAGAGAGTACAAAATGATTTGAATTCAAAACGTTGTTTAATCTAAAGTTGTTTTGGGCGTACGAGACAATGAGAATCATCAAGTTGTTAGTAGATAATCTTTCAATTAAGATAACCAGGCAAAACTGTGTAAGGTATAGAAAAGTCGAGCAAGAAGAAGTTGCCACATTTTTCTCGTTAGAAATATCTGATTTTTGTCTCAAACGTGGATAGCGTGTTATTATTGGGTTGTGTATCATGTTCTGTATTGAAAGATAGGAGGTCGATACACACAAACCCGAGCAGCCCGAGTTTTTCAGACTTTCCGATAGCGAGTTATCGAGCCCACTTTACTAAAAATGGAAAGATCACGGCAACATCTTTATAGCGAGTTATCAAAGGGGATAGCGCGCTATAGACAATTTTCAAGAAAAACAAATGTTTTATTATACAACCCTATCAGCGGGCTATCAACACTGGTAGGGCGCAAGTGCCAACTGGAAAATTTTTGCAAATTGCTGAATAGCCTTATTTTGGAAAATTAATATTTTAACACTCAATAACCATTCCATTGACTCAAAACATATTGATATAATATTAAAAACTATTAAATAATTCAAAACTCATTGAAATTATGATTAAAACCTTCCGCAAAACTATTTTTTCAAAATCTAATACTATATCGAAGTGATTTTAAAGATTTTTCAATTTTCTAAGTTTTAGTGCTGAGATTGATCGAGAAGTTACCCTACACACCAAAGATAAAACTATTGCATTGGACATGAGATATGTCTTCGTTCTTCGAGCTTGATCTTTTTAGACTTCGATACCTAATGTTTGATGTGTTGTTGATGATTAGTTCAAGCTCTTAGAAAGAAAAAATACAGGTGATGTTTTCTCTTACCGAGAACACTTTACATACTTACAGTTTAAAACAATAGATAGCCTCTGGAAATCTGAGCACAAAAGGAATAGAATGAAGAACTTGCAAAATAATTAGGTTATCTTCAAGACAGTTTGCAATTTTGATTCAGTTCGAAGGTTGTTTGGACATATGCAAGAATAACAACTTTCTTCGATTTAAACACTCTTTGGAAAGCTTAGTATAACTTGCAAAAATTGTGCGTGTTCAATATTTGAAAATCAGAGAATGAGGGTTTTATAAAATTAGTAGTTGCAGGTTAAAGAAGAAGAGAGTACAAAATGATTTGAATTCAAATCATTGTTTAATCCAAAGTTGTTTTGGGCGTGCGAGACAATGAGAATCATCAAGGTGTTAGTAGATAATATTTCAATTAAGATAACCAGGCAAAACTGTGTAAGGTATAGAAAAGTCGAGCAAGGAGAAGTGGGCACGTTTTTCTCGTTAGAAATATCTGCTTTTTGTCTCAAACGTGGATAGCGTGTTTTTATTGGGTTGTGTGTCATGTTCTCTATTGAAAGATAGGAGGTCGATATACACAAACCCGAGCAGCGCGAGTTTTTCAGACTTTCCGATAGCGAGTTATCGAGGCCTATAGCGCGCTATTACCCAGTTAACTAAAAATGGAAAGATCACGACAATATCTTTATAGCGAGTTATTAAAGGGGATAGCACGCTATAGACAATTTTCAAGAAAAACAAATGTTTTATTATACAACCCTATCAGCGGGCTATCAACACTGATAGGGAGCAATTGCCAACTGGAAAATTTTTGCAAATTACTGAATAGCCTTATTTTTGGAAAATTAATATTTTGACACTCAAGAACCATTCCATTGACTCAAAACATATTGATATAAGATTAAAAACTATTAAATAATTCAAAACTCATTGAAATTATGATTAAAACCTTCTGGAAAACATTTTTTCCAAAATGGAATACTATATCGAAGTGATTTTAAAGACTTTTCAATTTTCTGAGTTTTAGTGCTGAGATTGATCGAGAAGTTAACCTACCCACCAAAGATAAAACTATTGCATTAGACATGAGACATGTCTTCGTTCTTCGAGCTTGATCTTTGTAGACTTCGATACCTATTGTTTGATGTATTGTTGATGATTAGTTCAAGCTCTTAGAAAGAAAAATACATGTGTTGTTTTCTCTTACCGAGAACACTTTACATACTTACAGTTTAAAACAATAGATAGCCTCTGGAAATCTGAGCACAAAAGGAATAGAATGAAGAACTTGCAAAATAATTAGGTTATCTTCAAGACAGTTTGCAATTTTGATTCAGTTCGAAGGTTGTTTGGACATATGCAAGAATAACAACTTTCTTCGATTTAAACACTCTTTGGAAAGCTTAGTATAACTTGCAAAAATTGTGCGTGTTCAATATTTGAAAATCAGAGAATGAGGGTTTTATAAAATTAGTAGTTGCAGGTTAAAGAAGAAGAGAGTACAAAATGATTTGAATTCAAATCGTTGTTTTATCCAAAGTTGTTTTGGGCGTGCGAGACAATGAGAATCATCAAGGTGTTAGTAGATAATATTTCAATTAAGATAACCAGGCAAAACTGTGTAAGGTATAGAAAAGTCGAGCAAGGAGAAGTGGGCACGTTTTTCTCGTTAGAAATATCTGCTTTTTGTCTCAAACGTGGATAGCGTGTTTTTATTGGGTTGTGTGTCATGTTCTCTATTGAAAGATAGGAGGTCGATATACACAAACCCGAGCAGCGCGAGTTTTTCAGACTTTCCGATAGCGAGTTATCGAGGCCTATAGCGCGCTATTACCCAGTTAACTAAAAATGGAAAGATCACGACAATATCTTTATAGCGAGTTATTAAAGGGGATAGCACGCTATAGACAATTTTCAAGAAAAACAAATGTTTTATTATACAACCCTATCAGCGGGCTATCAACACTGATAGGGAGCAATTGCCAACTGGAAAATTTTTGCAAATTACTGAATAGCCTTATTTTTGGAAAATTAATATTTTGACACTCAAGAACCATTCCATTGACTCAAAACATATTGATATAAGATTAAAAACTATTAAATAATTCAAAACTCATTGAAATTATGATTAAAACCTTCTGGAAAACATTTTTTCCAAAATGGAATACTATATCGAAGTGATTTTAAAGACTTTTCAATTTTCTGAGTTTTAGTGCTGAGATTGATCGAGAAGTTAACCTACCCACCAAAGATAAAACTATTGCATTAGACATGAGACATGTCTTCGTTCTTCGAGCTTGATCTTTGTAGACTTCGATACCTATTGTTTGATGTATTGTTGATGATTAGTTCAAGCTCTTAGAAAGAAAAATACATGTGTTGTTTTCTCTTACCGAGAACACTTTACATACTTACAGTTTAAAACAATAGATAGCCTCTGGAAATCTGAGCACAAAAGGAATAGAATGAAGAACTTGCAAAATAATTAGGTTATCTTCAAGACAGTTTGCAATTTTGATTCAGTTCGAAGGTTGTTTGGACATATGCAAGAATAACAACTTTCTTCGATTTAAACACTCTTTGGAAAGCTTAGTATAACTTGCAAAAATTGTGCGTGT
This sequence comes from Paratinospora sagittata, assembly GCA_035771175.1. NCBI lineage: Eukaryota > Viridiplantae > Streptophyta > Magnoliopsida > Ranunculales > Menispermaceae > Paratinospora > Paratinospora sagittata. The sequence goes on along the minus strand of CM069594.1, from coordinate 46,007,495 downwards.
TCAATATTTGAAAATCAGAGAATGAGGGTTTTATAAAATTAGTAGTTGCAGGTTAAAGAAGAAGAGAGTACAAAATGATTTGAATTCAAATCGTTGTTTTATCCAAAGTTGTTTTGGGCGTGCGAGACAATGAGAATCATCAAGGTGTTAGTAGATAATATTTCAATTAAGATAACCAGGCAAAACTGTGTAAGGTATAGAAAAGTCGAGCAAGGAGAAGTGGGCACGTTTTTCTCGTTAGAAATATCTGATTTTTGTCTCAAACGTGGATAGCGTGTTTTTATTGGGTTGTGTATCATGTTCTCTATTGAAAGATAGGAGGTCGATATACACAAACCCGAGCAGCGCGAGTTTTTCAGACTTTCCGATAGCGAGTTATCGAGGCCTATAGCGCGCTATTACCCAGTTAACTAAAAATGGAAAGATCACGACAATATCTTTATAGCGAGTTATCAAAGGGGATAGCACGCTATAGACAATTTTCAAGAAAAACAAATGTTTTATTATACAACCCTATCAGCGGGCTATCAACACTGATAGGGCGCAATTGCCAACTGGAAAATTTTTGCAAATTACTGAATAGCCTTATTTTTGGAAAATTAATATTTTGACACTCAAGAACCATTCCATTGACTCAAAACATATTGATATAAGATTAAAATCTATTAAATAATTCAAAACTCATTGAAATTATGATTAAAACCTTCTGGAAAACATTTTTTCCAAAATGGAATACTATATCGAAGTGATTTTAAAGACTTTTCAATTTTCTGAGTTTTAGTGCTGAGATTGATCGAGAAGTTAACCTACCCACCAAAGATAAAACTATTGCATTAGACATGAGACATGTCTTCGTTCTTCGAGCTTGATCTTTGTAGACTTCGATACCTATTGTTTGATGTGTTGTTGATGATTAGTTCAAGCTCTTAGAAAGGAAAATACATGTGTTGTTTTCTCTTACCGAGAACACTTTACATACTTACAGTTTAAAACAATAGATAGCCTCTGGAAATCTGAGCACAAAAAGAATAAAAGAAGAACTTGCAAAATAATGAGGTTATCTTCAAGACAGTTTGCAATTTTGATTCAGTTCGAAGGTTGTTTGGACAAATGCCAGAATAACGACTTTCTTCGATTTAAACACTCTTTGGAAAGCTCAGTCTAACTTGCAAAAATCGTTCGTGTTTTATCTTTGAAGATCGCTGAATGAGGGTTTTATAAAATTAGTAGTTGCAGGTTAAAGAAGAAGAGAGTACAAAATGATTTGAATTCAAAACGTTGTTTAATCTAAAGTTGTTTTGGGCGTGCAAGACAATGAGAATCATCAAGGTGTTAGTAGATAATATTTCAATTAAGATAAGCAGGCAAAACTGTGTAAGGTATAGAAAAGTCGAGCAAGGAGAAGTGGCCACATTTTTCTCGTTAGAAATATCTGATTTTTGTCTCAAACGTGGATAGCGTGTTATTATTGGGTTCTGTATCATGTTCTCTATTGAAAGATAAAAGGTTGATATACACAAACTCGAGCAGCGCGAGTTTTTCAGATTTTCCGATAGCGAGATATCGAGGCCTATAGCGCGCTATTGCCCAGTTAACTAAAAATGGAAAGATCACGGCAATATCTTTATAGCGAGTTATCAAAGGGGATAGCACGCTATAGACAATTTTCAAGAAAAACAAATGTTTTATTATAGAACCCTATCAGCGGGCTATCAACACTGATAGGGCGCAAGTGCCAACTGGAAAATTTTTGTAAATTGCTGAATAGCCTTATTTTGGGAAAATTAATATTTTGACACTCAAAAACCATTCCATTGACTCAAAACATATTGATATAAGATTAAAAACTATTAAACAATTCAAAACTCATTGAAATTATGATTAAAACCTTCCGGAAAACATTTTTTCCAAAATGGAATACTATATCGAAATGATTTTAAAGACTTTTGAATTTTCTGAGTTTTAGTGCTGAGATTGATCGAGAAGTTACCCTACACACCAAAGATAAAACTATTGCATTAGACATGAGATATGTCTTCGTTCTTCGTGCTTGATCTTTGTAAACTTCGATACTTATTGTTTGATGTGTTGTTGATGATTAGTTCAAGCTCTTAGAAAGAAAAAATAGAGGTGATGTTTTCTCTTACCGAGAACACTTCACATACTTAGAGTTTAAAACAATAGATAGCCTCTGGAAATCTGAGCACAAAAGGAATAAAATGAAGAACTTGCGGAATAATTAGGTTATCTTCAAGACAGTTTGCAATTTTGATTCAGTTCGAAGGTTGTTTGGACAAATGCAAGAATAACGACTTTCTTCGATTTAAACACTCTTTGGAAAGCTCAGTCTAACTTGCAAAAATCGTTCGTGTTTTATCTTTGAAGATCGCAGAATGAGGGTTTTATAAAATTAGTAGTTGCAGGTTAAAGAAGAAGAGAGTACAAAATGATTTGAATTCAAAACTTTGTTTAATCTAAAGTTGTTTTGGGCGTGCGAGACAATGAGAATCATCAAGGTGTTAGTAGATAATCTTTCAATTAAGATAACCAGGCAAAACTGTGTAAGGTATAGAAAAGTCGAGCAAGAAGAAGTTGCCACATTTTTCTCCTTAGAAATATCTGATTTTTGTCTCAAACGTGGATAGCGTGTTATTATTGGGTTGTGTATCATGTTCTGTATTGAAAGATAGGAGGTCGATACACACAAACCCGAGCAGCCCGAGTTTTTCAGACTTTCCGATAGCGAGTTATCGAGCCCACTTTACTAAAAATGGAAAGATCACGGCAACATCTTTATAGCGAGTTACCAAAGGGGATAGCGCGCTATAGACAATTTTCAAGAAAAACAAATGTTTTATTATACAACCCTATCAGTGGGCTATCAACACTGATAGGGCGCAAGTGCAAACTGGAAAATTTTTGCAAATTGCTGAATAGCCTTATTTTGGAAAATTAATATTTTAACACTCAATAACCATTCCATTGACTCAAAACATATTGATATAATATTAAAAACTATTGAATAATTCAAAACTCATTGAAATTATGATTAAAACCTTCCGGAAAACATTTTTTCCAAAATGGAATACTATATCGAAGTGATTTTAAAGTCTTTTCAATTTTCTGAGTTTTAGTGCTGAGATTGATCGAGAAGTTACCCTACACACCAAAGATAAAACTATTGCATTAGACATGAGATATGTCTTCGTTCTTCGAGCTTGATCTTTGTAGACTTCGATACCTATTGTTTGATGTGTTGTTGATGATTAGTTCAAGCTCTTAGAAAGAAAAAATACAGGTGATGTTTTCTCTTACCGAGAACACTTCACATACTTAGAGTTTAAAACAATAGATAGCCTCTGGAAATCTCAGCACAAAAGGAATAAAATGAAGAACTTGCTGAATAATTAGGTTATCTTCAAGACAGTTTGCAATTTTGATTCAGTTCTAAGGTTGTTTAGAAAATGCAAGAATAACGACTTTCTTCGATTTAAACACTCTTTGGAAAGCTCACTCTAACTTGCAAAAATCGTGCATGTTCTATCTTTGAAATTCAGAGAATGAGGGTTATATAAAATTAGTAGTTGCAGGTTAAAGAAGAAGAGAGTACAAAATGATTTGAATTCAAATCGTTGTTTAATCTAAAGTTGTTTTGGGCGTGCGAGACAATGAGAATCATCAAGCTGTTAGTAGATAATTTTTCAATTAAGATAACCAGGCAAAACTGTGTAAGGTATAGAAAAGTCAAGCAAGGAGAAGTGGGCACATTTTTCTCGTTAGAAATATCTGATTTTTGTCTCAAACTTGGATAGCGTGTTATGATTGGGTTGTGTATCACGTTCTCTATTGAGAGATAGGAGGTCGATATACACAAACCCGAGCAGCTCGAGTTTTTCAGATTTTCCTATAGCGAGTTATCGAGGCCTATAGCGCGCTATTGCCCAGTTAACTAAAAATGGAAAGATCACGGCAATATCTTTATAGCGAGTTATCAAAGGGGATAGCACGCTATAGACAATTTTCAAGAAAAACAAATGTTTTATTATACAACCCTATCAGCGGGCTATCAACACTGATAGGGCGCAATTGCCAACTGGAAAATTTTTGCAAATTGCTGAATAGCCTTATTTTTGGAAAATTAATATTTTGACACTCAAGAACCATTCCATTGACTCAAAACATATTGATATAAGATTAAAAACTATTAAATAATTCAAAACTCATTGAAATTATGATTAAAACCTTCCGGAAAACATTTTTTCCAAAATGGAATACTATATCGAAGTGATTTTAAAGACTTTTCAATTTTCTGAGTTTTAGTGCTAAGATTGATCGAGAAGTTAACCTACCCACCAAAGATAAAACTATTGCATTAGACATGAGATATGTCTTCGTTCTTCGAGCTTGATCTTTGTAGACTTCGATACTTATTGTTTGATGTGTTGTTGATGATTAGTTCAAGCTCTTAGAAAGAAAAAATAGAGGTGATGTTTTCTCTTACCGAGAACACTTCACATACTTTGAGTTTAAAACAATAGATAGCCTCTGGAAATCTGAGCACAAAAGGAATAAAATGAAGAACTTGCGGAATAATTAGGTTATCTTCAAGACAGTTTGCAATTTTGATTCAGTTCGAAGGTTGTTTGGACAAATGCAAGAATAACGACTTTCTTCAATTTAAACACTCTTTGGAAAGCTCACTCTAACTTGCAAAAATCGTGCGTGTTCTATCTTTGAAAATCAGAAAATGAGGGTTTTTAAAAATTAGTAGTTGCAGGTTAAAGAAAAGAGAGTACAAAATGATTTGAATTCAAAACGTTGTTTAATCTAAAGTTGTTTTGGGCGTGCGAGACAATGAGAATCATCAAGGTGTTAGTAGATAATATTTCAATTAAGATAAGCAGGCAAAACTGTGTAAGGTATAGAAAAGTCGAGCAAGGAGAAGTGGCCACATTTTTCTCGTTAGAAATATCTGATTTTTGTCTCAAACGTGGATAGCGCGTTATTATTGGGTTCTGTATCATGTTCTCTATTGAAAGATAACAGGTTGATATACACAAACTCGAGCAGCGCGAGTTTTTCAGATTTTCCGATAGCGAGATATCGAGGCCTATAGCGCGCTATTGCCCAGTTAACTAAAAATGGAAAGATCACGGCAATATCTTTATAGCGAGTTATCAAAGGGGATAGCACGCTATAGACAATTTTCAAGAAAAACAAATGTTTTATTATAGAACCCTATCAGCGGGCTATCAACACTGATAGGGCGCAAGTGCCAACTGGAAAATTTTTGTAAATTGCTGAATAGCCTTATTTTGGGAAAATTAATATTTTGACACTCAAAAACCATTCCATTGACTCAAAACATATTGATATAAGATTAAAAACTATTAAACAATTCAAAACTCATTGAAATTATGATTAAAACCTTCCGGAAAACATTTTTTCCAAAATGGAATACTATATCGAAATGATTTTAAAGACTTTTGAATTTTCTGAGTTTTAGTGCTGAGATTGATCGAGAAGTTACCCTACACACCAAAGATAAAACTATTGCATTAGACATGAGATATGTCTTCGTTCTTCGTGCTTGATCTTTGTAAACTTCGATACTTATTGTTTGATGTGTTGTTGATGATTAGTTCAAGCTCTTAGAAAGAAAAAATAGAGGTGATGTTTTCTCTTACCGAGAACACTTCACATACTTAGAGTTTAAAACAATAGATAGCCTCTGGAAATCTGAGCACAAAAGGAATAAAATGAAGAACTTGCGGAATAATTAGGTTATCTTCAAGACAGTTTGCAATTTTGATTCAGTTCGAAGGTTGTTTGGACAAATGCAAGAATAACGACTTTCTTCGATTTAAACACTCTTTGGAAAGCTCAGTCTAACTTGCAAAAATCGTTCGTGTTTTATCTTTGAAGATCGCAGAATGAGGGTTTTATAAAATTAGTAGTTGCAGGTTAAAGAAGAAGAGAGTACAAAATGATTTGAATTCAAAACTTTGTTTAATCTAAAGTTGTTTTGGGCGTGCGAGACAATGAGAATCATCAAGGTGTTAGTAGATAATCTTTCAATTAAGATAACCAGGCAAAACTGTGTAAGGTATAGAAAAGTCGAGCAAGAAGAAGTTGCCACATTTTTCTCCTTAGAAATATCTGATTTTTGTCTCAAACGTGGATAGCGTGTTATTATTGGGTTGTGTATCATGTTCTGTATTGAAAGATAGGAGGTCGATACACACAAACCCGAGCAGCCCGAGTTTTTCAGACTTTCCGATAGCGAGTTATCGAGCCCACTTTACTAAAAATGGAAAGATCACGGCAACATCTTTATAGCGAGTTACCAAAGGGGATAGCGCGCTATAGACAATTTTCAAGAAAAACAAATGTTTTATTATACAACCCTATCAGTGGGCTATCAACACTGATAGGGCGCAAGTGCAAACTGGAAAATTTTTGCAAATTGCTGAATAGCCTTATTTTGGAAAATTAATATTTTAACACTCAATAACCATTCCATTGACTCAAAACATATTGATATAATATTAAAAACTATTGAATAATTCAAAACTCATTGAAATTATGATTAAAACCTTCCGGAAAACATTTTTTCCAAAATGGAATACTATATCGAAGTGATTTTAAAGTCTTTTCAATTTTCTGAGTTTTAGTGCTGAGATTGATCGAGAAGTTACCCTACACACCAAAGATAAAACTATTGCATTAGACATGAGATATGTCTTCGTTCTTCGAGCTTGATCTTTGTAGACTTCGATACCTATTGTTTGATGTGTTGTTGATGATTAGTTCAAGCTCTTAGAAAGAAAAAATACAGGTGATGTTTTCTCTTACCGAGAACACTTCACATACTTAGAGTTTAAAACAATAGATAGCCTCTGGAAATCTCAGCACAAAAGGAATAAAATGAAGAACTTGCTGAATAATTAGGTTATCTTCAAGACAGTTTGCAATTTTGATTCAGTTCTAAGGTTGTTTAGAAAATGCAAGAATAACGACTTTCTTCGATTTAAACACTCTTTGGAAAGCTCACTCTAACTTGCAAAAATCGTGCATGTTCTATCTTTGAAATTCAGAGAATGAGGGTTATATAAAATTAGTAGTTGCAGGTTAAAGAAGAAGAGAGTACAAAATGATTTGAATTCAAATCGTTGTTTAATCTAAAGTTGTTTTGGGCGTGCGAGACAATGAGAATCATCAAGCTGTTAGTAGATAATTTTTCAATTAAGATAACCAGGCAAAACTGTGTAAGGTATAGAAAAGTCAAGCAAGGAGAAGTGGGCACATTTTTCTCGTTAGAAATATCTGATTTTTGTCTCAAACTTGGATAGCGTGTTATGATTGGGTTGTGTATCACGTTCTCTATTGAGAGATAGGAGGTCGATATACACAAACCCGAGCAGCTCGAGTTTTTCAGATTTTCCTATAGCGAGTTATCGAGGCCTATAGCGCGCTATTGCCCAGTTAACTAAAAATGGAAAGATCACGGCAATATCTTTATAGCGAGTTATCAAAGGGGATAGCACGCTATAGACAATTTTCAAGAAAAACAAATGTTTTATTATACAACCCTATCAGCGGGCTATCAACACTGATAGGGCGCAATTGCCAACTGGAAAATTTTTGCAAATTGCTGAATAGCCTTATTTTTGGAAAATTAATATTTTGACACTCAAGAACCATTCCATTGACTCAAAACATATTGATATAAGATTAAAAACTATTAAATAATTCAAAACTCATTGAAATTATGATTAAAACCTTCCGGAAAACATTTTTTCCAAAATGGAATACTATATCGAAGTGATTTTAAAGACTTTTCAATTTTCTGAGTTTTAGTGCTAAGATTGATCGAGAAGTTAACCTACCCACCAAAGATAAAACTATTGCATTAGACATGAGATATGTCTTCGTTCTTCGAGCTTGATCTTTGTAGACTTCGATACTTATTGTTTGATGTGTTGTTGATGATTAGTTCAAGCTCTTAGAAAGAAAAAATAGAGGTGATGTTTTCTCTTACCGAGAACACTTCACATACTTTGAGTTTAAAACAATAGATAGCCTCTGGAAATCTGAGCACAAAAGGAATAAAATGAAGAACTTGCGGAATAATTAGGTTATCTTCAAGACAGTTTGCAATTTTGATTCAGTTCGAAGGTTGTTTGGACAAATGCAAGAATAACGACTTTCTTCAATTTAAACACTCTTTGGAAAGCTCACTCTAACTTGCAAAAATCGTGCGTGTTCTATCTTTGAAAATCAGAAAATGAGGGTTTTAAAAAATTAGTAGTTGCAGGTTAAAGAAAAGAGAGTACAAAATGATTTGAATTCAAAACGTTGTTTAATCTAAAGTTGTTTTGGGCGTGCGAGACAATGAGAATCATCAAGGTGTTAGTAGATAATATTTCAATTAAGATAAGCAGGCAAAACTGTGTAAGGTATAGAAAAGTCGAGCAAGGAGAAGTGGCCACATTTTTCTCGTTAGAAATATCTGATTTTTGTCTCAAACGTGGATAGCGCGTTATTATTGGGTTCTGTATCATGTTCTCTATTGAAAGATAACAGGTTGATATACACAAACTCGAGCAGCGCGAGTTTTTCAGATTTTCCGATAGCGAGATATCGAGGCCTATAGCGCGCTATTGCCCAGTTAACTAAAAATGGAAAGATCACGGCAATATCTTTATAGCGAGTTATCAAAGGGGATAGCACGCTATAGACAATTTTCAAGAAAAACAAATGTTTTATTATAGAACCCTATCAGCGGGCTATCAACACTGATAGGGCGCAAGTGCCAACTGGAAAATTTTTGTAAATTGCTGAATAGCCTTATTTTGGGAAAATTAATATTTTGACACTCAAAAACCATTCCATTGACTCAAAACATATTGATATAAGATTAAAAACTATTAAACAATTCAAAACTCATTGAAATTATGATTAAAACCTTCCGGAAAACATTTTTTCCGAAATGGAATACTATATCGAAATGATTTTAAAGACTTTTGAATTTTCTGAGTTTTAGTGCTGAGATTGATCGAGAAGTTACCCTACACACCAAAGATAAAACTATTGCATTAGACATGAGATATGTCTTCGTTCTTCGTGCTTGATCTTTGTAAACTTCGATACTTATTGTTTGATGTGTTGTTGATGATTAGTTCAAGCTCTTAGAAAGAAAAAATACAGGTGATGTTTTCTCTTACCGAGAACACTTCACATACTTAGAGTTTAAAACAATAGATAGCCTCTGGAAATCTCAGCACAAAAGGAATAAAATGAAGAACTTGCGGAATAATTAGGTTATCTTCAAGACAGTTTGCAATTTTGATTCAGTTCGAAGGTTGTTTGGACAAATGCAAGAATAACGACTTTCTTCGATTTAAACACTCTTTGGAAAGCTCACTCTAACTTGCAAAAATCGTGCATGTTCTATCTTTGAAAATCAGAGAATGTGGGCTTTATAAAATTAGTAGTTGCAGGTTAAAGAAGAAGAGAGTACAAAATGATTTGAATTCAAATCGTTGTTTAATCTAAAGTTGTTTTGGGCGTGCGAGACGATGAGAATCATCAAGGTGTTAGTAGATAATATTTCAATTAAGATAACCAGGCAAAACTGTGTAAGGTATAGAAAAATCGAGCAAGGAGAAGTGGCCACATTTTTCTCGTTAGAAATATCTGATTTTTGTCTCAAACTTGGATAGCGTGTTATGATTGGGTTGTGTATCACGTTCTCTATTGAGAGATAGGAGGTCGATATACACAAACCCGAGCAGCGCGAGTTTCTCAGATTTTCCGATAGCGAGTTATCGAGGCCTATAGTGCGCTATTGCCCAGTTAACTAAAAATGGAAAGATCACGGCAATATCTTTATAGCGAGTTATCAAAGGGGATAGCACGCTATAGACAATTTTCAAGAAAAACAAATGTTTTATTATACAACCCTATCAGCGGGCTATCAACACTGATAGGGCGCAAGTGCCAACTGGAAAATTTTTGCAAATTGCTGAATAGCCTTATTTTTGGAAAATTAATATTTTGACACTCAAGAACCATTCCATTGACTCAAAACATATTGATATAAGATTAAAAACTATTAAATAGTTCAAAACTCATTGAAATTATGATTAAACCTTCCGGAAAACATTTTTTCCAAAATGGAATACTATATCGAAGTGATTTTAAAGACTTTTCAATTTTTTGAGTTTTAGTGCTGAGATTGATCGAGAAGTTAACCTACCCACCAAAGATAAAACTATTGCAATAGACATGAGATATGTCTTCGTTCTTCGAGCTTGATCTTTGTAGACTTCGATACTTATTGTTTGATGTGTTGTTGATGATTAGTTCAAGCTCTTAGAAAGAAAAAATACAGGTGATGTTTTCTCTTACCGAGAACACTTCACATACTTAGAGTTTAAAACAATAGATAGCCTCTGGAAATCTGAGCACAAAAGGAATAAAATGAAGAACTTGCGGAATAATTAGGTTATCTTTAAGACAGTTTGCAATTTTGATTCAGTTCGAAGGTTGTTTGGACAAATGCAAGAATAACGACTTTCTTCAATTTAAACACTCTTTGGAAAGCTCACTCTATCTTTGAAAATTAGAAAATGAGGGTTTTAAAAAATTAGTAGTTGCAGGTTAAAGAAAAGAGAGTACAAAATGATTTGAATTCAAAACGTTGTTTAATCTAAAGTTGTTTTGGGCGTGCGAGACAATGAGAATCATCAAGGTGTTAGTAGATAATATTTCAATTAAGATAAGCAGGCAAAACTGTGTAAGGTATAGAAAAGTCGAACAAGGAGAAGTGGCCACATTTTTCTCGTTAGAAATATCTGATGTTTTCTCTTACCGAGAACACTTTACATACTTACAGTTTGAAACAATAGATAGCCTTTGGAAATCTCAGCACAAAAGGAATAAAATGAAGAACTTGCAAAATAATGAGGTTATTTTCAAGATAGTTTGCAATTTTGATTCAGTTCGAAGGTTGTTTGGACAATTGGAAGAATAACGACTTTCTTCGATTTAAACACTCTTTGGAAAGCTCAGTCTAACTTGCAAAAATCGTGCGTGTTCTATCTTTTAAAATCAGAGAATGAGGGTTTTATAAAATTAGTAGTTGCAGGTTAAAGAGGAAAAGAGTACAAATTGATTTGAAATCAAAACGTTGTTTAATCGAAAGTTGTTTTGGGCGAGCGAGACAATGGGAATCATCAAGGTGTTAGTAGATAATATTTCAATTAAGATAACCAGGCAAAACTGTGTAAGGTATAGAAAAGTCGAGCAAGGAGAAGTGGCCGCATTTTTCTCGTTTGAAATATCTGATTTTTGTCTCAAACGTGGATAGCGTGTTATTATTGGGTTGTGTATCATGTTCTCTATTGAAAGATAGCAGGTCGATACACAAACCCGAGAGCTCGAGTTTTTCAGATTTTCCGATAGCGAGTTATCGAGGCCTATAGCGCGCTATTGCCCAATTTACTAAAAATGGAAAGATCACGGCAACATCTTTATAGCGAGTTATCAAAAGGGATAGCGCGCTATAGACAATTTTCAAGAAAAACAAATGTTTTATTATACAACCCTATCAGCGGGCTATCAACACTGTTAGGGCGCAAGTGCAAACTGGAAAATTTTTGCAAATTGCTGAATAGACTTATCTTTGGAAAATTAATATTTTGACACTCAAGAACCATTCCATTGACTCAAAACATATTGATATAAGATTAAAAACTATTAAATAATTCAAAACTAATTGAAATTATGATTAAAATCTTCCGAAAAACATTTTTTTTCAAAATGGAATACTATATCAAAGTGATTTTAAAGACTTTTCAATTTTCTGAGTTTTAGTGCTGAGATTGATCGAGAAGTTACCCTACACACCAAAGATAAAACTATTGCATTAGACATGAGATATGTCTTCGTTCTTCGA